>JACEGR010000948.1:0-201582 GCA_014170235.1 Listronotus bonariensis | reverse complement strand
TTATCTAATTTTAAATAATTAGTTACGACTTTAACTAAATACATTTCAACATTTTTTTATTTTAACCTATTGTTTGTCCTTGAAAATAGTTTTAAAAGTTTTAATTTTGAGTATGAATCACTCTGTATAAAATTTAAAAACCAGTTTTCTTACATGATAAACTTTAAATAACACAGCCCTACAAAAAAATGTTGGTGGTTTGAAGGACTAGACCATCGTATCCTATGTGTTTGAGGTCGCTGAATCTAAATCTGGGGTCAGTTTGACCCTATCAGGTCAAGGTCAAGGTCTTTTTAAGGTCCAATCATCAAAATTCATAAAAACAAACCCACATTTTTATATTTTTGGGGTCGCTTAATTTGAATGCGGATGGGTTAATTTAATTACTGATTCGGACTAGGCGAAACCTTAAAATATTATGATTTTTGGTCCATTTACGATAACTTCTGATGGTTTGACCTTAATATGTCGTTGATCTTAACCGTATAAGGTCAATTTGACCACGGATTTGGATTTAGCGACCCGAAAACAAAGACACCATAATTGTGGTCTATTTTCAATAAAATGATTTGACCCTGAAATAACTCTGACCATGACTTGATGGAATTAAATTGACCCCGAATTCGGATTCAGAGATTCTAAAAACATAACAATACCATAACTGTAGTCCCGTCTTAATTAATTTTGATGATCTGACCTTAAAAAGACCTTGACCCTGACCTGATGGGGTCAAACCGATCTCAGATTCGGATTCAGCGATCCTGAAAACAAAAAGATACCATGGTCTGATCTTTCGGACCCTTAACTTTTTTTTACTTGTTGTGCTGTGATTGACCGTAAAATAACCTTGACCCTGACCTGATAGGATCAAACCAACCCTAGATTCGGATTCAGCGACCCCAACAACATAAAGAAAGCCCATGCTATGACCATTCATAACTTTCGGACCGCCAATTTTTTTATTTTGTGGAGCCGTGTAATCCTTTATTTTCATTAAAGGTTAATTTTGACTTCTTTTCAAAACAAGCTTTCGCAATATTATTTACTAGTCGTAGGTATAGCAAATAAATAAGTACATCTCAACAGATTTATTTACATTTGTAGTGTTTTTGCATTCCTTGCAACTTTTTGTAAACAATGTTTATCAATGTCCATGGTATAAAATTAATTACGTGTTTTATATTAGAAAAGTCTTCAAATGCTTTATTATTAAAACTACCTAGGTTAAATATTAACCTTTACTAAATGCAAGAAATGGAGAGAATTATATTCAAAATTGACAAATTCTGTTAAACCAAGAATATATGCGGATTATTTTAAATAAAACTAGATGACGCAGTCACGCGCTCCTTACATTAAATTAATTTTTAACTCATTATTTTTATACAATGGAATTATTAGTTTCAAATAAACCTTAAAAAGTTTAGGTAATTTTAAAGCACACAGTATAATTAAAAATTTTAAAAGAAAAAATTTAATAGTGTGGTTATGTCATGAACCTAAACAAATATGTCATAAAATAGAATGTATAATCTAGAAATCGAAACACAACGCTAGGTATCCATCAGGTGTCTACGCAACGAAGTTCTAGTTGTATCGATAATAATCCAATAGCCCGAGAGCGGCAGACCTTTGTCATTTTGTAAAAGCTGAAAGTTTGTCAGCACATGCTCCCAACATAGGTAGAAGCGATAGTAGACTATGAAGTTTGCCTCATAGTGGCTTTGGCAGGTATCAGGTAAAAGGTTAATAACTTAAAACTTAGGTTTTGACATTTTGTAAAAGCTAAATTTTACATTATGTTACTTGGGCACCTATCAGAAGATATTTCCTTAGTCGCCAGACAGGGGGTGGTTCAATAATCCGATAAAGACCAATATTTCCGTTATTTGACAAGATATAACAGAAAGTGTTATATGAGATTTGTAGGGTTTTCGAATGAGAATGTCCTTAAAATATTTTGATGTATACAGAGTGTCCAAAAACAAAGTTATTGCTTTAAGGTTAATTTAAAAAAAATGTTTTTGGAACACTCTGTATACATCAAAATATTTTGAGTACATGCCTATTTAAAAAACCTACAACTCTTATATAAGACTTTTTGTCATATCTTGTTAAATAACAAAAATATTGTATATGGTCGGACCATTGAGTCACTCCAAAATGTTTGTCTGCCAAGGGGTTGGAACTGTCTGCCGATTGGGAAAATATCTTCTAATAGTTACCCAAGTAACATATATAAAATTCAGCTTTTGCAAAATAACGAAGTTTTTGTTTCAATTAATTAACATTTGGTATCTCGTACCTGCCAAAGCCACTATGAGTCAAACTTTACAATCTACCATTGCTTCTACCTATGTTGGGAGCATGCATTGACAAACTTTCAGCTTTTACAAAATGACGAAGGTCTGCCGCTCACGGGCTCTTACTCTATAAATTAACTTACACCCCCTACTTATTAACAATTGTATAATCAACATTTAATTTGCAATAAAAAATAAACAAATCAATAATTAAGATTTAACCAAATTACAGATAACTATAAAATTTAATAAAAATCGAATTAGTGTTGGCATTTATTCGTGTCACAAGATTTATACATATATATGAATATTGCCTTGTTATAAAATAGACCAATTAGACACTGCTATCTTTTAAATAAATTTAGTCACCCGTTTTGCAGTCTCGCGTTTATTAAATTAATGCTCAATTAACTATTTTCCTAGTAAAATTTTGTTTAAAATATGTTGGATAGTTTAATCAAATTAATTTAGAGGTCTTCTATACAGGGTGGACCAGGTTTTTCGTGACAAACTTAGACAGTCTATAGGAAACGTTTTTTTATAAAAAAAAATAAATAAACATATTTCTTAAATTGCTTTTTTCCAAGATATAAATTAAAGTAGTAGTGGTGTAGTTTCTTTTTTCCCTATGTTACTTTTCTTTAATTTACCTTTCCTTATCATTTAAAAATTACGTTGTCAAATAGGGTGTAGTAGTAGTGTCAAAATGCCGTTTAAATTTTTAAATCAAGAAATAGGGGATTATTTTGTATATTATGGATTTTCAAATGGAAACTCAAGGGTGCCAAGGTAAAAAAGTAACACAGAAAAGAAGTTAAAAATAAATTTAACTTTACCATCTCGTATCTTAGAAACAAAGCAATTTAGAAAATATGTAGATTTAGATTTTTTTTATAAAAATAATATTTCCTATCGACTGTCGAAATTTGTCATGAAAACCTGGTTCACCCTGTATAATATATGTTTTTTTCTAATAAAATGGACCAATCAGACTCCATATTTTTTAAAAATAAAGGCAGGAGGCAGCAAGACGTTAAGAAACCGTCTTGCTGCCTATGATCAAACATAAAAGAGTCCCAAATATGTAAACATAGGTGGGGTGTTCCATTTAAAAACCTGGATCAAATTCTGGTAGGGCAAGTTTAAATACCCTGCATATAAACAGAATATTTTTTCAAAATAGAGTTTTATCTATAGTTTATATACCATATTAAATGAAATATCTAACTGTCATAGTTTAGGAACTATAGAAGTCCAACGCACTAATGAAGCACCCTATATAGATTGACATCTGATGACACAATAACGAGTGACACAGGGTTTAATTTATTCTTTTGGTTTTCAAAAAAAACTATTAAATATTTTTCGGTACAAAAAGTTACAAATTAATATTAATTGCATTATTAGAACCACAAAATCAATTTTGGTTAAACCGGAAGTAGCATTAACTGTCTTATTTAAAATGCAATTCCATTTTTTTATTAGGTTTTCTAATTTAAATTTCTGATTTTATTGACAAAAAGAACAAGATTTTAGCACATAACATGGTGCATAGGACAACATATTGTTAACTTTTAAAATGGCAACCAAAGATCATTAATTTACAATCTTTCTAATTGAAAAAAAATCTATTACGTCATAAAAAAGGAATTTTATTGTACAATTTAAACATAAAATAACATAAACGTTTCTATTTAAAATCTATAAAATAGTTATTTTCCCAAGAAGTGTGCAAAGGAATACTTTGTCGCACGGAAAAGCAGTTAGACGAACTACGCGAAGCGGACTTCGGATAAGCTTTAAGCGCTGGAAAAACGGTTTGCGCAAGTGGTAAGGTACGTTTACATCTGATATCTATTGAATGATTTTATGTCAGAAGAATTTCTGGCTAATGTCCCTTTCATTTTTATTAAGTTTTCAATGTTTATTTGCCTATTTGTTTATGCTCAGAAGATAATAAATAAAAAAGTATAAAGCTTTTATACAAAACGCTTTAAAATAAAAATATAAATGAAATCCGTGTACGTAAGTTAATAAAGAAAATAGGATATTAATGACTATGGAAATACGTATTTTTTAACATTATTTTTTAAATTATCTCGGCCTGATTTAGATTTCTTTAAAGTAAAGCTCTGACTGCCATTATAAAAATAAACACATTTTTGTTATACGTTATTGAAAATAGATTTTAATAAAAAATTTAAATAGAAAAAAACTATTGACATTTGTATTTAAAATAAGAGAGTGGTCGTACTTTCTGATAAACCACAAATAATTTGAGGTTGTTAAAAACATAAATACTAATAGTTGATGATATGATATTTATTTTCTAATTACACTTAAATTAACATTGAAAATGCCAAAATACCATATCAAGTTAACGAAAGGATAGAATAATAGTCTACTGGGGAAAAAATCAACTTCTATCTAATAGATAAGAAATAGGTATATGAAAATATAGGTATACATTGATAAACCATAACACTGCAAACATTAATATCAATTTAATGAAGATGATATTTTCGTAATACTGACGATTATAAAATGTTACACAAAGATGGTTTCTAAATACCTCTATTAAATGAAATAGTACTCGTGACTGATAGGACCGATCTTCTATATTGGGTAATAGACAAGAAAAGATAGGTTGGGATAGATATTGTATGCTCCTTTAATCCGTTTAGTTTTTTTAAAAAATCAGTACAATGGTAGGTTTCGTAAAAAATAATTCTTTTTTTTTGTAATAACAGTAAAATCACAAATCTTCAATGTAGAAACTAATAAGTCAGAGTCCCTAAAGCAAATATTAATAATGCAAGGATTTTTATTTTACTTAGTTATCGTTGTGTTTAAAAATCAGTAAATAATATTTTTATAAATAACTGTTTAATGTTAATATAGTGCACAGAATGCCCCTTCTTGGAAAGTTTTAAAAGATGGTATAAACAATGCCGTTATAGCTGTTTTTCTAAAAGTTTCTAAGCTACAAGATATTTAAAATATTACACTTTAGGTACCTACTCCATGTATCTTAGTTGACTGACAGCTTATTTAAGAAGGTACAAGCGGATTCTAACGTAACTTTTTATGTAGAATGAAGTTGCTTCATTTTTTTAAATTGATTTTAAAATACTGACTACAGTTTGTTTTTTGTTTAATAAGTATACTTGTCAAAAAATTAATTTGCTTTTTATAATAAACTTTTTAACTACAAATCAAAATCGTTTGTACTTGTAAATATTCTTTAATATACAGTTGATACTACTTAATATAGTAATATCACTAGAATAATTGGGGCCACCAGAAGTAAAGAAAAGGTCAAAGTGTGTCTGTATAAATTAATTAAATGTCGAATAACATTTAAAAGCATTTAGCAACCGGCAACGTTGATGTATCAAACCTTATTCTGTTACTAAAATATAAATTCTATTTTATTTTAGATGTTTCTTTTATGTAAATTGGTCACAAAAAATAGTTATTTGGTTTTGCGAGTGTATTCTTCAATCTCACGTCGCAATATTGCATGCGACATAAGTATATTGTTGCTTAAAAAACATGCAAATTAAGCCAGTTTACACTGGTGTGTAAGACTAGGTTCTATAGATGGAAAATAGACCCACTCCACTGGTTGCAAAAATGTAGTAGTTGTTTTTTACACATTCTTTTAAAATATAAACAAAAAATTTAAATAAATAAGTATCATAAGTTGCAGTGTCAGCGTATGTAAGACAATTTTGGCTGATAGTGAATATGCCAAAATTCTATTCTATAAACTTATTTATAGGTTAAACTAAAAATGATATCCACCAACCGTAATCTTAATACCTAAGTCATATAATTAAATTATTTAGTAATTTAACGTTCTTTTACCTTAAAAAATCTTTAGTATTATTAATGTTAATAATATTAAAACAATTTATTAAAAATGATTATAGTTTACGCAAAGTAAAAAATATTTAATAATGAATAGACTATTTTTTAAAAAACGCTGGGAGAAAATATTTGCCATTTTTTTTAAGTTATAGCAAAAATAAAATTTCACTTAATCTTTGCTATTAAACGTTCAAGTTAAGTTAGCAGTAAGAAAACATATTTTAGGTGCTTTGTGTATTTAGTTTTTTAAAATAGGGACTAAATGGATTAGGGAGCATACATAAGCTACTTTTAAGAAACAAAATATATTTTAAAACACATATAGTGCATCGCCTTGTGCAGAAGAGGAGTTAAAGTATGAGTGAATGTGATATCAACAAGTTTTAACAGCGCCTTCTAAAAACAAAAATTTCACATTACAGCAAAAAAAACAAAAACTTAAGTTTTAATATATACGGGGTAATAATTTAAAGTAGGTATTAAATTTAATAAGTATTCTCAAACAAAAAATTTATGTAAACATCAAGGTGTCTTTTCTGGCGTCTATTTTTGTTTTTCCAATATTTTATTGGAAACACCTCCAAAAAAAAACCTGGAAGTTTGGGCCCTTAATATACATATGTAAGTACTCGACCACAGTGTGTAAGGATTTACTATTCAAACTTTAATTTTTTGTTTTTGTTGTATCATCTTGTCAAAAGTCGGTATTTTTTAGAATTAAATTTATTGCTCTAAAAAGTTCCTTTTGCCGCATAGTCGTAACTCATACTGGTGAGGTAGTACGGGACGCCTAACCTAATTTTTTGTAAAAACACATTTATCTCGTAAATGATAAAAGCTACAGAACAAATGTAAAAGACAATCTTCTACAAAAGAGGCAAAAAGCACCAAAGTCGGAAGATAATTTTTTTGGGAATAAGTCGTTGCAGTTTACGTTCGCATTCTTATTCCTATATTCGACATTTCACTGAAATTCAGTGCTAGGTAAACTTTAACAAGTAATATTTCAAAAAAAAAAATCCTAATTATTTAATGCTAAAGACCTCTTGTGTAGAAAATTACATTTTCTCTAAGACTGGCTTTACATTTGTTCTGTACCTCTTGTCATTTACAAGACTACCTCACCGGTATGACTTCGCCGTAATGGGCAATATGTAGAGCATTAAATTTAAAAAATCCAGACTTTGGACAAGATGACACCATAAAATGCTACTAAGCCATGGAAATTCAGAAATTAAAAATTAAAGATCCCGTATATTTTAAATCGAAAATTTTTAAACGGTGTACACATGTAGGTATATTATTATACACGGAAACTTTCAGGAACATTTTTTGAAGGTATTTTTACAAAATGTTGGAATAGGTGCGAAAAAACAAAATTAGCCTGAAAAAGGTTTACTAATAAACATAATTCTTATTTTTTTGTTTATAAGATATAACATAATAACTCATAAACCTAATTTAATAAATTTTAATAATAAACTGTAAACGATATTTAATTTAGTATTTCATGGTATTTTTACAAAACTACAAATAAGTAAAATAATAATTTTTATCTGTTTTTTTTCTTTACTCCAGGTATATGCAATAAGGTAAATAATATATATTTTTAATTCTTACAAACTCACAAATACACGACAAAAAAAATGATAAAAGGCAAAAACATCCATTTTTTATTTTCTTAATATAAACAAAAATAATAAAATTCAGAAAAGTAGGTGGGGTAAAATTTATATTATTAGAAATGTATATTGTAAACGACAAATTTACGAACTCATTGATATACGAGTATTAATTTTCGTCTTAAAATTACCTAAATAATAATCTCTTAAATTTCGTACCTAAACTTAATTATAACCCTGTATATTGGAACTTTGTGGTTAAAATATACAAAAAAATACTAAAATAATTTTTGGATGAATTTTTGTCGCACTGTTAAAACTTATATTTACATAGTCAAAAAAAATAATTTAAAATTAAGTAAGGAATCATACACTAAGTTTTATCCAGTTAATAGGATTAATAAAAATAACAGTAGAATTTAAAATAAGAATTAGAAAGCTAAAAGGTTTTTAAGTAAAATCAAAATATAGTCCTTGAAAAGTAGTAAGAGGATAAACTTTAGCAAAATGAAAATATATTTAAAGGTAATAAAAAATATTATATTATTTAGGTCTTATTAAAAACAGCTTGCTTTAAAAATTTTCTTTGACTCGGTAAACAATGCAAGATGTATACAATAAATTTGGTCATAAAAATATATACAATGCAAGTTAATTGTCCCATACTGCCTAAATTTGTAAGATGAAATTATTTAATTTAATAAATAAAATTACACTTTAAAAACCTTACATAACTTTTTGCCTTTTTGAAATTAAAAAAAAAAAAGAAAAAACTAAATGTGTTTTTTTTTAAAGAACAAAAAAATTATGATAATTAAAAAACTTAAATTTATTTTAGTTTAGTCAATATTCTTTTATGGTAAAATGTAAACAAAACTATGTTTCTTTAAAAAAAATCGCACTATGTTAGCATAAAATCTTAATAAATAGACCGATTAAAAAAATATACATTTCGTAACCTTTTCTTAAAAAATACCTATTTTTAAATGATAACCAAGATAAAACGTTTAAACTTTTTTTTTTTTAAATAAAAACATACTTTTTGTGACCAAAGTTATTTTATTACCTTACATATACGTCTTGCATAAAGCTGATGGAAGTGAGCTTAAACTCCGTGTGCCAAAAGTGATAATATGCTGGTATGAAAAGGAGCACAAACTAAAACCTATATCAGTTAACAAGTTGTTCGTATAGCAGAAAAAATAATAAATATATACACCCTTTTTTTCCGGCTTACTTAATTCATAAGTTACATTAATAGCCTTTTTTGGTAAATATGTTTAATATTTGTGTATTCTCTCACATATATTTATTTGAAATGACGCTTCATATGGTGTTACAATTACCAGAAGTTAAATGTATGGTATTTCCTATATTTTTTAGACATAATACTAAAAATTTCTACTTAAAATACTAAACTCTATAAGGACAGACAAAATTTTCTCCTTTCGGTTTTGGTAAATAAAGAATTAAGTGGATAATAATTTTGATTTTTGAACTAATGGTTTTAATTTTTATCAGTTTCGCTAAAAAGTTAAAGAATTGGAGGCCCTTATCTAAAAAATATATTTTATATTCTTGTTCTTTTTTTCTATGTTGTAGGTATTTTTATACTAACTACTATAAACATTGACCTTAAAATATGACACAATTATTAAAGCAACAACAGATTAAACAATTCTTTTTTCGAAGAAAAGGTCGTAATAACTTAGGTGATACTTGCCAGTCGGCAGCAATATTAAATATTTTAAAATTTATTATTATATTGAATAATCAAATTTTTTGAGTTGGGTTTTAATATAGTGTATATTTTCTATATTTTTCCAATACACGATTAAAGTTATGTGATATAGATATTATTTTGCTCCTAATTTACAAAAACAATAATGTCTATCGGGTTTCTGACAATAGCAAAAGAGCCATGACAAAAACAGCACTCGGGTTTTTGGGTCTAGCATCTCACCTGACCAGCATCAGTTTTGCTGTTAACTGTAGTGTTCATGTTAAATTTTGTGTAGAAAGGCGATGATGAACACTAAGGGTTGTAGAGGAACTAACTTCTAAGGCATACTTGGATAACCAAAACACTGTCCGAAATTTTTTCTCATTTTCAGTAAGTTCTGAGAAAGTACCGAATTTTGTCGAAATAATTTGCTGTTTTGTGGATACTTCGGCTGGTACCAGTCTTTAGGAAACTGTAAGCGATATAAATATCAGTATCGGGTTTTAACTAATTCTAATGATGAAATGGGGATATCTTGGTGAAATATGAAACATTAAAAACAACTTGATACTTAAAATTACTTAACAACTGGAAGTTTCTTTGATTTTTCAAATAGAAGATTTTTACATAATGCTTTTTGAATAAAAACACATAAGTAACAGTAATTACAGTTGCTATATTTTTAAAAATTGTGCAATAAGTATTTAATTTTCTGTGTAACCCTATTAACCAACATATAATGATAGATTGCCTAAAACAAAATAAAGAAAAATCTCCAAATATCCCAAAAATTTAAACTTAAGATCAACCTTCTAGTGGTTGGTTTATCAAGATAAAATTTACTGAAAATTTAAATTTTTTTCTTGATTTCTGTTTAATTTAAATATTTGGTGTTAGTAAGTTTTTTTTTCGTTTTAGGCGATTTGCCACTATATACGAGTAAATAGGGCTGAGCAGGTTTAACCTTGGGACCTGGACAGAAGCTGTTTCATAACTTTCAGGTGGCATTTACCCAATAAACAGACATGAATGCCACTATCAGGAAAAAATATGTAAAATATATAACCTAAATATCTTAATAAATCTTTTATTTTAATGTTTAAGATATATCATATTTTGTGTATATTTTTAGTGGTATACCTAGAGGTATCGGGGCCCGGGGCGGAAAGCGAAGTTGGGGCCCCTTATCACTTTTAAATTTTAAAAACAAAAAAGTCCTTAACCTCCAAATGAGACCCCCTTTCAACTAAACAAGATTTTGTTTTTGTATTTTGGTACTAAAAAATAACAAAAATCCCTTACAAAAACGCTCCTAAATCTAAGTATGTACCTTATTCTGTATGAGGACCACCCTTTAGGGGCCCGCTCGAACTGGAGGCTCAGGGCGGACCTCGCCCTTTCCCTCGGTACGCTAGCGTATATTTCGCTCCCTGTATGGGGTTGTTTACGACATTAAAACATCAGATATTGTACAACATACAAAATAAATTTTATGATTCTTTCCGCAACATTACCTCATAGATACATACGTATAACTTATGATAGGTGACAACGTAATGATACCAAAGAAGGTAATAGGTAAGCGCCATACTGTTAGTTCTGTTACATATGAGACACACAACTCGCCCTACGCCTGACAAAAAGTTTGGCATTGTACGGTTTTTCTCGTTATATTATACATTTACATTTTAAAAATATTTTTATTTAAGCTTTTAAGATTTAGTTTGTAAAAGCACTTATTTACGTTAGTTTTATACATGGTTGCCAATTGCGGCAATACATCTTAATAGTTCATTTAATAAATAGGCTATTGATTCTGTACTTTAAAAAGGAACTACAATGTTAAAAGGGTTTTATTATTTCATATGGTCAATGGACTCCAAACCATTAAAAAACGGCGGGATGCTACCATTTAAAAGGGTGCGTTTTTGAAAACAGGGTGAAAACAGCCCATTTTTAGTTTTTAAGGTTAGGTCAAAAACTAGGCACTTTTCCAGGTAGTAGTCAACAGAAGAGTTGTAGAAAATTAAACTCTTCATTTAATAGCTCTTACCAAATTTAAAAAAGTTATTTTTGACAAAAATATGTTTAAAAACGAAGCAAAAAAACACCTTGGGACCAGGACCGAAGAAACTCTTCATTTAATAGCTATTACCAAATTTTAAAAAAGTTATTTTTGACAAAATACTGTTTAAAAACGAAGCAAAAAAAAACACGAAAAACGCGATTTTATTTTTTTTGTATTTTGCCCTATAATTTTTTTTTATAAGAACTTAGGTATAGGCATTTGTTCATAGAAATAAAACCTCTGTTTTTCCTTTACAAAATGATGCTAGGTAAAAGTCTTTAGAGTTCATAGTATTCGAGAAACGATTTTTTAACGTTGGCCACTTACATCATTTTTGGCAATTTTACCTATTTTTCGCAAACAATATTCTGTAACTCTTTTCTACGCAGTTTTAGGTAAAGTCAATAGGATATTTAGTTAAAAGAGAAAACAATTACTTTTAAAACGGTCTATTGTTATTGGCTCTAAGACTATTTATAGGTAAGATATTGTTTCTTAAGCCTTTCTACTTTCAATTTTTCGTTATAACTTTTTTCTTCTACATGTGATGTAAAAAAGAAAGCCTATTTCCTTCTCTTTAGAATGGTTTATTGTAAAAAAAGGCTGAGTTAAATTATAAACAAAATAAGTTTAGTCAAAGTATCATACTGCAACAATTTTTGATAATTTTTACGTACATTTTCTTAATTTCTCGTTATTACTTTTTCCTTTGTGCATTTGGGCATATATGATGCTAAATTAAAATAAAAGCCTATTTGTTTACCTAATTTAGTCACAATTAAAAAAAAATCAATTTCAACATCCATTTCTTCCTCAGCTTTACTGTCCTTTTCTAAAATCCCAGTTTTATCAGAGTTTTAGCAATTGATACCTAAGCACTTATTGCTGAACATGGAACAATTATTACCTAACTTTCTGCAACCACAATTTCTTGTACAACCTTTCGTACATCAAAAGGCTATTTTTTCAAACAAAACTTGTGTCGTAGGAACTTTGAGAGTAAATATTAAAATTAATCCATATTTTGATGTTTTATACACATATGAGACTAAAAAAGTAAGTAACCTTGGCTTAAGAGTCATATTTAATCGGGATTGTCGAAATCATATTCCAATTATAGGATTTATGCACATTTAAACGACGGTGGTGGGTAATGGAGGTGGGTAATGATCGTGAGTAATAGCCGTGGGGAATAAGTTATACTACCTGTTTAAACGTCGTAGAAAAAAAAAGAAATTAAAAAACATTTAAAAAATTACAAAAATCGTTGCAGTATGACATTTTGACTAACCATATTTTGCTTAAAATATTATTATTACTTCACATTAAAACTTCATCATTTTTGACAATATACCATTTTAAAGAAAAAGGTATGGACTTTTTTTTAATTTGCATCATATATACATACACGTACAAATAAAAAGTTATAACAAGAAATAATTATAAAGATATACGTAAAGATTAGGAAAAATTGTTAAAAGTAGAAAAACTTAAGGAACCATATCTTACTTATAAATAGTCTTAGAGCCTCTTACAATGGACCATTTTATAGGTAATTGTTTTCTATTTTAACTAAATATTCCATTGCTTGCAACAGAACATTGTTTCCGAAAAAATAGGTAAAATTGCCGAAAAATTATGTAAAAGGCAAACTTTAAAAATCGCTTCTCGAGTACTATGAACTCTAAAGACTTCTACCTAGCGTTATTTTGTAAAAAAATATAGAGGTTCTTTTTCTATTAACTAATGCCTATACGTAAACCCCCACAGAAAAAAGTTATAGGGCAAAATACAAAAAAAAAATAAAACGTGTTTTTTCGTTTTTTTTTGCTTTGTTTTTCAGCATATTTTTGTCAAAAATTGTTTTTTTTATTCTGCAAAAGATATGTGATAAATAATTTAGTTTCCTACAACTTTTTGGTTGACTACTACCTGGAAAAAGTGCGTAGTTTTCGATCTAACCTCAAAAAACTGAAAATAGGCTGTTTTCACCCCGTTCCTAAAAACGCACCCCTCTAAATGGTAGCACTTCGCAGTTTTTAATACTTGGGGGTCCATTGACCATATGAAATTATAAAACCTCTTTAACGTTGTAGTTCCTTTTAACCCTCATTTTTTGTACATAATCACTAGCCCTAAAAGAAGAACAGTTGTTGTTATTTTATTTATGTACATTAATTATCA
The DNA here is from genome assembly GCA_014170235.1 of Listronotus bonariensis. Classification (NCBI taxonomy): domain Eukaryota; kingdom Metazoa; phylum Arthropoda; class Insecta; order Coleoptera; family Curculionidae; genus Listronotus; species Listronotus bonariensis. The sequence continues at coordinate 187,809 of JACEGR010000948.1, read as the reverse complement.
GTCTTTTATTATAGGTCATTAATCATGGTCCTTCCGCCTTAACAGTTATTATCAAATACTTTCTTTGTAAAAAATTTATTAGCCCATTAGGCAGATGTTTTTAATAAAAACCTTTTTTTATATACGATATTTAGCAAGTATTTTAATAAGAGTGATAATATTTCAAATAGAGATATCAGCGTCTTTTAATCCATATTTTTTAAATTTTTTTGTGTTACTATATTTACCATAATGTGCAGTTTTATAACAAATTTTAATTTTTTGGAGGTCACATTGTGTTTTCTTACTTGTTTAAGGTTATCCCCCCACAACAAACACAAACGTCAAAAAGTTCAAACGAGAAAAAAGTTAAGTGATACCAAAGCAGTTTTCCGTTTTTCAAAATCGGTTTAGTAGTTTTAAAGAAAGTTTACCTTAAATACCGGTTATCCACAGACCTCATGACTTTTTATTACGTACGTAGGTATATCATATAAAGGTGCATTGTTTGGTAAATGTTGGACCCTTTGGTCCAAAAATTAAAAGTTTACCGAATTATGATACTCTAAGCAAAAAAAATAGATATTTAAAAGTTAGATGTCAAAAACTAGCAAATGCGGTGTTATTGTACTTGAAATGCCATTATCCATTAAAATAAGTAACATACCGGGTGCCCACAAGATAACTAGCAGCATGATATTTTCTTAGGAAGTGTAACACATTTTTAAATTTTTTGTTAAATGTAAGGTTATATAGGATGCAGTTTTCTGATGTTTTAGATTTTATGTGCCACATCCGGTTTAACCAGGAGTGCTTTCAATTTTGCTATTTTAAATGGACCAACCCATATATTTTTCTAATAATCAATTCTACAGGCAATTCCAAGAAAATACATGTACCACATGACAAGATGACGTTCGAAAATTTTATGTTAGCCGACATTTTATAGATTTATTAGGAAACTTATGATGGTAGAAAAGGGACAATGCGATTTTTACACATATTTAGTAAACCTTTTACAGTGATTGCCAAAAATGTTGAGCCATATGAAAAACTCTTTATTCTTGATTTCTCAAAAATTTTTATTCTTTACAAGATCTCTGCATGCAGCGAAACTTACAAGAATTGATCAAAATTTAAATAAACCATAGCGTATACAAGGTAGGTGTAAATTAACTAATATGACACAAGAAAAAACTACCTTTATTTTTGAGCTTAAAGAGAGAAATTTAATTTGAAAAACTTGTTTAGAATTAAAAGTTATGTCATATTTTAAAAGCACAGCCTTCTATTAAAAAATTAAAACAAAAACAAAGTTTTCCAATTTACCCCGTATAGAAAATAGATCGATCTAAATTAACTGCCGTAAATTATCCTTATTACCTTTAATTTTTGAAAAAATGCCAAAGTTTTGTTATTCTTAAAGCATTAAAGTACATTTTGATCAATTCAAAAGACAAACGTAAATTAGTGGTTATTTTTTTTTATCTTTGGACAAACCACGAAGGATAAAAGCCGAAATACTAACGTACTGTGGGTGAAGAGGAAGTTTGTTGACACGGGACTTAAATAATTAAAGATTTGGGGAGGAAGGAAAGACCTCCGCGGGCAGCAGGTTCCACAATCTAGAAACTCTAGGGATAAAAGAACGAACAAAGTGAGAAGTTCGGGAGCCTGTCCAGTTGGACCGTATAAGGATGCATACGCGCGGAACCACGAGTTTCTCTGTTGGTAACCGGAGGAACTATACTGGACAATTCTTTAGAGCAGAAGCCATGGAAGTACCTATAAAAAGCGATAAATCTCCCACAGCCCGACGATGAGCAAGAGAGGGGAGCCTTTCTGTAAGTGAAGGATCATTAATGAGACGAATAGCTCTTCTTATAGCTCTTCTTTGAATAGAATCAAGAATGCTTAGGGTTGTGGGGGACGCCATGCCCCAGATATGAGAACAATATTCCAAGGGAGGTCGGATTTGGGACACATATAAAGTGTATAAATTAGAAGCGGAAAAATACTTCTTGGCTCGAAAGAGAAATCAAGCTTTTTGAAGCTGCCGTGGCTATAGATACAGTGTGTTTATGCCAGTTAAGGTTACTTTGAAATGTGACGCCCACAAGATTGAAGGTGTCTTTGCTCTGTAAAACTTGGCCGCTTATAAGTAGAGGATGAGTATTTAATGACTCTTTTCGTGACAAAGAACATATTGTGTTTTGGATGCATTAAAATGGACGAGATTTTTGGCGCCCCAATCCAATATTAAATTAAGATCCTGTGAAAGAGATATTTGCATCGCTCTGCGTTTGTTTTCCAAGTCAGGTTTAGTGATGGGTTTAGGAACCTGAAAACTGGAGTGAAGGGTACTATCGTCAACGAAACTATGAATTGAATTAGTTGTGGACGAGAGAAGGTCGTTGATGTGAAGAAGAAACAATGTTGGTGCCAGAACTGAGCCCTGAGGGACTCCAGCATTTACTTGGTGAAAGCTTGAAGAATGGCCGTCCACAATAACTGATATACGTCGATCAGATAGATAGCTAGAGAGCCCAGTACAAAGTTTGGTTGAAAGACCATAGGAGGGAAGTTTATTAAGAAGTGAGGCATGCCAGACCTGGTCAAAAGCTTTGGATATATCAAGAGCAACGATCTAGGACTCACCTAGAAACTCAAGAGACTTATTCCAACAGTGTGATACGAAGGAAAGAAGATCTGCTGTAGATCTTTTGTGGCGAAATCCATACTGCCTGTCATGCAAAATTTTGTGTTTTTCTAAGTACTTAAGAATTTGTGAATTAATTCATTTTTCTATTACTTTACAAAGAACTGAGAGAATTGAAATTGGTCTATAGTTAGATGGAAGAGATTTAGATCCTTTCTTGGGTATAGGTTGAACACGTGCAGCTTTCCAGCTCTCCGGAAAGATACCTGTGTCGTAAAAAATTCGAAAGAGCCGAGTTAAGATTGGTGCAAGTTCTGGAGCACATTTTTTTAAAACGATTGCTGGTATGCCATCCAGTCCAGACGATTTCTTGGTGTTAAGGGAAGAAAGGATACGCTTAATGTGTTTTACCTTAAAAATAAAATCGGGCATTTTATGAGGAACTGGGGTAACCGCTGGAATTTGATGATTTACGGCAGGGTCAAGGGTTGAATTGGCAGCAAATTGTTTAGCAAATAGTTCTGCCTTTCCTTTAGCGGTAGAATTAATTTCATCTTCCAAAGTTAGTGGTGGGAAAGAGCTAGTACAATGATTTTTCTACTCATGTTTTTCGCAAAGGACCAGAAAGATTTGCTGCCATTTGAGCAAAAAGAACTTTGTTTTTAATACGATTGTCGAAGGAGTCTTTGCCTTCAGAAATTGTGGTTCAATAAAGCCAAAACTTAAAACCCCCTTTAGATTTATGTTCCACGTCATTTTTGCCTTATAAATAAACAGCTTAACCTTAAAAAATCATAATAATAATTTGCTATTACAATGTTCAAAAATTAAACTTTATTGGGATTATGGTATTAAAAAAGTTCATAGAATTAAAAAAAAACAAATTTTGGGAATATTCTAAATAAATACGAACATATGGTCATAAAGTTAAAAATGCGAAGACGCTTTTATAATGCAAAAATGATGTCGCACATTTATCTAAAGAGGGTTTTAAGTTTTTTAACCTTATTGAAACACAAAAAACCAAAAAATTACGTTTGTTTTTTGAACTGATTCAAATGTACTTAAAGGCTTTAAGAATAACAAAGCTTTAACATTTTTTCCAAATTTAAAGAAAATAGGGATAATTTACGGCAGCCAATTCAGTTCGATCTAATATCTATACGGGGTAAGTTGAAAAAATATAAGTTTCTCTTTCAACTTTTTAATAGGTGGCTGTTTTTATTAATTATGACATAACATTTCTTTTAAAAAATAGACATGATGTAAAAAGCAAAAGTAAAAATAATACAATTATTTGCCATAAAATGAATAAGTAGTAGTGTATTTAATCGAAAATTGTCATTTTTCTTATTTACCAAGGTTAAAATTGTTAATTTTTTAATTTTAAATATTCCTTAATGTTTTTGGGACTAATTTTTAAAATGACTGAGTGGATCCTTTTTTTCTAGAAAACAAAGGCAGATACGAAGAAAATACAATGGACTAAAAAGTTAAAATGTTAATTGCTTAATCAGGAAAAAATAGTAAAACATCATAAAAGTCAGTGGCGTACGTTTTTCACAATAATATTGGCTGTGGTGCCCACTGAGACGCCACTGGACCTAATAATACTAATCTAGACAAAGCTTTACAAGTGCCCTATTAAATTAAATAAGTGTCCCAAATTTTATTTAAATCGGTTAAAGGGTTCTGTAAACTTTAGCCCTGTCTCTGGAAATGGAACAAAGTACGGACATATGTTTATGTGTGCCCTGTCTCTTAGAATGGAAGCAAGTCCGGACATATGTTTATACGAACTTTTTTCATAAAAAGACATAAGAAAGCAATTCCTTAAGTTTCTTACTGTAGTTAGGAAACACCCTGTGTAATATTTTCAAACATAATATTTTTTAGCCTATAAATAGTAAAAGGTCAAAAATAGTAATTTATGTAACAAGTGTTACATACTTTATTTTTTCCACGACCGTTTAGAAATTTTCCAAAATATAATTTTTTACATGTTTTATTTATCCTAACCTAATAATTTTAATTTTTGCATCAAAGGCATTATACTGCAACGAAAAATCTTAGCCTCTTCTTTTTTTAATTATTTTTTTAGGGGCAATTATTCTCTTTATACCTGTGCATTTATTATTTAATTTTAGAAAATTGTAATGTATAAATTCCTTTTCCATTTCTTAGTTATCTAAATGCAATATTACTATTAATTTTCCATAAAAAAATAATAAATTTATTTGCAAACTGTCAAATTTTAAAACTAGTGACACATAAACCAAAAGAAATAATGACGAAATCCAAGGTAACTTGACCGTTTGATTTAGTTGATATCGCGCCTACTGTTACATTGAATAAATTGGTATTTGAGTTAACTGTAGTGGGCATTGAAACAAAACACTAATTTAAAGTGTAAAAAAACTTTGAAGTATAAAAAAGGTTACTTTTTTAACACTTTATGTAGTGTACTAGAATGGAGAACTTTAACTTCATGTTAACGATTAAGAATAGAGCATTTTTTTAACTGTCGTGGAAAAATACATTTTTTTCGCTATTTTCAAGACAGCCTAGTGTTTTACTATTATAACCTTAAATAATATTAGGCTTAGGAAAAGAATATAAAAAAAAATTAAGAAATGGTTGTTAAGTTTAAAATTATGGCCAAAAGTAGTTTGCATTTAAGTTCTTTAATTCCGAATGTTAATTTCTGTGGCTATTCCGGAAAAACCGGAAATTATATTTTGACAATTATAGGATATAAGGTTAATTAAATATGTGTTAATATCGCATTAGCCCTTCTTCTATCATTAGTTTTTTTAATGCCGCCGTCAGACATTGGGCCAACTCCGACAAACTGTCGCAAGCACCATTTGTGTGGACGAGTAGTTCGTCCGCATTCGCCTTAATTGGCCCAACTGGCCCGTTTTCCAAATCTTTTGACAAATCGTTCAGCCACAACTTCGCCCAATGTGTAGCGGCAGCATAACAAATCAATAAAAATGGCGGTTACCATCACATTTTCAAAAACCATTTTCTCAAGAACTAATTAGTATAGATATAACATGTGGTACATGCATTTTTTGGAATTTCCTGTAAAATTTATTTTTAGAAAAATATGTAGGGGTTTCATTTAAAATACCAAAGTTGAAAGCGCTTTCGGGTAAACCGGATGTGTCACATAAAATCTGAAATATCAGAAATCTGCATCCTTCGTAACCAAAATATTAAAATCGTGTAACACTTCTCTGGAAAATAACAGGCTTGCTGGTATTCTTGTGGGCACACGGTATACCGGGTGTCATACTAAAAGTAGGAAAGTATAATATTATTTTCGGCTAAACAGCATATAATGAAAATCAACTAAATCCACAAAACAATACATAATTATTATTATTATTATTCATTTGCTTTATCAACTTCCCAAATTTTATCTTTATGTTGAAAACATAAAAAAAAGGTATAGAGGCTTCCTAGCATTTAGGATAAATTTTCTTGGAAACTACAGGCGCAACATCCAAAAATTAAAAACTGCTAAAGAGATAAATTGAAACTCCTTAGGATAAGGTATTACATATTTTGTATGTTTGCGTTGACAAGGAGAGGAGAAAAAATCTTAAACAACTAAATGTTATTTTAAAAAAACTGCACAAATGACAAGGTAGCTAGTTTTAATTGCAATGCACTGAATGTGTGTTTTATGTGTGTTAATCAACCATGTTAGTCTATTAAATATACAGTGAGGATGCGAGGGTTGGTATACGGAGTGTCCTAACTCGATTAATTTAATCTAATAATCTTAAAATCTTCTCCTTTGCCCATATTACAAAAAGAAACTTACAACTAAAAATGGTAACCTAAAAATACTTATTATTAATTAATATAAAAGGTGAACTAAAGCGGATTCAGATAATTAATGGTGTTTATTTCGGTACACGCCAAATTGGATCGTTTTTGTAAAACAAAATAAAGAAATAAAAACCCATTTGATATATCCTAAAAACTTAAGCTAAAATTTCATAATTTTAGACCTTAATAAAAGTTAACGTTAAAATTTTATATTTTTATTTAATTTTATCTTGACAACGGTGGCAGACTTGCCACCGAAACGTCGACTTTTAGTTTTTTAGTTACTAATTTTAAATTTTTTGTTTATTTTTGGGAGGAGGTTTTGCTCTATTTTGTTTTAGAAAAAACGATCTGATTTGTCGTGTACCCAAAGAAATATCATTAATTAATATAAAAGGTGTCCTAAAAACCAGTAACAATTGGCAAATACCGTGTTTAATATTTTTGATAAGAATTTTAGATACCTTTAAATTTTGTTTAAATATAAAGGGTGTTTCGTTAAAAAACCCACTTTACAATAAATATTTAATTTTTAAGACACCTTGTATAAATATTAACTAATACTGTTGGCAAAATAGGTGTATTTAATTAGACGTTTTTATTCGGTTTCTTCCTGTGTCTTGTACAGGGGCAAAGGGCATTTTGTATGACAGGTGAAAAACTCTGTATAGGTGTATTTGTTTTAAATTTAATGTTTTTTTATTTTTGAAATAATCACTTAAATACAAATATATTTATTTTTAAAAAATTAGAAATTGTTTTTAAAAATGTGCTTAAAACCAAATTGCCGCCATATGTAAAAGACACGTTCACGATGGTAGCCCAAAACAAAATGGTAAAAAAAAATATAAATGCAAAGATGCATTGTTCTATAAAAGTTGTCCTAATAGGGTTTTTACAAATTTACATTTATTTATTTGTTTTTTATTTTTTATAGTTATTAATATCCCAATATATTTTCTACCAAATTTTTCACATACTGTAGAAAATAAAAATATTGTACTATTTTAGTATGACCATATTTTCCTTTTTACGCACTAAAGATTTCTATGCTCAGCAAATAGACGTTATTAAATAACAAAACAACCTTTTTACACATTCAAGTAGGTTTTCACAAAAGTCGTATTCAGTTCAAGAATGTGCAAAAATAGGAAATAAAAAGCAGAAAAAGAAAAATAGACTGATCAATAAGCCAATTTACCGGCATTTCCGTAGATTCGTTTCGTCTTATGCTTGCGCCTGTTGCAGGAGGTCTGTTGGGGCTGATCCGTCTAAATTCCTGAGGCTTTCTTGCCCTGTTATCCATGTCTATCCGCCGCTTATACTGCTCCTGCGATTTCCTATCAATTACGGTCGACACCGATCTGTAATTAAAGAATGTGGAAAATAGTGAGTATTAAAAGAATTCCTATTATTCTGGATGTATGGTTTAAGGTTAAAATTAAAATAAGATACCTTTTCTTAGTTTTTTAATTTTTTTATCTTAATACATATTTTTTTAAATTAAGATCAAAATTAAAAGAACTAACATTTAGTAGGAAAAAGTTGTTATCTGTCAAGTAAACATACTTCGTGAGATGGAATGCTGCTACCTCACTAATTTTAAATTAAAAAAGATGTCTTTTAGGATCCCCTAATTGTGTAAGTGGTTTCTTAAATATTCTTTATAAATTCTACCGTTATATAACAACAATAAATTGACATTATTGGGTATTTTATAATGAAACTGCATTAAATGGGTACAAAAGTACAAAATATTTTATTTTAAAAACAAGTGCTTACTACTTTTTTAAACGGCCTCCGGCCTTCCTAATGCCTAAAGAAATTTAATTTTAATACAGTTATTTAATTTTCAAATAAAACAACGTAAATACTACAATGCACACATATTCCACTTATACAATGTGTTCAAAAAAAAAAAAATGTAACCGTATACAGACTGTCCACAGATGGGGTTAACAAGAGGATAAATGGACCAAAAACTTAATTTTTCGGAAACAAGTCATTATTCATAAAAATGAGATTCACGAAGAGAAAATGTGGATTTTGTATACAGGGTTCTCAAAAACTTAAAAAAACTTGATTTTTCTACAAGACTTAACTACCTTTATTTTTTATTTTTAAGCAAAATATTATTTAAAAAATATATTTAGAATAGCATTTTGAAGAACTTTATTAAAGTTACATAAATAAATGATTTTTTAAATATTGACAATTGAAAATTCGCCTTTAATATATGTGCATTTTCTTACTATGGCATAAGAGACTATCCCAGGTGTACTTCGCCGATTTTGATAAAACTGCAATAAATATGTTGTAGTAAATATTTATCAGCCCCTATCCTTAAACTGTTACATGGCCGATAAAAAAATACCTGTCCCGTATTTTTTGATAAACTAAAACATAAATGCAATTTCATAGGCAAGGGACTATTGGGATAATTTCGTTGTTAGTAGCATACGTTATAAATAACTTATGTAGATACGTGTTGCGTTGCTATAATACCTTTAACCGCTTGTCATTTTTAACGTTAAGCATTATTATTTTTAAGTATTATTATCGACTTTATCGACTAATGGCACCTTTTTTTGGCAAAGTTAAGCGAAGTTTGTACAATTATAATAATTATGCATACGGTGACTATTTTACATAAAACACATCAATCATTAAAAAAAAATCAAAACTGTTATAATGTAACGGTGTTCTATTAAAAAAAACTAAAAATGTGGGTAAAGCACTCTATAAAATTGGTGATAGAATTAAAAAAAAATTATGCAAAAAGCTTTAAGTCTTTTTTCAAATTTTGCAAACATGATCACCCTAATTTTATTTAAATTAGGACAAGACTCTATGCACAATGCACACACTATACTGGTGTGGGTGTTTCTTATAGGTTCTCCCACTGATCTCAATGGATTGCCAATGTTATTACCTGCGCGAAACAAAAGTTACATTTCATGGGCGAAAAACGGGTTTGCGCGCAAGCAAATCGAGGGTGAACGCGCCTGGCGCCAAACAGACTATCCGCATTATCGGAAAGAATTTGTCGACGGCGTCCTGGTTTTCTAGGGTGTCTCAAAAAAGTGTGACGTATCAAAGTTATATTTTTTAAATGGAACACCCTATATTTTATGACGGTTTTAGATTCTACTTTAAAAAATAACTCAAGTTTGTTTATAGTACTAAGTGTCTAATTTTATTCGTTTTGTGATATTTGATTTTTTTGAAAATGCAGAGGTAAAATTAAATTGATTTTACTTTAACACTTTAACACTTTAAACTTTAAAATGTGTAACAAGATTAGAAAAAAGTCTGCCATATCATACGTAGGTCAAATCAAGATCAAATATTGTACAGGGTGATCAAAAAATAATTTCAATTTTTTAGAAAATCAAATAGCCATATCTCTCTTATTTTAAATGGAACACCCTGTATTTTTACGTCACATGATGACAAATAAAATACTCTTTCAAATGGTGTATAGGTTGCCTATACCTATCTTTTTGTGCTTTTTAGTAAAATCTGTTTTTACAAATTTTTAGTCCAAATGTTTATTTAAATTAAAGTTGGCTGTGACATAGCAGCCATTAATATTTTTCTTAAGAAAATAATAACGACCATTTATTGCTTTTCCTAATCTTGTTACAAATTTTAAAGTTTAAGAAGTTTATAATGTTAAAATAAAATTAATTTAATTGCACCCTGCATTTTGAAAAAAATCAAATATCACAAAAACGAATAAAATTAGACACTTGTTACTATTAACAAACTTACATTATTTTTTTATGTAGAATCTAAAACCGTCATAAAATATAGGGTGTTCCATTTAAAAAATATAACTTTGATACGTCACACTTTTTTGAGACATCCTGTATAGAGTAAAATAATTTTATACTGTGGCTTTATTCGACCTGTATATGTTTCAGTATTTATTTTTTTAAAAACCCCATGGTTATCCAACTACAGACCGTGTCGAATATGGTGGGCCACCCTGTATATATTTCTTTGAATATAATTTTCACAAGAATTCATACGCAATAAAAAATATTTGTACGATTGTTGGTATAATAGTTAGGGATCCCTGGACAATTTTTCTAAATTATTACTAACAAGCTAATTTTTCGTAAATAGCTTCATTTTGACGAGACAACCAACTTTTTTCTTACAACATTTTTCGATGGTTGTAGCTTATAGGGGTAGCAGATATTAAATCTTTGGATTTGATAAATATCAAAAAAACCATGATGACGTGCCACGCATTTGTAGAACAATGTGGGTGTTAAATTAAATAAATATTATTTAATCAACAGAAAAGAAATCAGCCACGTTAACCATACATGTTGGTGGTAGGGAAAATCTGCTATTTTGTAGGACATTTTTTTTTGGTTTATTTGGATAATTATCTTAAAAATTAACAAAGCAAATCCCTGTTCGTAATAAATTTTTGATATCTGTTAAATCAACCCACCCAATTCCTGCTACCCCTGTGCGCTACCACCAACGAGAATTGTTGTAAGGACAAAGTTGGGCGTCTCATCAAAATGAAGCTACTCACAAAAAATTAGGTTGTTAGTAATGACTTGAAAAATGGTCCAGGGATAGGCAATAATTTTTATCAAGTGTAACTTTTTTCGAATATATTTAAAATTAAAAAAATGCAAAGAGTGTTAAGTCCAGTAAACCCACTTTACAGGGTGTGCCATTTTCACCACTTTTAACGGGTATCTCTGTAATTGTTGGTACTATCATAAAAATAATAAAGGAGTCCTGTGTGCTTTTTGGGTCAATCTTAAAATGGTATTATCAAAATTAAAAAATGTTCGCTCTCTTAAAAGATATAGATAAAGAAGATACAAAAAAATTACATAAAAGTTTTTGTTCATAACTGCTAAATAAATCTGCCATTTTTAGAATAAGTGTGTGTCAGGTAACAAAAATATCAAACATAACTCTACTTATTTAAATGGAACACCCTGTATATTTTTATATAAAAATATAGCATATTAATTTTTTTCCATGAAACAAAATCTATTATCCCACAAACAAACCATTGACATAGTTAATAATAAAATTAAACATCAAAATAAATTTCTTTCCAAAAATTTGTAAAAATGGCTTTTAAAAATTTTAATATAAATATCAGTTTATAATGAAAGTGAAAAAAATTAAAAAAGAGTAGAACATTTTTTGTTTTGTTCGCTATCAGAAAAGCCGGCAACCATTTAAGGATATATTTTGACGACTGAAAAATAATTTAAAAACCTACGGCTCTTTTACGCAGTCGAGATTAAAAACCTATAATAAAAAAAAATAAGTAAAATAAAGAAATAAGCGTGTTAAGATGTGTCGAGGCCCAAAATAACGTAAAAATGTTATATCCTGTCATAGCTTTGAATAGTAGTAGCTTAACTTGTAGTATAATGAATAATTATTTAGGCGCGTTCAGCACTTTTTGTGGGTATATTATGAGAATAAATCGACCCACTCGTTTATGTCACGCTTATAATGCAGTCAAGCAAAAAAGCCAGACACTTAAATATAATTAAGTGCAAAGTGAATTTGCTTTTTCTGGATCGATTCTTTTATATACTTGAATTGAAGATTTGCGGGTTTTAAATTAAAACTTTAATGGGTAATCTTGTCGTGGTAAAGTTTTTACGTTTGTTTTGCCATCTTAGGCGCACACACACACACACACAGATTAATTGTATTCTTTAAAATCCCTTTTAAAGACAAAAATCTACCTCCGTAGAATAACTAAAAACTAAAACTGGAATTTCAAAATTAAGGCAAAAAAAGTGACGTTTAATAAATATTTTCGTCATGTTGTTAATAGAGCATTATTGCAGAGTAAAATAAGGCCAGGCACTAATAACACCGGCCTTATTTTGACATCTGAGCTTGCGCAGATGCATGGGTAGGATAAGGATTCCCTTAATAAATATGGTGCCTGGCTTTATTTATGTCGGTTTTAGGTCGTGCCTTATTTTGGTCTTATTTTAACTTCGGAACTGTTCGTCTAACCGAACGGCTGCCGACCACAAAATCAAAAAGTTTTTAAAAGTAAAAATACTCAAAACCTTGATTTTTCCAATGTATTTCTGTAATTATGTTAAACAAAACCCTACAACACAAAACAATAAAGAAAATCTACTAAAATTTATTTCCCCCTTTTTTTAGGTTAATGGTACTGCTTTCATGATTTGTAATAACTCTAAATTATGGGTACAAGCACTATTTAAATAAGGCCGGTATTGGTAATTCCCGAGCTTAATAATGCAACTTGCAATAATTCTCTAATATTACCCAATATTTGCACCATTGCGATGTTGTGAAAAGACTGAAATTTTGTCACTGGTTTTTAAATAAATTAAACATGGATAGCTTCTTTTCACAAAAATATTATTTGGTCAGACGAATGTCTCATAACAAGTTCTCGTACTTTTAACCGAAATAATGAAAGGCATTGGAACTCCAGCAATCTTTACATGGAGTTTATTATTTTAAAATAAGTTTGTGTATCGCTGTTCTAATTTAAATGCTAAGAGATATCTGGACATACTTCAGTCAAACCTTTGTGACATTTTGGATAATGTTTCTTTAAATGAAGTAATAGAAATTTACTTAGGACAAGATGGCGCACCTACCTATAACGCTCTTCGAGTAAAAGAGTATTTAAATACCCACTTTAAAAACCGTTGAATAAAAACCCGTGGACCTATAAGGTGGCCATCCCGATCACCGGTTTATCATTCCCAGATTTATTTCTTTGGGGGTGTTAGAAAAAAAAATTATAAAGAAGTATTCTTTACCCGCGAACAGCTTGCTTTAGGAATTCATGAGGCCTTTGCTGTTAACTAACTTTAATGCTTTAAAATATGTTTTAAAGAAACGTCAATCAAAAGTACTAGTAGGAGGGGCTTTCGAACACCCAAATCTTTTATTTTCTTTCAAATTTTCCGTATAATCTACTTTTTGTGTTACCTATTTGTTAAATTTGATTTCTGTTAAAATATTATGTTTAATATGTTTTCAACTATAAAATCAACATAGTCTTTTCTTCTTTTTTCTGATATTAGCTTTTGTTAAATAGCCTACTGCGGTTTAAAGTAATAATGCTTAAATTGCTTGCATAGTAAACCAATATCATAGATGATGTATTATATTTTTTAAAAGGGAGTTCTAATGCTATATTATATAAAAATCTAGAGGGTGCTCAATTTAAAAAATTACCTGGCCCTGTATACTTATTCCGAAAACCCTCAGATTATTCAGTAGTCATCAAGAGAATTTTTTTGTGCAAAACGTTTTTGTACCTCCTTTAATTAGGAAAATAAAAGTCATTTTAAAATTCAGAATTATTTAATTTTTCTCTGTATCTCTTAAAAGAGGCATTTTTAAATTTTATTAACAACATTTTAAGTTTGACCAAAAGAGAGCACGTGTCTTCTATATTACGGACAATTACGGAAATACCCGTTAAAAGTGTCGAAAATAGCACACCCTGTACAGGGTGCCCCAGTTTTGCAAACCTGAGCTACTTGTTAGTGGAACTAAAGATGCAATAAGCCAAGCCGTCATAGCAGTCTTAGTTTTTGAACTACAGGGTGATTTTGAAAATTTTACATTTTTAGGTACTGTATCTTAGTCCTATAACGTATCAAAAAGGTAAAAACGGATTCTTATATAACTTTTTACCTAGGCTGCAGTGGCGTAGTCAGAATATTTCCAAATATTTCTGTTTTGAAATTATTTACCAATAATGGGTTTTTAAAAGGAACACCCTGTATATTTGTCAAAAAATAAATTTGCCCTTATACCAGCTTTTTTTTAAAAGAAAAACAACACTGTTGGTTTATTTTTATAAACAACGACAAAATTCCCAATATTTTCAATTCACATCCAAAATTTTGCAGTAGGCCATGCAAAAAATTCAGCTCAGAGACTTAATGTAGTGGTGCTTACGTTACGAATTTTAAATTTGGATTTTGCTATTTAATTTAATAATGTTTTTCTATGGGTACATAAATCTATGGATGTGGCACTTACATGAGCAACATTATTAACTTGTAAATAGTTGTTATTAAATAATTTTCTTAATTTATTTTTTTCTTCTCTGGACAAACCACGAAGGCTATTTATAGCATTACATATTTGGTTTATTCTTGAATGAGAAAAATATAAAACAAAAAATGTATTGCTTTGTGGTAAAAAGTTAGAAACCATAGGTTTAACAAAAATCTTGCATTGATTCCAAATGACAGTAAATATATTATATTATTAGGTGTGTTTTGAATGTAAAATGAACAAAATAGAATATGCTAACAATAAATTAGAAAAATTATTTAATAAAAACCATATACTAATTTAAAATTTTGCTTAAGAATGTGCTATCTACCTAGATTAACATAACAAAAGAAAAAGAATATTAAGTTTAAAAGCAAAATCCAATTTTATAAGTGGTGACGTAAGCACCAATAAAAAATTAATACCTCATTTGAGGGATATTTTCTTTGTTAGCTGCTTACAGCAGCTGCAAGCACTCTCATTTTTTTACAAATCAATGACGTCAGTCTTACAGCAGCTCACAGCGGTTGTTAGCGGCGTCGGGAGATGTCTAAACACTGTCTAACAGGATGAAAAAACAAAAAGGGGAAATATAGCCGAATTTGAGGTTAAAAGTCAAACCAAATTGACTAAATAAATACTAATAACAATAACAATAGTATTTCTGGGAAACCATGTGAAGGATTAATTTACCTGCCATTAAAGATATTGCGCATTTTTGTTTTCAAATTGGGGTTGCCCTTTTTAGGTTATATTAATATTATTTGTTTATGTGTTTATTTTTTGATTCACATTATGATGACGTCGACTGTTAGACAAGCTTGTTAGCAGCTGTAAGACAGTAGAATTAGAAAAATATCCCTTGGTTTTGCATGGCCCACTGCAAAATTTTGTATATGAGATATGAAAATTGGAAATTTTGTCGTTGTTTATCAGAATAAACTTATAGTGTTATTTATTTTTAAAAAGCTTGTAAAAAGGCTAATTCATTATTTGACAAATATACAGGGTGATCTATTTAACAAAAACTAACATTGGTCAATATTTTGAAAACAATCAACATCACCCTGTAGCTCAGAAACTAAGAGTGGTATGACGGTTTTGTTTATGGCATCTTTTGTTTCACAAAAAGTAGATCAGGTTCGCGAAAACCGCAAGGTTTTATATTTAATAATAACTAAGATACTCCGCTATTTTATTCAATGTAAAGGGTTTTTTGTTATTGTTTAGAAGAGAATCACCCCTAAACTAACATAATTTTAATATTAATAACACACGTATTGTTCGTTTATTTACTACTCACACACTACACACACATACCCTAATGTGCATTTTATTTCAATTTTACTGGCTCGCAAAATATTTAAATTAAAAAAATATACCCCAAGAATCTGTCCAATATCTCGTGGGCGGACAAGAAATTCAACATGTCCTGAGAGGGTGGTGTTGTTTTGTCAAAAAATCCTTTCCAAGTTTATAGAAATTTATTATAAACAATACCATCCAGTTTTGTGGAAAATTTAGAGCAAAGCGTATACTAACAAAAATTTAAAGAATAAGGCTTACAATGCCCGTATTGAGTATTGTAAATTATCTTAACCAGATGCTTTATAAGTTAGAAGACACAAACCCAAGAGAATATTTTTGAATAGAATTAAGGAGGGTTAAATCATTTCTTTTAATAATAGAATATGGCTAAGTTAATTATTTCGTTTTATACATATGCATATGAATTATTGCACAAAAAGAGCGCGTTTTTTCTAACTATTAGCCCTTGGCCACGATACATAAGCGGAAGCGGCCAGCGTAAAGTGGAAATTGTGAGAGCGCTTTCTTTGATCTTTATGCGAGAATAACGCTTACGCTTGTTATCGTGGCCGACACTTTAAACATTTTTGCTGTTCACTTTTTGTCAAAACTTAAAAACACGTACAAAACTTTTACCTGGGCAAAATTTCACGCTTTAGACCGAAAAAGAATAAAAAAACTCATACCTTCCAGATTCACTAGCTGTTGCAGAATCTAAGGATCTTTGATGTGATGGATAACTTTGCGAAGATCTCATAACAAATTGCCCTTCGCGGTTAAGGCTTTCTCGGTGGGCACAGTGTGGCCAAAAATCACAAGTTTCGGGATTACATGGACCCTTTCCATTATATGTATTCTTCATGTCAAAACTATTTTTACTTGAGGGTAAACTGGGACTAGTGGCCCCCTTAGTAAAACTCTTTGTCGATCGTTTTTGTTGTTTCCTACGTAGTATATTGTCAGTTCATTATTTGGTATTGGTCTATTAGCATCTGCGCTCTTTTCATCCACTGATATGTTATTATTGTACCTGGAATAGAAAAAACACGGTTAATAAAAAGAACCGAAACTCTTCAATAACTTTAACAAGTTTGTGTACAAATTGTGTACAATGTACGCGCACATACAACGTTATCAAACGAACAACGCGGAGGACAGATTTTCGATAAGGGTATCGCACGTATCCTGTCGGAATCGCCAGATAAATTTAAAAAATCGATATTCAAGTTGTCAATGTGACTTTAAGCGTTTTAGAAACAGAAAATTTCTAAAAATGAAGAAAGCATACTAAAGCCCGGTTGTACATTCTAAGTTTAAAACCTTGCTCCGTTGAGCTGAACAGAAATTTGAACCGATGCCCAAATTAATGTGGCGTTGTACAATAAAACTTGGTAACACCGCATTTTGAAGCTTAAAAGGTGCTCTGCTGTACGAGCCATAAAAAAAATGAAAATTTTTTTAAATTTTTGTTGTCGGTCTCGGTAAAATTTCAAAGAAATCAAGAAGTTGTACTTGTACGTGTACTACATACACCGACAAAGTCCTTTGCTATTTGTAAAAAGCCACCTGTAGAAAAGAACTCCAATGTGGATAAGATAGATGTTACTGCATGGTTTCTAAAAAAATGTTTAATCATAAACATAAATGAATTTTAAATAAAATTTCTCATTTTATGTAACAAAAATTAAATTCTAAGAAAATAAAAAAACAGCTTTTTAAACTTAAGGTTTTGAAACTATAGGCACCTACAAAAGCATCTATGTGAGTTACATTATATTAGTACACTGTAGGACATTGCAGAATAGCGTAATTTTTTTAAACAGTGATACTTTTTCACCTGTCATTTGGCCTTTTATTTTATTCTGACCCATATTCATGATAAAACCCACTTTTCTTTAAGTAGTTTTTTCAATCTGAAGATATTTAAACTGGTCCTCTGTAAAATGCATTAACAATGCATATTACGTATACTTTCTTGAAATTTGCGCCATAAGTCATATGAAACTGTTACTAAAATAACAGATTAAACTTTTTTTTTTATATTTTCGGTCGGTATGTGCGAGATTGTTTTTTGCGCAGTTATTACTAATTACCTTTCTATGGAGGTTGCAATTAAGTGTTCTATATGATTTAAGATAAACCGTTCCCCATTTTTGGTAAAGCAAATTCTGGAAAAAATTCTTTATCATTCCTTTTTCCAAATGATGCATCATTTCCTGGTACCTCTTTAATTGCCTTAATCTATTTTCTTGCACTTAATCTACCAATGGTAAAAAAAATCATATCATCACTAAGTTCTCTTAAATGCTCCATAATTTTTAAAATAATATGTATCTCTTTATAGGCTTGAGCCATGTGTGTAGCAGGCTCACCTGGAACCAAGCTTAAGCAGAGTTTTAATTTTGAACTGTGATTGTACAACCTCCTTTGTGGTTGAACCTGTATCTCTTCCTGAACTTAAGTTGAACTCCATATGTACAATCGGGCCCAAAGGTTGGTCTAACCAAAACTTACGATGTTAGTTGTAAATAAAACAAAAACTTTTAGAGAATTCTCTTCATATTTTTTATTTTGATAGAAGGAATCTATAAAAATTATGTGTAAAACAAAATATTGGCCACGGATACGTTTTTCCAAAGGTTAATATTTTTAATGATCCTGAGACATAATTAAGTTTCAATGTCGCTTATGTGCCTAATTATCCTATTTTTTGTGAATTCATTAACAAGAAGAATTTCCGCATTTGGGCAAATTAGAGTCCATGTGGTGATTATTGAAAAGTCAATGCATCCACCAAAAGAGACTGTTTAGTGAGGTTTATAGGCTGCCGGAGTCATCTTCGCAAATAAGATAAGCCAAGAACTTACCGTGATCCTTGTGGCGAAAAATTAGAAATATGGATCCGGACGATATATGGTTTCAACAGGATAGTACTACTTGCCACACAGCCAACGAAAAATGTTCTTTTAAACTCAAGAAATTCAATAGCCGAGTAATCTCATGTCTTGGCGAAGTATGTGTTTTATCACCTTTGAAATTCTTTCTTTAAAAATATTCGAAAAAAAAAGTGTACGTTCGTAAACCAAAAACAATAAAAGGCCAAGAATAAGCTAATTCGACACAGCAAAGACACTGAACCTCAATTATATCACATTGAAATTATGGACCATCGGATAGAGGTATGCCACCGAAGCGTGGCGAGCATTTGGCCGATATTTTGTTTTACACATAATTGTTATAATTATTTTATTATAATAAAAATATTAGGAGAATTGTCTTAAAGCTTTTTGCTTTATTTACAATAAACACCATGCGTTTTAGTTGGACCACCCTTTATTACAAGTACTTACTGAAATACACATTACCTAATTCGTACAGTTCTTTTGGATTTTAAACTTTCATAATTATATTTTTGTAAAAACTGATTATGACTTAAAGCTTATTATTGATTCTGCACAAATTCATTTAAAAGCATGGCGAATTCCCACCGGGGTTTTTCTTTTTATCTCAGGTGACAACTTTTTTTTATCTTTATGACATCTCACGAAGGCTTACTGGATGTTTAACCCATTACTGTCGTGTTTACGTTATCCAAGCACTGAAACATGCAGTTTTTACATTTCACAGCACCTTTTAGACAACGCGGTAGTGCCACCACGGACGTTATTTTTAAATAACTACTACCTAGGAATGGCAGAATACTACACAGTGGTTTGCCATTGCCAACTATGAGGTGACAAGCAATGAAAAATCCGATGTCCAACTCCGAGATTCGAACCCGGATCGCTGTGGTGAGAGGCTGACACGTTAGCCCCTGCACCACTGCTCGCCACGACTTGCTAACTTTTGAGATTTACACTTTTACATTGGTTAAATTAAATTTAAATTATTGAGCGCCCTCTAGTTTACACAGTAAAATTAATATTAGATTTAAATAGTCTATGAAAAAAAAACAATTTTTTTATTCAAGATATTTGCTGCACACTCAGCCAGCGCTGGCCATTTTACGCAGATTCATTTATAGGGGATATCCTTTAGTGTCAGTATTTTGTCCGGTCAATGCTATTTGTAAATAGGCATTCGTCCCAGGTTCAGTTCCGCCATTTTAGTAATTCGCATTGGATTTTGCAGGTTTTAAATATAGGTTTTAAATATGTACTCTAGACTCTTACATTCCATAATCAGGTAAGGAGGGATTTTATTCGCACCAGCTACAAATATTATCTGCTACGTAAATAATTTGTGATTTGTCTGTGTACCATTAATTAGAGGACATACTGTATAATCCCTAAATAGTAAAAATATTACTGTCTGGTAATATTAAAAATTGGATTAATCCGACATTGCATTTAGGATACTCAATTTACATTTGGAACATAACACCAAAAACCATGATTCTCATTCAAAAGTGTATGCATGTGGGTTTAAGTACAATCAGCTAATGAGTAACAACTAGGGGATATAATCACGAGCCTTCTTTTTAATCCCCGGATTCTGGGACTGAGCATAGACAATCCCGGGATTCCGGAATTTGGAAGTGAAGTACAAAAAATGAAAAATATTTAAAAATCAACCTTTATTTTTTAAACTTTCTTTAGGAATGTACAAAAAATATAAACAAAAAGAAAGTTTTCTTTTCAAAACAAAAAAACGAACTAATTAAAATATAGTAAAATCAACTTGAAACACACCTTCTTTTGATAAAGACATTTCTACAGTCATCTTGATTAGGTACATTTAAAAATAAAAACAAAACTGTATTTCTGCAACATCGTCGTACCCTCACATAACCTCTAATTGATCGCATTAAAACATTTTTTATTTGTTACAATACAACAAATTTAAGGCAATATTAAACCCTAAAAATAATAATAGTTAAATATCCAAAATACACTAAACATGCAAAATTCCAATAACTTGCGTGATGCGGAGTTGCTTTTACATGACTTATTTTTTCAAGTACGACCGCGTAAAACTAATTAAAATTAGCTGGGAGACAACTTTTTTTCATTTCATGCATGTATTTTTGAAAAACTCCATTTATTTATTGATCCCAAAAATCCTGGGATTTAAGAAATTTAAGTCCGAAAATTTTGGGACTGTAGAAAAGGCGGGATCCCGGGATTGTATCCCATAGTAACGACTCATGCGTCACAGGTAAAAAGCCTTGGCGGTGGGGTGGTAAGCTAGTGGCAAGGAAGTGTTAAAAGCCCTCAAAAATTAAACATTCTAGAAACTAGTAATACCCAACTGACTACACACACTTCCCAAACACCATTTTACCGCCACTCCTCTTTAATGCGTGCCACTGCACTTCTTTACGCCGCACAGTGCGTTGAGAGATAGGGATTTCGGGACAAAAATCGTATCAGTCTTATTGCACTAAAATGGTTTTGTTATCGTATAGTAGAAACAGTTTAAAAACGCAAATTCGGCACCCTTTGAAAATAATAAAAACATAAAAAAAGGCCACCTGCAAATTCCCATAAATAAGGCGGCTTAGTCAGTGTTGCCACGCTGACTAACATTTACTTATAATAGTTTAATAGAAATTAAAGTTGATTATCTCAAAAAACGAATTATTTTATTTTAAGATTTTTTAATATAAATAACTTACCATGCCGAGGTAAAGGTGGTAATACTTAAATACTATCATCTTCCGTATCACATTGTACTTTTAGAGTTGTTAATGATTTATAGGGAAAGTTAAGTTTTTTCTTTCTTACTTCAGCTAGAATGTCACTTGCAGTAGGAGATATATTTTTCTTATAAAAATTATAAACTATATTTTTAATTTCCATTTTTACGCCTGTTTGCACTTTTTTAAGCATAGGTTGATTTTTTTCTGCATTCTTCAGTGACACCTTTGGTAACAATATTATCAGCAGTGCGAAAACAAATATTTGCTAATTTACTAACTTTTTTAGATTTAAATAAATATTTAATAGTACTTGTTGAGCTTCGCGAGGTAGATGTTTTCCAGTCTAATCGGTAATATTACCGTTAGTATTCTCCGTCTTTTTTGTGTCTTTACTAAGTTCATAGGGACCCCAAAGTTTTTGACTGTCCGTAAATGGTCGCCACGGTTTAAAATTATTTGAGGCACTTCAAATTGTCTCCAAATTGCAGTTTTTTAATCTCTACCAATAACACTAGACGAAATAATAATATACTGTACAGAAAAATAAAAACTATATAACAAAAAGCACTAAAACAAAAAAAAATAATATAACATATTTTGGGCAAAGATCGTTAAAGTAACGAAATCAATCACTCTGTTTTCTCAAACAGCCAAAAATTAACTAAAATGTAAAATTTACAGGATGAATTAAAGGTGGGTTCTACTATATAAAATATTTTTGTTCCATATCGTAAATCGGGATTTTTCGCTATATATTCGGAACTTCGGGACGGAAGACAACCCTAGTGCTGCTACACAGGGGAATTCAAGGCAATGAAAATGCATATTTCTTAGCCTGGAAGAATCTTACAAATCCTATGTTAATTTTTACATCTCCTTAACCATTTGTGGAATACCAAAAACCTTGGCTTAATATAACTAGAAAACATTAATTCCATTTACAGGAAAAATATAGTTGCTAATCCTGATCCTCCATGAACATAAATTCAATATTACAAAGTTTAGTACTGGATAACAATAATACATATAACTTTATTCCATAAAATGTGTTCCTAAAATTATTAAATTTTTCCGAATGTCACGGGCTCTTGGACTACTTTATAAAACACGCCGCTCTCCTTTACAGTCCGTGCCGATAGAGACGCACGTGCATCAAGCAAAGGCGGTCGCGAAGAAAGCCATGCCGATTTAATTGCTTACAACTTTTTGTGCTTTTTTGTTTTTAAAGAGTACCGAATTTGCGTTTTTAAACTGTTCCTACTATACATAACTTAGTAGGGTACCATGCTCTCCATATGCACAAAGCAATACTTATACAGGGTAATTAAAAATTGGAGTCAATTTACAAAAATATATAGGGTTGCGGTAAAAATTTAAAAGCGTATTAATAAGCTAATTTAATGAAAAAAAGTATATATAAACATAGGTCTGAAATTGCATAATTTTCAAGATACAGGGTGTCCAACTTTTTTTTAAATGTATTTTTTACAGATATCGTAAATATCCCCTATCCAATTTTAATAAAATTTGGTAATGTTATTTCTAGCATTCAGGGGCTAATTTATATATGACTTTAATAAATTATAATATATTAAAAAGTCCAGTGGCGTCTCGAGTGGCACAAATATTTCTGACAAAAAAATGTACGCCACTGACTTTAATACAATTTTTGTATTTTCTTTAGAGTAGGCAAATAAAGATAGAACTTTTTTGTCTTTTAATATTTTTCGTAACTTAGTTTTAAAGAAAAAAATCTGTTAGATTGCATATTCCCTAACAACTCAATAAACATAATAAAAAAATTCTTTTAAAAATAACTTTTTACTTTATATTCTTTCAATTACGTTACAACATTAACAAATACTAAAGTAAATAATAATAACATCTAGACTAACAAATTTTGGTAACTAAAGTGTTTTTAAACTTTTTATTTGTTTCTTGTATTTTCGGGACCTCTTGTAACTAAAAATTAAATTTTATAAAAAGTTACAAACAGCTGCAGCTAATTAATACAAAAAATATTTGCTCTTCCACAAGTAAAATAAGCCCAAAAACAGAAATATGGTTTTTGATGTAAAATCCATTCCCAATCTTAATCTTTGGTTGCTTTTAAGCCTATTGGAAGGCCGATTTTAAAAAGATATAATTTTATAAATAAAGAGGGAGACACCACATATTAAAAGTGTCCGAACGAGTGTGTCTCAAGATAATTGTTACAAGAGGACAAATGTACAAAAAACTTTTAATTTTTTTAACGGCATTTTGCGAAAATTGTTTGCATGGTCTAAAACTAAAAAAATTACTTTAGCTGCTTTTTGTTTGAGTTAAAAGTTAAATTTAAATAATAAACAAAAACGAAGTTATATTTTATTTAAACATAGAGCAAAATGGTATGGATTTTTATTTACAGAATATTCTTTTATGTCCAAATTTAAATTAGGAGGGCTTTCTTTAAAGTGTTCAATCTTCAAAAGTAATTGGTTTATTATACTTTATATAAAATAAACGAAAAACCTACATAGTTAATGTAATATATTCTTTCTTAAGTTTAAACTCTCTGGCATGGATGTAGTCAAGGAAGTCATGGCCTAGAAAGTAATTTACTTAAATTAAGCCATTAAAAAATACAAAAATACAACTTTTTGAACATTTATCTCACTTTTGTATTAAAACGGATAAAGGAAATTGTAAAATTGAAAAGTAGACCCCCAAGTTATGGTAATTCTGGTTACAGTTTTAATTAATATTTATTGCTTTACGTCCGATAATTAAAAAAATAAAATTTATAACGATAGTAAGCAGATACTTGGCAAGTAAATAATACTATTAAAACTTATGTATTAAATTTGATTTTGTATACCAAGTATTTAAAAAAGTGCTAATACGCAATGTAAAAATATTGACTTAAACTTTTTTGTTTTAATGTTTTTACTTAAAATACCATATTAATTTGCTTTTATGAAATAATTTTAGTATTACTTTTTAGAAATTAAAGCACTTTGCTCCTGGTCATTTTTCATATTTATAGTTATAAATCAGCGTTGACATTGCCAAGTGTTGAAAATTGTGTATTTCCTAGTTTGAACCATGCGACTTGCTTTTCTAAAATACCAATTAAAGTTTCAAAAATTTTTGGTCCATTTGTGTACTTTAACTTTGTAGAAATTAAAACCATTATTTTCTTTACGTTTAGCCATCGTGGTGATCTTTAAAAAATATCAGTTTTAATAGATGAAATTGGTCGCTTTAACTCCCACCGGCCACCGGTAAAGCTTATTATTTTTAAATCTTTGTTGTTTCAATCTTTAACGTAGTTAGGGCTTGACAAGTTATAGCTGTTAAATGTCATATTTTTTTATCTTTGGACAATCCACGATAGCTGAAAGCCTAAATAGTAGCGTATTACGAGTGTCTTTACCAAGGTAAGAGGATGTTTGGTACAACGGGATTTAAATACTTAAATATTTAGACAGAAAAAGAAAATCTCTGCTGGCAACAGGTTTCTCATTCTAGAAACTTTGGAAATAAAAAAAACTTTCAAAGTTTAGGGCCTGTCTAGTTGGACCGAATAATGGCGAACGTGCGGCACTACCAATTGGAAGCTACAAGTGGTGGAATTATACTGAGCCCCCGTCTTACGTTATATGTAAAAAACTGCGGGACCTAAAAAATGAGCGAGGCTTACCTGTGCTTAAGCAAGGCTTGAGCAGCAGCTCGAGATCGATTTCCGTATAAAAACCAGTCACCACTTCGGCTTCTCTTAAAAGTTCCTCTTCCAACATTTCCCCTCTTTCTACGGATGCAGGTTTACTTCCTTGGTACTGAGTTCTTTCAGGTTGTGATTGACTAGGACTTACTTTCATTACAACTTTATGTTGGTCAGAATGTTGAGGAGATACTTTTTGACCTCTGTCAAAACTAGGAGGTTGTCTTTCAGGTAACTGAAGACTTCTTGAACGTCTCACTCTCTGAAGAGAATCATCATGTTGGGGTGACTTAACAGGCTGGATTGGCCTTGAAACGTTTCGTCTTATTATTGTTTGTTGTTGAGGGTAGGGGGTGAACGAGACAAAAATTCATTGCTACTCGAAGATGATGATGTCGGCGAGTGTTTGTTAGTATCTGAGCCTGCAGGTGATCGGCGAAGTTGATTTCTGGAATAATATAATAACACATAAGATTTAAATAAATAAAACACATAAAACGTCAAGAAAAAAAAAAAGGAAAATGTTAATAAACAATCCTATTAGAATAAACTTAATAATTAATTATTTAAACAAAATACAAGAAAGGTCATTTATATTAAATGGGCGTCAATGGGATTTTGGAAACGGTAAAAGTTACAATGTTGATTAAATTCGTTAATCCTGGCACATCTTAACGGTATTGCCCAATAATATCTGGTTTAAAAACTTTAAAATTTACAGCCATCCGAAATATTCAGAAATTAACAAAATTCTGCAAAATACTCTTATGTATCTTTAAGTATATTTAAATGGATATTTAAAAATTAGGAATCACAATATTAGTGCAACTTTTTTGCCTTTTTAAGATGTCGTTATTAAATTAAATACTTGACGTTTCGTCATCGAGTCGCTATAATTAAATTAATTTTTTTAGTGGTCAAAAATAATTTTTAAGCTTAAAACTACTTATACTTTAATGCTAAATCCCAAAACATTGTACATTATGTTTTATCCTTAAAAAACGACGAAAGACTAAAAGCGTAAATACTAACATACCGTGGGTCTTAAGCAAGGTAGGATAAAGTTTATTAGCACGGGACTTAAAAACTTGAAGATCTGGGGGAAAAGGAAAGACCTCCGCCGCATATGTGTGGCACCACGAGTTTCCCTGTTGGGAGTTGCAAGGGACTATAGGGATGCATACGTGTGGCACCATGAGTTTCCCTGTTGGAAGTTGCAAGTAGAGGCAATATACTGGATAATTTGTCGAAGCAGAAGCCGTAAAAGCATCTATAAAAGAGCGATAGATCTCCCGAGCTCGACGATGGGCTAGCTCTTTTTTTTTGGCATCAAGAATGCTGAGAGTTGTAAGGGACATAGAGGACAATAGAGAATTATTGCACAGTGAAATAAGGCCAGGCATTAATAATACCGGCCTTATTTTGACATCTGAGCTTGCGCAGATGCATGGTAGGATAAGGACTCCCCTAATAAGTATAGTGTCCGGCTTTATTTATGTCGATTTTAGGTCGTGCCTTATTTTGGCCTTATTTTAACTTTGGAACTGTTCGTCGAATCGAACGGCTGCCGATCACAAAATCGATAAGTTTTTAGAAGTAAAAATACTTAAAACCTTGCTTTTTCAAATGTATTTCTATAATTGTGTTATAAAAAACCCTACAACACAAAACAATAACGAAAAACTACTAAAATTTCTTCCCTTTTTTAAGGTTAATGGTACTGTCAACATGATTTGCAATAACTCTAAATTATGGGTACAAGCACTATTTAAATATGGCCGGTATTAATAATTCCCGAACTTAATAAGGCAACTTGAAATAATTCTCTTATATTTCAGAGAGGTGTCTAATTTGAAAAACATACAAAGTGTATACATTTGAAGGGGAAAAATACTTTTGGCTCGGAAAAGAAATCCAAGCTTTTTGAAGCTATAGATATATAAAAAGTATGGTCAATGCTATATTTAAATAAAAAAACCTTAAAATTGTTCACACACCCTGTATAATGACAACTTTTATTTTTTTAAATACATTTTAAGGCCAGGGAATAAAATATGTATGTTTAAATAAAACCGTTGTTTTGTTGGTCTAAAAGATTGTATTAATATTTTAAAATTTTAAATGTAAAAATTTCCAATGGCTTTATTTATAAAACTGAGAAAAAAAATATAGTGATATATAAGTGTCATGTAAAAAAACGATAAAAATTGCCATTTTATACGGTGTGTTGAAAATTTTGGGGTAATTTTTTAAATTTAAATATAGCCTTGATCATAATATTTTAAGCAACCCAGTAACAATATCTTTGTTTAAATATTACTTTTTTCTGTTTTTTTTTATCTTTGGACAAAGCACAAATGCTAAAAGTCTAAATACTAATGTACCGTGGGTGTCTTAAGCAAGGAAAAAGGAAGTTTGTTGACATGGGACTTAAATACTTGAAGATTTGGGGGAAGGAAAGATCTTCGCGGCAGCAGGTTTCACATTCTAGAAACTCTAGGGACAATAGAACGAACAAAGTGGGAAGTTCGGGACTTGACCATTCGGACCGTATAGGGATGCATATGCGCGGAACCACGAGTTTCTTTGTTGGGAACCGTGAGTGGAAGAACTATACTGGACAGTTCTTCAAAGCAAAAGCCGTGGAAGTACCCATAAAAAGCGACAAATCCCCCACAGCCTAACGATGGGCAAGAGAAGGAAGCCTTTCTGTAAGTGAAAGATCATTAATGAGACGAATAGCTCTTCTTTGAATAGAATCAAGAATGCTTAGGGTTGTGGGGGCGCCATGCCCCGGATATGAGAACAATGTTCATGCATATGTGTGGCACCACGAGTTTCCCTGTTGGGAGTTGCAAGGGACTATAGGGATGCATACGTGTGGCACCATGAGTTTCCCTGTTGGAAGTTGCAAGTAGAGGCAATATACTGGATAATTTGTCGAAGCAGAAGCCGTAAAAGCATCTATAAAAGAGCGATAGATCTCCCGAGCTCGACGATGGGCTAGCTCTTTTTTTTGGCATCAAGAATGCTGAGAGTTGTAAGGGACATGAGGACAATAGAGAATTATTGCACAGTGAAATAAGGCCAGGCATTAATAATACCGGCCTTATTTTGACATCTGAGCTTGCGCAGATGCATGGTAGGATAAGGACTCCCCTAATAAGTATAGTGCCCGGCTTTATTTATGTCGATTTTAGGTCGTGCCTTATTTTGGCCTTATTTTAACTTTGGAACTGTTCGTCGAATCGAACGGCTGCCGATCACAAAATCGATAAGTTTTTAGAAGTAAAAATACTTAAAACCTTGCTTTTTCAAATGTATTTCTATAATTGTGTTATAAAAAACCCTACAACACAAAACAATAACGAAAAACTACTAAAATTTCTTCCCCTTTTTTAAGGTTAATGGTACTGTCAACATGATTTGCAATAACTCTAAATTATGGGTACAAGCACTATTTAAATATGGCCGGTATTAATAATTCCCGAACTTAATAAGGCAACTTGAAATAATTCTTTTATATTTCAGAGAGGTGTCTAATTTGAAAAACATACAAAGTGTATACATTTGAAGGGGAAAAATACTTTTGGCTCGGAAAAGAAATCCAAGCTTTTTGGAGCTATAGATATATAAAAAAGTATGGTCAATGCTATATTTAAATAAAAAAAACCTTAAAATTGTTCACACACCCTGTATACTAACAACTTTTATTTTTTAAATACATTTTAAGGCCAGGGAATAAAATATGTATGTTTAAATAAAACCGTTGTTTTGTTGGTCTAAAAAATTGTATTAATATTTTAAAATTTTAAATGTAAAAATTTCCAATGGCTTTATTTATAAAACTGAAAAAAAAATATAGTGATATATAAGTGTCATGTAATAAAACGATAAAAATTGCCATTTTATACGGTGTGTTGAAAATTTTGGGGTAATTTTTTAAATTTAAATATTGCCTTGATCATAATATTTTAAGCAACCCAGTAACAATATCTTTGTTTAAATATTACTTTTTTCTGTTTTTTTATCTTTGGACAAACCACAAAGGCTAAAAGTCTAAATACTAACGTACCGTGGGTGTCTTAGGCAAGGAAAAAGGAAGTTTGTTGACATGGGACCTAAATACTTGAAGATTTGGGGAGGAAGGAAAGACCTTCGCGGGCAGCAGGTTTTTACATTCTAGAAACTCTAGGGACAATGGAACGAACAAAGTGGGAAGTTCGGGACTTGACCATTCGGACCGTATAGGGATGCATACGCGCGGAACCACGAGTTTCTTTGTTGGGAACTGTGAGTGGAGGAACTATACTGGACAGTTCTTCAGAGCAAAAGCCGTGGAAGTACCCATAAAAAGCGACAAATTCCCCATAGCCTGACGATGGGCAAGAGAAGGAAGCCTTTCTGTAAGTGAAGGATCATTAATGAGACGAATGGCTCTTCTTTGAATAGAATCAAGAATGCTTAGGGTTGTGGGGGACGCCATGCCCCAGATATGAGAACAATGTTCCAAGGAAGGTCGGATTTGGGACACATATAAAGTGTATAAATTAGAAGGGTAAAAATATTTTTGGCTTAAAAGAGAAATCCAAGCTTTTAAAAAGGAAAGATTAAAGGTGTCTTTGCTCTGTAAAACTTGGCCGCTCATAAGGAGATAATGAGTATTTGATGGTTCTTTTCGCGACAAGAAACATGATTGGGTTTTGGATTCATTAAAATGGACGAGATTTTTGGTGCCCCAATCCAATATTAAATTAAGATCCTGTGAAAGAGATTTCTGCATCGCTCTGCGTTTGTTTTCCAAATCAGGTTTAGTGATGGGTTTAGGAATCTGAAAACTGGAGTGAAGGGTATTATCGTCGGCGAAAATATGAATGGAATTAGTTGTGGACGAGAGAAGGTCGTTGATGTAAAGAAGAAACAATGTTGGTGCCAGAACTGAGCCCTGAGGCACTTCAACTTAATATAAAATAGTTTTTATCTGGCTAAGAGATTGGCGCAGGTTGCTTTCCATTAGGATCTTAGTCTACCATGTTAATTCATTAGATAAAGGGTTTTTCAAAAAACTTGAAAAAAAAACAATTTATTATGTGTATATTTTTAATAGTTTTAGAAATATGGCTGTATCTAATTCCAAAATTGTTTTCTTTAATGTCCCCCTTTTTATTTAAAAAAATTATTTAAAAAGTTAAACTTTGGTATATAAAATTATTACATAAATATTATGTTTCAGAGTGAAATTGACAGATAAAAATTTTAAGATGGCGGCTAGGCGCCATTTTGTAAAAAAATATTAAATTAAAAGAGGGGTCTTGTGACACATTATTTTAAAGCTCCTGACGAGTACTTTTTAACCCTAAACAATAAAGTCAAAACCTTTACCAAATAGAAAATGGCTACACTTTAAAAATTATCTAAATATCCAATTTGAATGGCCATATTTCCGACACTAATAAAGTGAATGTACTAAATGTGACATTTTTTAACAAGTTTTTTAAAGATAAAAATTGGTGATATAATTTACAGGGTGTTTTATAAAAGAAAAAATATCCTTTTTTTCCTACCCTGTATAATATCTACAGTATCACCACTAAAACTATTCTTAAAAGAGCTTTAAGAAAATACCACATTAGGCACATCTAACTTTATTAGTTTCGGAAATATGGCTATCCAAATCAGGTATCTAGGTACTGGTTAAAAAATCGCCATTTTGTATTAGGTAAAGGTATTGACTTTATAATCTAGGGTTATAAAATACTGTTTGTATACTTCATATTAAAAAGAGGTCTATCGCTTTGTTAGGCAGATATTGACCTTCATGGTTGGTATAAAAAAACTTATTTTAATTATAACTTTTGAACTGTTGCCATAGTACCATTGATTTTTATAAATATCATAAATGCATTTAGACCGATTTGGTTAAAACTTCATACATTTAACTAGATTGCGTTTATTGGTCCAGTGGCGTCTTAGTGGGCTCCACAGTCAATATTATTAAAGAAAAATGTACGCCACTGACTTTTAATGTAGTTTCCTTTTTTTTTAATGAAACAATTAAAAACGCAATTATCTACTGTTGTACATTTTTTTGTATCTGGCTTTGAATTTAGGATATTTATAAAATACTGACTTTAAAAAAAACATGTTTGGGACTTTTTTCAAAAAATGACATTAGAAATTACCCACCCTTTAGAATTTTGTACCGTTGTTAAAAAACACCTTGTATATTAAGTTAAGAACAAGTCCTTTTTAAAGCCAACAAACAAATATTTTCGTGAAAATGTATTTTCTTATCAACTAGAATATTTTATGAAAAGGCACTTTTTTCCTAAAGCTAATAATTGAAAAGTTTTCCATTTGGTAAGAAGTTCCGAAGGCACGCAGTATAATAAAAATTAAGAATATCTGGGTAACTATTTTGTTCAAACTAATAAAGCTATTTATATCATTTATGGTATATTTCTATTAAGTCAAATTATAGCAAATTTAAAATTAATTAGCGATTTCCTAGGCTCAGGTGATCGATTTTAAATTGGAGAACTCGGTTTACCAAAAAAATTGCTTTCTTTGCCGCGGTCGAATATGACGATTTTATTAATTTTTGCCACGATCAAGATGACCTCAACGAGATTTTTTTAAGCCTAAAATAAATATCTTGGATTATATTATAAAGGGTGTTCGGAAAATACGTTAGGAAATTTAAAGGGGTCATTCTGCAATAAAAAATAATGTTAGTAAGTCCTTTGACAAATGTTGAAATATTCAGGGTTACCAAGTTACAAGGGTTAAAAGTTCAATTTTTATTTTTGTTTTTTCACCATAATGCATTTATTTTTTAACCACTGTAGTTGAGATTTGGCACAGGAATCAAGCTTTGCAGATTCTAATATTTTAGGATAAAAATACTTTTTTAATACCGCCAGAGGGCCCTTTACCTGAAACTTAAAATTTATTTATATCAAAACTTTTTATATATATATATATATATATTAAGATATCGCAAAGCTGGTCACGCCACTTTATAGACAATAAAAAAATTCAAAAATAAGGTACTTTCTATTAAAGTCGATAAACCCCACCGTTTAGCCACCAATCGACATCAAAGTTTTCATTAATTTCAATTAAATTACCTACATACATACAAGGTGACCAGTATCTTAACCGACAAACTTTGTGGGGTGACTTTACATTTAAAAATAAGAAAAAAACTTTATATGAACATATGTCCTAAGCGTTTTTGAACTAAGGGGTGTTAAATGTTAAAAAAATAATGTTTTAAATATTTAACACACTGACGTTTAGAACCTATGTTCATATGAAGTTTTTTTCTTATTTTTAATTGTAGAATTACCCCTTAAAGTTTGTCGCTTAAATTACTGGTCTTATCTTATCACCTTGTATGTATGTAGGTAATTTGATTGAAATTAATAAAAACTTTGATGTCAATTGGTTACTAAACGGTGGGGTTTATCGACTTTAATAGGGAGTACCATATTTGTTAGATTTTTGATTGTCTATAAAATGGCGTGCCCAGCTTTGCGATATCTGTAAAAATAAAAAGTTATGATGTAAATAAATTTTAAATTTAAGGTGCACTCTGGCGGTATTAAAAAAGTACTTTTATCTTAAAATTTTAGAATCTGCAAAGCTCGATTCGTGTGCCAAATGTAAAGTCCATTGGTTAAAAAATAATTTTATATGGCAAAAAACAAAAATAAAAATTGAATTTTAACCCCTGTAACTTGGTTACCATGGAGATTTAGACATTTTGTCAAAGAACTTACTAACATTATTTTTCATTATAGAATGACCCCTTAAAACTTCCCAACCCATTTTTCGAACACCCTGCATATGTTTTCTTCATTTCTACCGATCGTATTAAACATAGTTTTTAAACAAAATCTTATTTGGCTTTTCTCCAGAATAAAATTAAAAAGGTAATTTAACATTTTATTAAAATTAAAACTTTTATATATTATGTAGAACTATTATGCTCTTACACAATATAATAAAAGTTATTATTATTAAACAAATAAAGCATAAAATATAGTTAGTTTTTAATTAGTCCATCCATTATCGGTAATTTCACATCAATAAAAAAAAGTTAATTGTCGCACATTGTTTTTTGATTTTTGTCCATTTTTGGGTTAGAAACAGCTTTAAAATATCAAAAATGGGTTTTCTTTCTGAGAACGATTGGCGTTTGTTTTATAAGATAATGCATGATACAGCGTTCCTTTTACACCTTTTATATTGGTTTTTTTTCCTTGCTGAGCTATAAAATAATTTGTGGTAAGTGGGTATTATAAGTGTGATACACCGGGTGGCCACGAAATTGCTTTCCTACTGCCATTTTTCTTTTCTTTATCAAAAGTGGCGAAATTTTTATGGGCTGTAAGACTTACAAAAATTAATTTTTATGCGTATTTAATAAGCTTTTACGACTTCTGGTGTTTCCCTAAATAACTGAAAATTTTAATATTTAAATGAAAAAACCTTTATATTTTAAGGTTAACAGATTCTACAGACGTCGAAATATTTGAAACAAATTTTACTCATATTGTGATTTTTAAATTAAATTTTAATTTTTGCCTAGAGTACTATGAATATTCTAAATTTACTTATCATATTTTACCAACTTTTAGAAAAATACAGAATAGATTTTACCCTTATAAACTTTTTTAATTGAGGTCTCTTTATATTTTTGGAATTTTTGCCTGAGCTCAAAAACTAAAATAAGACCATGTCACCATCGTTATATTTTTAAATGCGGTGTTTTAAAGCGTATCCATTGACATAAAACACTACAACACTACTTAAGTTTCCTTAAAAAACATTTATTTTGTAGGTAAATGATCTTTT
Source organism: Listronotus bonariensis (assembly GCA_014170235.1). Classification (NCBI taxonomy): domain Eukaryota; kingdom Metazoa; phylum Arthropoda; class Insecta; order Coleoptera; family Curculionidae; genus Listronotus; species Listronotus bonariensis. Next base: position 153,744 of record JACEGR010000948.1, on the reverse strand, counting down.
TACTACTGAATGGCGTTTATTGGAATTTATTTTGGTTGCCATGAAAACATTAAATACTTATACATTAAATATTTTTTAATTAAATTTGATGTTAAAAAAATTATTGTTAATACCAAATTTAACTTAAAATTATTTTAAAATCGGAGGAGATCATAAACACAAACCAACTATTTTATGTTTCTAACTTTTAAAGACACAAAAACAATTGTTTTTCCAATAACATATTCTATATAGTTGATGTTTTAAAGGCAACTTCGATGAATTGCGATGTACGCCATTCAGTATCAAAATAATTTTTCTACATAAGAAAAGTTTTTTTATTGAAAATAAAGTGAAGTGTTGTAGTGTTTTAAATCATTAGGTTCGCTTAAAAATACTGCATTTAAAAATATTGTAAAAGTAATATGGTCCTATTTTAGTTTTTAAGCTAGGAAAAGAAAATATAAAGGTAACCGCATGCGCATCGATTTTGTATTTTATAAACTGAAATAAAATATGAGAAATTATTTTAAAATAAGTATGGTACTTAGGATAAAAAATATAATATATTTAAAAAAAAACATTTTTCTTTATTGTTGTATTAAGGCTTATAATATTCTGTAAAAAAAATACAGCGTGTTCCATTTCAAAAATAAAACTTTCATTCATTTTCGGTAAAACTGAAAGTCGTAAAAGTCTATATTATACGCATAAAAATTTATTTGCTTTTAAACTTTTCGTTCGTATAACAAGCTTACTAAGTTTCGTCAGCTTTAATTAAAATAATTAATAGTTTAAAAAACTAAAAAACACGCTTTTATATGCAACCGAACTAAAAATTAAAAATAATTTTTCATTAAAAAAATATTTTCACTTCATAGTAAAAAGCGTGGGGTGCATTTTACTATTTTTTCATAACTTTTCCATCATAGATATTGGCAAATATAATAATTATAACATTTAATATATTAAGCACCCCACGCTTTTTACTATGAAGTGAAAATATTTTTTTTAATGAAAAATTATTTTTTAATTTTTAGTTCGGTTGCATATAAAAGCGTGTTTTTTAGTTTTTTTAAACTATTAATTATTTTTCATTTTTTAGTTCGTTATATCAATTAATTTTTTAAAAATAAATGCTCCAGTTTATTCACTAAAAAATTTTTTCGCCATTTTGTCAAGATTAGCAAAGTTTTTCAGATTTACTTTCTGAAAATACCCTAATATAAAATTTGAGTAAAATCAATTCAGATCGAACTCTTGAAATGGCCGGTGGTTGGTACCACTGGGACGTACAGGTGACAGATGACACTTGGTTGAAAATAACCAGCCCCTTTTTTATTAGTTCTGTGCCCTGTATATCAAATTTGGTCAAAATGGGGTTGCTCCAACTTTCGAAACAATTACCCAATTTGCATAAATAAGACAAATATTTTTTAAAATATTACCTTTTTAAACTAAAAAGAAATTTACCATAAATGTTTTTTTCTAAATATGAGTTTACTTTAGTTTACTTACCTTAAGTGATATTTTAATGTAGTTTGCTAATCTCCATTTCCAGTCTTTGTCCTAATCTAACATTCGGTACAAGTTTCTAACACTCAATAAAGGCCTTTTAGAAAGTATAAATGGAAGATGGTATAAAAGTTATATGCAATAACTTGTTAGTTACTTTTATTTGCTTCTTGTATTTCAATTAAAGTGTATACTTTGTTTTTAATAGCTTAGTTAACTGAAACTTTAATTTCACATTAAAGGAATTTTAGGTTATGTTATGACTGTGAATTTTGTCAGATGTCAGTTGGTAATACAGATTTCTGTTTTATGACCGCCTGTTTTAAAAAACAAGTGAAGGTTATTCGTTCGTTAAAAAGCGTGTTAAAAAAAAACAGATGAAGGTTATACGCTCCCGGAACGAATGAGTTCAGTTTAGCAGAATTGAGCCCCTGGTCCCCAACCCGTCGGCAAATGTTGTCAAGTTCGATTATTCAATTGTCTAATCTGGCGCATCCGCCAGAACGTACGATTTTTCACTTTTCCTATTTTCCTAGAAAATGCTGGAACTTAACGGGATACTGTTTTTAAATTTTTCTAATTTTTAGTTCGGTTGCATATAAAAGCGTGTTTCTTTAGTTTTTTAAACTATTAATTATTTTTCTTTGTCAAGAATAGCAAAGTTTTTCAGATAGACTTTCTGAAAATAACCTAATATAAAATTTGAGTAAAATCGATTCAGATCGAACTCTTGAAATGGGCGGTGGTTGGTACCACTGGGACGTACAGGTGACAGATGACAAAGAAAATTAACCCAGTTTTCTAGGACAGATGACACTTGGTTGTATCAAGCAGTGGTTATAATAATATAATTTTTTTTCCAAAGCAGGATAACGGGATACTGTTTGCAGATTATTGCATTGTCATGGGTCCTTAATACGTGTGCAAAGTTTCAAAGAAATCAAATAGCTGGAAGTTGGTTAAAATTAGGCTCAAAGATTCCGTTACATAGCCAGCCAGATTGATAGATAGTTACAACCCAAGTTAATAAAAGCGTGTTAAAAATGGTAGCCAAAAAGTAATCCGTGGATCCGGTATACAGAGAAAATTAGATTGATTTACATTAAACAGGATTTACTTAATGTTTTTTTTTTACATTTTACGTCCAGTCCAAATACCAAAATTCATCTTTTATCTCCATGTATTACCTCTGACTTAATGGTATTGCTTTTTCTTGTTTTTATTTATTTGTGTTCATTTAAGTTATAAAAAAAGAAATAAATACATGAAAAATGATTTTTCTATTGGTTACGACTCTTTAAGCCGCATGTTGGTGTAACAGTAACAAAGATATTAAATAAATATTTAATTTTTAATATTTAATTTTTATTTGAGTTGCTTTGTGAATTAAAACCCTGAAAATTACAAATTTTGTTGGTAGTGTTATATCGAATAATTTTTCTTTTTTTTAATTTTGTTTTGTTCAGTTAAATGAAAAATGATTAAACATACAGGGTGGCCAATTGTCTGGGAAAGTCCAATATTTCTGTTGTTTAAGGAGATATGACAAAAAGTTTTATATAAAAATTGTAGAGTTTTTAAACGTGCATGTCCCAAAAATATTCTGATGTATATAGAGTGACCCAAATAAAAGTTATAGCTAAGAAGATGGTTTTTTCAAAATATAACCCCCATTTTTGTTTACCGTATCGAATTCAGCCTAAAATTTTGCATATAGCACGTCATTTTAATTTGGCATTCGTGGCGATGTTGCCACGCTATTTATAATTTACTGAAACTTTCGTAAAAACATGTTACCCGAAAATTAGGTAAAAACGGAAATGCATCAGTTATTACTAATACTTAGCTGAGTGTTTTAACACACTAAAGACCACAAAATAAATTTCTGTAAACAAATTTACTAGATCTTATAAAAGGTATTTTCTATAACATGGCCAACATCTCAATAATTAAAAGGCAAAATGTATATTTTTTAAATGAAACACCCTGTATCTTAGGCCATTTTTAGATTTTGGGAATAAAGATAAGGTAAGTTTTTTAGCGATTTCTATACCATAAATGTAAGTTTTTCTAGATATTTAAGGTTTTTAAAAAATTAATAAAAAGTATTTTTCTATAAAGAAGAACTTGTCTATTTTAAGTGGAACACTGAGTCCATTTGTAAATTTTCTTAAAATTTTATCTTTCCTCTTTAAAAATGTGTAACATAAGCTATGGTTATTTCCAAAAAAGAACGTAATAATGGTCCTGCAAAAATTGCCCTATACCTTTGTTACAGCATTTTTTTTTGTTACGTTAAATGTAGCAAACTTTTAATTCTTAATTTTCATGTAATAAATTGAATTGAAATGAATAAATCTATTATTTCTAAAAATAACCATAGCTTATATTACCTTTTTTCAAAGAGAAAAAATGAAATTTTAGGAATATTGATAAATATACTGGGTGTTTCATGTAAAATACAAAAGTTGTTCTTTATAAAAAAATACATTTCATTAATTCTTAAAAACCTTAAAATTCTTAAAAACTTTACATTTTTGGTATAGGAATTGTAAAAGAAACTTACCTTATTTTTATTCCTAAAATATAAAAATGGCCCAATATACAGGGTGTTCCATCAAAAAAAAATGAGATTAAGCTATTTTAACATTAAGATGTTGGCCATGCTACAAGAAATACTATATATAAGATCTAGTGATTTTTTTATAAACAATTATTTTGTGGTCTTTAGTGTCCTAAAACACCAAGCTAAGTATTAATAATAACTAATGTATTTCCGTTTTTACCTAGTTTTCGGGTAATGTTTTTTATGAAAGTTTCAAAAATTATAAATAGCTTGGACATCGCCACGAATGTCAAAATAAAGTACTATATGCAAAATTTTATGCTGAATCCAATACTGTAAATAAAAATAGGGGTTACAATTAAAAAACTAACTTTTTAGCCATAACTTTTTTTTGGGAGACTCTGTATATATCAGAATATTTTTGGGAGATGCAAGTTTAAAGACTCTACAACTTTTATACAAAACTTTTTGTCATATCTCGTTAAACAACAGAAATATTGGACTTTCCCAGAAAATTGGGCCACCCTTCCAGCAAGCACAAAAAGTAGTTATAACGTTATAAGTACGTTAACACTGAAAACGTCAACATCCTTTTTGTGACGTTCTTGTGAACTCAACAAGTCTGTACTTTAAACGGCCAAATGTCCGCAGCACAAGTATTTTTAAAGTATAATCTAGGGACGTTATCAATAATTAGGAGTATGAATGTTCTATATAGGGAACAAATATGACATAATGGAATGCGCTTGTAATGTTAGCGGAATAACATCCGAATAACGTTATTATGCTGTGTTTTTAAGTACAATCATAGGATGTTAACCTATTTAGGACTATAGACGTTCTGTATCGTGAGTACTGGTGACATCTGAACGTTAACCGAATAACCTTTAAATAACGTTTTATAAACGTTGCTTATAGGCCATACACATGGGTGTATTTAGAATTTCTAAAAAATGTTATCTTAAAAATAAGTTATGATACCCACATCAAACGCTATTGGTCTCAAGAAACAATTTGGTGAAAAAATTATTTTGGAATTTACGAAAAGTTTTTTTGGTCCTTCAAGGGAAAATCAAAATTTTAAAAGCAAATCCTATATTTAATTTTTTTAAATAAAATTGAGTTAATTTAATTGACAAATCCCAAATTTCTTAAAAATATCTGTTTCTATTTTAACTATAGCGACTTATCTATATATTATACGATTTTAAAACAATTTTTCCTTACAAAAATTTTAAATGCTCCTATAATTTTGAGAAAGATGCAAATATTTTTTGCTAAATTAAGGATTTGACAAAAAAATTTACTCAAATTTATTAAAAAATACAAATAGGACCTGCTTTTAAAATTTCGATTTTGCTTTGGGGGCCCATAAAAGTCAACTTTTTTTCACCTAAATGGTCTTCTTGAACCCAATAGCATTTGGTATAAATTTATTGTGGGTGCCAAAACATCTTTTTGAGATAAATTTTTTAAAAATCCTAAATGAGCCTATGCTATGAGACGTGGAGAGTTCTATATTTGAAATTTGTGCTCGGCGAAGGTTGATGGACATTTGCGTAATTCCAGACCAAATGTTTTAAGAAAACTTATCTATCATAGTACGTCAGGAGGAGGGAAATCAGACGCTAGCAGAGAACAAATTTTAAATAAAGCCTTCCTGTTTTCAGTGTTTTTATTTTCCTATGGGTATTATAAAAAAGGTAAACTTGGCATCTGCATAAAAAACACAGCAATTTTAGGGGCTGAACACTTACGGCTGCACAAATAAAATAAAACTGACTTCTCAGGAAAGCTCATAAATAATACACAAATTTAAGTTTATAAATCTTTAATTTTTTCTTACTCATCCAGTATTATAATTTTTTTTTCCCTCGTCTTCCTGTTGCCGGCGTGGCGAAACCACTCCATAATAAAGCTTTCAAACTCTTTCTTTGTTACCTTTGTTTTTATATGTATTACTTCTAAAAATGATACAAAACTATTAAAAACTTTGATAAATCTGATTGCCCTAAATATCCCAAAACAAAATAAAAACTAAATCTTCCATGGTATACGGGGTAATTCACGGTCGATAATAGGTTAAAAGTATAAAGAGAAATCTAATAAAGATATCGCTTCAAAATTTTGGTTACATAGCCAGGGGAAGATTTTGTAGCTCCTAAAAATAATTTTAAAATGCAACGTTGTTGGATCTACTTCTAATTCCAAAGAACTTTCGTGTTTTTATGATGTGGGTCACGAGTATATTATTACATATTTAGAATCACTATTGCCTATTTTTATTCCTGTACCTAATTTGTAATTTGTTTAAATGTTTTTAAACAGCTTTCATACAGTTTATTATTGTTGTTATATCGTTATTTGACTTACTTTTTCAGTAATTGATCTATTTACTTGTTTTTTTAAAACTTCTGGTTTAACTGGAAATGACGGCTACTTTAAAATTTTAAATGGCAGCAAACTTGTCACATTATTTTCACGTGTTTTACATGAATCCAAGAGATTGCCCATAAATTCTTGGACACCCTGTATACTTGGAATATGTTGCGACACACCCTCGACTTTGGGCGGTTCGAGGTTGGCTAACCAAGGGAAAGCACTGTACCGAAAAAAGTTGGCAAGACTGGGTAAAGTCATTATATTTTGACAGCTGATGAATAATCCAGTGGCGTCTACAATTTGTGCTTCTCGTTTTGCATTGTTTTCAAAGTGATATTCGTGAAAATATATGATTTCAATAGTTATTGATTTAAAGTCGAAGAGGTTGCGACTTAATAATAAATAAAAAGTGTTTTGTAAACGGTTATTCTAATAATACTATAAACTGCATTTCTCCGGTACTGATGAACATGGCCGATAAATAGTCACTGTGACGTCAACACACGTCAAATCAATATGGCCGTATGTCGCGACCCTATATGTAAAGGGACTCTGATCAGCACTGACTTTACCCAGTCTTGCCAACTTTTTCCCGGCAGGGTGCCCTTTCTTGCGTCCCTGACTAACCGCCTAAAGTCAAGGATGTGCCGCAATCTATTCCTAGTATATATCAGGTGATTTTCTTTTTTTTTTTTATTATAAATTTAAGTTTTTAGCGTTTTTATTTATTAATAGACCTCTACAATTCTACAATTATTTAGTTACTTGTCTTTCAATTTTTATTATAAATTTGTCTTATAAGTATCTCTTGTTTTGCAAATTTAATTTTATTTTAAATCGATTTTTATTCAGTACTTCCCTTTAGTACCGTAGCTAGGTGTAGGCGGTCGCCAACATCTCGCGCCTGTGGGAGCCTCGCGGCAAGGTGTAGGTATGGAATGTGGAAAAATATCGAAATGAAAGATACGGATGGTTTTGGAGGCCCGAAATTGTAATTCGAGGATCCCGCAAAAGTGTAAAACGTGTTATAAAGTAATTAAAAGTGAAAAAAGGGGAGGACCATTTTTTTCTTTTTTTTTTTTGCTTTTCAATCATTTTCGTCATGAAAGGGGGCCTCGCGGACACGACTTTGCCTACGCCTAAGAAAATAAAATATAATTTAAAAAACAAAAGATATTAAACAAAATAATATATGGCTTTTCTCCAGAAAAAAAAGATATTTAATAAATATTTAAAAAACTTAACTAATATATTATTATAAAATAATAATTAAATATTTTACTCTACTGGAAACTGCTACTACAAATAATATATTTTTAAATTTATATTTTCGGAAAAAAAACATAAAAAACAGAAAATATTAGACAAATTAGAAAACAAACAACATGTTTTTTAATTGCACGGGAAAATTCTAAAAAGAAAACAAAAACTTTATTGATTTTACTGTTTTAAAAAAACATTTAAGCTACATGTGAGTCCAAGAACAACACATAGAAATTAAAACGTAATTTTTGTTACAGTTGCTTTGTGGATCAAAGGCCTACAAATTGCAAAATTCTGTTAGCGAAATTCGTTGGTTACCGGTGTAATATGCATAAATAAATTTTAACATTGTTTCTAGTGAGTAGATAAAAATATGAAACGCATTAGATTTGACAAATTTACCACTGTATTTGTTAGTATTTTTTATGTTTATGTATACATTTTTAGTATCTTTTTTATGTATAGGGTGTGACAGAAGGTTGTTAAATTTAAGAAAAGTCTTTAGCTCTATTTTCACATTTTTGTATTATCTGGAGTCCTAGGACAAGACAAAACTAAGTTCTTAACGTACATTTTATTTCTCTAATAAGCAAAAGCATTTGCATTACAAGACTTTCTTCGACATTAAAAAGGTTGGTCCATTTGTGCTATTGTAAAGTCCATCCGTGGACATACTGTGTACAAAATTGTTTTTATTCACTTACATCCGTGGCATTTGTGCTGAGAGTCTTTATGTAAAGGAAACAAAATTAAAGGTCATTCGTTTTGCAAAAAAGTGTACTCGCTTTTTTGGAGCCAGATTAATTTTGATCTGTACTGCTTAAACTCGTATGTTCCAACCAAAGCGAATGAATAACTAGCTGTGACACTCCGCGTTTTTTAGAGCCTACGCTAATTCTCACACGCACCCAGCCAATTTCGTAGGTAATCGGAGTTCGTCGGTATAGCTGTTGTTAAACTAAAAACCAATTGGCAGGCAACCCACAATACTTACGGGTAATCAGTGGCGCATTTACCAAAGGCTGAGTAGGCTGAAGCCTATGGCGGCGTTTTTTAGGGGGCGGCAAAATATTAATAAATAAATAATTTTGTGGTTGATTTCGATTTTTTTTTGTACGTAGATTTGAAAGAAAAGAGGTGAGGACCTCTTTCTTTTTTTTTTTTGCTCCTCAAGATTATTGGAAAAATAAAAAGGGGCGGCGAAAAATAAAAGCCTACGGGCGGCAAAGTTGTAAATGCGCCTCTGCGGGTAATTACAATTTTTTAACAATATGGTTAAGGTTTAATAAATATACAACAAATTAATTTAGTTATGCACTAGGTAATACGTATATTAATATACGAAGATAACTAACATACAGTATGAATGAGGGACAAAAGAAACCAAAGGAAAATATATGAAAATGTTATAAACATTTGTTTTTTATATTTACAAAATTTGTTTTAAAATAAAAAAGTCAATGATTAAAAATATTCTTTTCTGTGTTCGAGTAAAAATATTTGATTTAATATTCATTTTTTGTATGGAGAGAATACATTAATTATTATTACCATAGTAAAAGGTATTGAAATATTGTTATGTAATAAAATACGTCAATAAAGAAACCTGTCCAGGTTTTTTTAATGGGAAAATTAAATTCCTTTTAGTTAAACATGTAGTTTATGTCATCTCTTGGAAAAAATGTAGCAATAGGAGCTTAAACGGGAAACTATGGGTATAATATTAATATAATTATGTAGTGATTTTATTTAACTGCAAAGGTCTAGGGATTTTTAAAACCAAGATAAGCTTTATTTATTGGTTCTGGACACCCTAGAAAATATTTTTTCACATAAGTCGCACAGCAAATTATTATTTGGGATTTGAGCGACTTCGTCCATCTTTATACGACGAAAGTAAACACAGGACAATAAAACTATGGCACAAAAAACATTTATAAGTGGTACAATGAGTTTAACGTGGGCCGAGAATGTGTTGGAGATAAACCGCGGTCTGGGTAACCAACAACGTCTACCGACGAGGACCTCGTCCAAAATATTTATACAGTATGTCCAGGAATGGACTTTACAATAGAGCAAATGGACCAAAAATTGAAATGTTTAAGAAAGTCGTGTATGGCAACTGCTTTTGCTTCCAAAAAAAAAACAAGATCCCATATCTAAAATTTTACATAAAATAAATTATTATTTTTTTAGTGTAATATATTTTTAAATCATGTTTTACACCATTTTTACATAGTTTATCTAGTTTTAATAAAACACAATAAATAATCTCAAAGAAATTTAGATAAAAAATGTAAAACCAGGTAAAATACGTGCAAAGGTAAAACATCAGTAAAACAATATGATACAAAAAAAACATATTTATTTTATGTAATATTTTTGGTATCATATTGTTATATTGATGTTTTACGTTGCGTTGCTAATTAATGTTATGTACAATTACAGATATCCCATTGTTATTCAATCATAAAAAAAATCCTTTATTTTACATATTGCTAAATTTTTTAAAAATAAGGGCAGTATTGTCTTGGTCCATTTTCACATTTTTGCAGTTTTTGAAGCCCTGTACAAAACAAAACATATTACTTAACGTAAATCTATTTTTATTAAGAAGCAAAAGCGGTTGCCGTAGATGATATTCCAACACTATCGCTGATAGTGTTGAAATATCATTTGGCTTAGCCTAAACCATTTTACAGGACGTTTTGTGTCATAAATGCGTCAAGTTCCAATTGGTTCCTTCGTTACGATAATGATCCATGTCTAACTGCATTGATTTTTCGCTGCTTTTTTCCGAAAACTCGACTCGTATTGTTCCGCAACTACTGTATATAGGTCCGTTTTCACGTGTTAAGTAACTTGAGCAAGTAGCTAAATCAAGTAACTAAATTTAAAATCGTTTGTTTAGTGGCTGTCTACACGAACTAAAACCACTGTCATTAGTATAGTTTGGTGGATTAAAAATGCAGCGTCGTAGCATTGTTCGTTCGGCGATTAATAATTGCATTTTATTGTTATGTGATGAATTAGTTTCGAAATTGATAAGGATATAAATAAAAAGAAACGGACATGGATAAGACGGTGGATGGCCCGTCAAACTACTCATGGTGTATCAAATATACTACTAAAAGAACTAGCAGATGAGGATGAGCAAGAGTATAGGAACTATATGAGACTATCAAAATTACAATTTGAAGAATTATTAATAAAAATAAATCCTATTCTATTAAAAAATAATACAGTTATGCGAGAAGCTATTCCTGTTGAAGTAAAACTACATATTACGTTATGTTTTAGCTACAGGAAACAGTTATAGAGATCTGCAAAGAATTTTTCGAGTATCCAGAAGTGCTATTTCAAATTTTATCCCGGAAGTGTGCAATGCAATATTTGAGCAACTTAAGGAGTTTGTGAAGGTAAGAAAAAATGTGGTAAGAGTAATTTTATTTATTAGACAAATTCAAATTCAAACATGTAAATCACAATTTAGTATTTAATATTAGAGAGTGTCTGAGCTAAAACGTCATTCGTATTTGCTGTGCGTGACTCGGATAAGCTGGAATTTGTTATAGTAGTGTACACAGGCGATGATTCTGGAATGCTTATGTACAGTGGAGATGGTTGTGGCGTGTGAACATATATTGGCGATGGTTCTGAATAAGTATTATTGTATACTGGTGACGATTGTGGGGAGCTGATCTTATAGCCTGGTTGTGTAATACAACTGTAGCCTGAAGATGGTTGTGACGTGTAACTGTATGCTGGCGATGGTTGTGAGGTGTTTTAACTGTGCTGCTACACTTTGGCCAAAAATATCGTATTCATCAGCAGATTCCTTATTAACAGTTTCGCCTATATTTTTTAAATCGTGGACTATAGCTGTCATCTGCTGCATTTTAGTACGACGTCGCGGAGGTGGTAAAACTTCAACACCTTTACTAACAGAATTCTGGATACCTTCGTCTGCAGCTTCGTTGGATTCATCGATTTCTTCCTGCAAATAAATGTAAAATCTTAATTCCCTTTAAAATTTGTAGTACTAATAATGATTAGACTAATGTGCGTTGACCATTTTATCATATCGCGACCTAAATGTTAAAAATTGGATAGAATCAGATTTTGTTAACTTTTCGTGTTGTTTATTTTATAAGTTAGATTTTTGGCAAAAATGAGGATCCTTTTAATAGTCTTTGTCACCTGAGACCAATTTTTGAAACGGAAAACATTGTTTTTCTGGGATAGTGACGTCCAATCTGAACGGTTACTTTAAAAAAAAAACAATATACCCCACTTTAATAATTGGCTCCTGGTATATTATACGAAATACTAATAATAATAATAGTAATTTTTAACATTTCAGATCCCCAGTTCAAAAGAGGAGTTGAAAGTAATCGAGAAAGGTTCTCGCCAGAAATGAAACTTTCCAGGGTGCTATGGAGCTATCGATGGAAAACATGTTGTAATTCAAGCTCCTGCGAATTGTGGTAGCGAGTTTTATAATTATAAAGGAACCAATAGCATAATTTTGTTAGCTGTCGTTGACGATGATTATTGCTTTTGGTACTTTAATATTGGAAGCAATGGAAAACAATCAGATGGAGGAGTATTCCAACAATCCTCTTTATTTAGAGCTCTGGAAAACAACTTTTACCAGATGGTGGCTTTATAGTAGGGGATGACGCTTTCCCATTAAAATCATATTTATTAAAACCCTACTCAAAAATTACTTTGGAAAAAAGCACAAAATATTTAATTACCGTTTATCTCGTGCTAGAAGAATTTCAGAAAATGCCTTTGGGATGCTTGCTTGTAAACAGATTTCGTATTTTCCAAAAACCTATACCATGTTCCTTACCAACAATCGATAAAATTGTTAAGGCATGTTGCGCGCTACATAACTGGTTAAGAAAAACATGTGGAAATCGTTACATGCCAAGTAACTGTTTGGATAAAGAGGACATTGATAATGGTCGCATTAGAGCAGGATCCTGGAGAAGTGAAGTATTAAATAATTTACCTTCTATAACCAGGATAGGCAGCAATCATTCGTCAATTCATGCTAGGCAAATAAGAGATAATATATGCGAATATTTTATGACGGAAGGTTCAATTCCTTGGCAAGAGCATATGATATTCTAATAAAATCCATCAGTAAAGAAAAATGTGTATTTAAATTAAGCACTACATTGTATTCTTAAGAAAATAAATACTTACTGTAAAATTATCTTCCGTTTGTCTTTTACGACCTTCCACATGACGAAGAAATTCATTCATTTCATAAAACCATTTTAACTGAGAGACATACACACTGTCTGTTCCAGCGCCGGATTTCTTTGAATCTTTGATTTTTTTAGCTCCTGAGAATATGTAGAGCGAAGTGTACGAATTTTATTTTTTATTTCTTGCACTCCAAATCCTTCAATATTCATAATTTCTTCTATTTGCTTATAAGCTGCATCCCGAGCTTGCTTATTTTTATATATTGGCAATGTCGTATTCCATAAACATTCTCTAGCCCTATATTCTTGTACAAATTTAAGAGTCACTTCCTCGCCCCAACGTAAAGTCATTTTATTTAATTGTAAATTGAATAAAAATTCCCCGACGTTTGCTAAACTTCTGCTTTAACTAAATAAACTTGTCTACACGTGTTAAGTAGTCGTTTAGCAAGATTGTTTTGATGGAGAGGGTAGGCACAGGCACTTGAGCAAGTAAATAGGATGGATTTCTAGCAACTAAACAGTTCACTTGCTCAAGTACTAAATTGGGTGTTTATACCATGCAAGTCACTAAATTTAGTAACTTGATTTAGCCACTTGCTTAAGCTACTTAACACGTGAAAACGGACCTTATTTGCTTCGTTGGCTCCGTGCGACTTCTTGCTATTCAGAAAACTTAAAAGCCCAATGAGGGGATGCCATTTTGACACAAGATAAAAACTGATTTAAAAAAGGACTTGAAGGCCGGACCGGTAAAAATCATTTCGACTGTTTTAAATACTGGAAAAAGTGTTAGCAAAAGTGTGTTTTATCGGACAAGGATTACTTTAAACGGGATAAAATTGATTTGAACGAATAAATAAAGAATTTACATTTTATAAACAAATTCACTTTACTTTTTAATTGCGGTAGTAATTTTATTATTATTAAACAATAACTACTTACTACAATAGCGGAAAAAATTAAAGAATAAAAAAACCCATTTTTGATAGTTTTTCAAGTGTCTGTATTACGCTTAAAAATGATCGTACAAAAATTTTAGAAGAAAGTATTTAAAGGCTTAAAGTTTTAGGTTTTAGAACTTTACATTAAAAAAATTAAATATTGTGTTTCGCGCAATAATGGATACGGAAAACATTTTTTTTGTAACTTTTGGGCCAACGTGAAAATTAACCTTAACCTTATCCTAATTTGGATCGGATTATTTGCTTATTTAGCTGTTATTTTCTTCTTCTAAAAGTTCAATAAGACCACTTTTTACTGAGATATCGACCTTGAAATAAAAAGGGATCTTTTGTCTTTAACCATCCTAACATTAATTTTAAAAATCAAGAAAAAAGTGGCTTTTTGTATATACAGAGTCAGGCAAAACATATCAACGAATATCGGCATGTAAACATTTTGGATTGGGTGACTAATAATCCTTGTTTTGTAATTGCTGGCTGTTCAGCTATAAAATAGCTGATGCAATATAGATTACAGGGTGTTTCTAACAAGGGTACGAAACTTCAAGGTGTGATTCCTTATGTTATTTTATAAAAAAAGTTCCTAAAACATATGTCCAGAGTTGCTTTCTTATTCTTATTATATACAGGGCGTCAGAATTTAAGAAAAAAGGCTAATTTGAATAAAATATGGTACATTTATTTAAAGTAATAAGGCGCCTATTTGGCTCTAACCAGATTGTTATTATTGGGTCCAGTGGCGTTTCAGTGGGCATCGCAACTTATATTATTAGGAAAAAAGTACGTCACTGACTATTTTTACCGTTTTTATATTTTTTTCAGATTAACCACTTAAGAATGCAACTTTTTAGTCTCTTGAATTTTCTTCGTAGTCTCGCTTTGTTTTCGAGATAAAAAAATTGAAGCCACTTTAAGTGATACTAAAAAGTATCCATAAACAGCATAAAATAAAATCCAAAATTTAAAAATAAAAATAATTTTAACTAACGTAGATAAAAAAATAACGATTTTTTATAAACTATACGATTGCTAATTTATTTGAAAGCAAAAAATGGTTTATTTTTTATTTTTGTTTTTTACCATACCGTCTATTGGTACTTTTTAAAGAAAACAAAGTGGCTTTAATCTTTTTTTTCGAAAACGAATGTGGATAAAATACAACAAGGGACTAAACTATTATTACTTGCTTATTTATAAAAAAATATAAAAACGCACAAAAAAGTCAGTGGCGTACTTTTTTCCAATAATATAAGTTGCGGTGCCCACTGACACGCCACTGGACCAATGAATAACAATCTGATTAAGGCTAAATAAGCGCCTCATTACTTTAAATATTTGTACCAAATTTTATCCTTATCGGCCTAAGCATATTAAAAATATTTAGAAAAAAATGTTTTTTTTCTTTAGTTTTTATGCCCTGTATCCCAGTAAAGAAGCAACTCCGGACATATGTTTATGAAAACTTTTTTTTATAAAATAATATTAGGAATCACACCAAAGTTTTGTACCGTTGTTAGAAAACACCCTGTATGGAGAGAACCAGTAATTTTAAGTGTGCCTTCTACAGTTCAGTATGCCTACAAAAACACAGTTTTAATTCCATCTATCAAGCGGTTTTTGTTGTTTTGTTCGATCGAATCTTTAAAAACGAATTAAAGGAAGATGAAATGATTTTAAATGATTATACTGTTTCATTAAAAGTTTAAAGTTTGTTATGCATTTTAATTGATAAAAGTTGGCAAAAAAATGTAAAATAAAGTTTTTAAGAATTTCGGACTTTTTTTAATTACTTTTTTTTAATAAATTTAAAATCTTTTATCAATAAAAATGTTAAAAAAATAAAGCATTATTTCGAATTTTGTTAAAAAATAAACTTAAAGTAAAAATTGTTTTGGTCTTTAATGGAAAAAGGAGTCGAGTATTACCTTATTTTGAAAGTCTCTTGACCCTAATTACAACAGCCGTCGTATCACCGAAAATACTAGCCCGGACTTTAAACTAGGCAGTTATAATTAGGGTCAAGAGACCTTTAAAATAAGGTATCACTGGATCCCTCTTTTATTTAAGATTTTGGGGGTAAGTCTTACCCTTGCTAGACGGTTGCAGTAAAGGGGTGAAAGTGGAAAAATTTCCCCCTCAAATTAAAATTTGACGGGTCCGAGCGTTTTTTCCAAAATTACCTAGTGTGCCCAAAATTAGATTTTTTCGTTTACAAATGTAGGTACGCGCACATACGATGGCATCGGACAGACGAGACGGTACGAATCGAAAAAAATAGTCCACATAAATTAAAATCCGGCCAACACTGTTCCATATGTGTAATACAGACCAGAGATTACGTTATTTTGCAAGTATTTAAGCCGGTTTCCATCTGGGGATTTTAAACTAGGGGTTTCCAGCCTTAATGAAAAAGCGCTTACTTTTAAGATTTACCCATAACTTACAAATGATTCGCATGTGCGTGGGTGTCATCTAATTTTATAATAAAACCTTTTTTGAGCCGTACCGTCCGTCAGATGCCGTCGTATGTGCGCGTACCTTTATAGTGATACGGCTGCGGCCGTGACACGCCGTAACTTAGGTATCCCAGGGTCGCGCTGTCGTCCTTTTTCCAGATTCCGGGCATATGGCCGTTCATTATTTGCTCTTTAAAGTTCACTCGATTCTCAAGCAAGTTGCGAGGCCTCAGGAGCCCGCTAGTACCGCGCCAGGCACGCAACCGGGCCGCGTTTCGTTCCTTTCTTCGTTCTTCCAGGTCCTGACAGGCGCTAGTTTGTACAACCGCGGGTATGTTGAAATTGGTAACATATGTCTGCGCCATTTCGTCGAGATCAAAGCTCAGACGCTCGCTGGAATGATTCGAGGGCATGGTGATTTGCCTTAAAGTGCATCCCGATGGTTCTGGGGCATCCCAGAGATCATTTGAGAGGTTAAAGTCAGCTGCCGTAAGTCCTCTCTCCTGCGTTTCGCTGACGAGCGCGGAAAGATTTTCTTGCTGATTCTAGGGGCTCGCCCCTAGTCCCCAAACCTTGGAAACCTTCCCGCCCTCGTCTGCGTCACGCGCACGGCCCGGCTGCGGTTCGCCCTTCTGACTTCCCTGTGGGGCAAGCCACTAGCCAAAACGCGGGCTGCACGCCGACGGCGCTGGTCCCGACGCTTTATGGTTTTGTAACTGGCCCCCTCTGATTCACAGGTCTTCCCTCCAATTACTTTCCTGGGTTTAACCGTTTTTTCCCTGCCAGGACCCTTCCCCCAGCACTCTTGACCCCACCGGCTAGACGGCTGTCCTTAGTGACCATCAGACCGGTGGTGGCCGAGCGCAGCTCCCGCGTATTGTGGCTAAGTGGCCTAGGGTTTGTTTTAAGATTATTTTTATTTATTTTCTTTTCAATAAAAAACTTTATTTATTTTTTCTATTTTTTTGTATGCTTTATTATTTTTTCCAAAATTCAAATTTTACAAGATTTAGGCTATGCCTAACACATTGGTTTCTTAAAAATTATTACAATATACTTTGTGAAAAGATTGCCAAAATAAATCAAAAAGAGAACAAGTTTATTAATTATTATTAGTTAAATTTAGAAGAATTATAAATGTCCCTAAGTCCACTTATCAGGTGCACTGGCGGCCGGTGTAGCTGCTTATCCCTTTATTTACTTTATTATAAAACAAATAAATAAAACTTTAAAAACAAAACTCACTTGTTTTTTTCGGGCCCGATTCCCCAAACTCCGGCAAAATTAGTGGAGGACTATTCCTCCCAAATACTCCCAAAAGAGGGGCGCTAAGCGCTAACTTATACCTAATCCCAAAACTAACTTAACTCCCTGGAAAATCCCCCTGAAGAAAAAAAGTTATTAAATTATTATTATTTTTAAATCAAATTATAAAACAAACAAAATCACTTAAAACCCCTGACAATTTAAATTAATTTTAATCAATTTCCACAAAACGTATTATTTAAAATTCTTTAAACCCACAGCTATCACAGTCCGTCAATGTTTCCGCACAATACCGGTAATCGGCTCCTGCTAATGTTAACACATTGCCGACCAAGCTGCTAACTAAGGAGACTCCACAACAATAGTTACTAAATTTATGTTAATATTTACTATAAGATATTTATTAAATAATATTACTGGTCGTACAAACCGGAAGAAAATAAAACAGTAATATTATAATTAAAAATATTTATTTTCCAATTTTTGGTTTACCATGGTTTAAAAACCGTTTTCGGTGTTTCGGTTTTAAAAAACCTTGGCTAACCTAAACCAGTTTTTGAATATTTGGTTAACTAGAATAAAAAAATTAAGCTTTTGGTTAATCACTTTATTTCATACTGATTCTTTTAATGAAACCGCTTTTATTGGAATACGGATTTCAACCCTATTTGATTTTTTTCTTTTACCACAAGTCAGTATCTGAGTAGGTCAGCTCTCGTATACTATAGCTTGCACTGTTATTAGGACTTTTGGGAAAATTAAATTATAAACTACTTGGTGTGGAACAAAGAAATAAGCCTTAATATTTTGAAAACAAAATTCTCAAGTGGCTTTTCTATGTATTTGTTTCCATTATCATCTTAACCTTATGTCTGCTTCTTGCAATATATTATCCCCTGAGGCGGTAAAATGATACATGTTTGTTTTTGTTTACCACTTAAAAGTTTATAAAATGTGTATGCAATAAAATATAAGAAGTTAAGTGCTAATTACATTATGTATATTTATAGTTATCGGTAGTAATTAAATAATAATTTTCTGTATAGTATGCTCAATATTTTTCTATAGCTAGAAATAAAGGGTTTTTAATTTTTAACGCCTCGATGCTTCGACAACAGCGCATGATCAAGGCAATAATAATATAGCCGTTACCGTAAATTTCGGCGGAGTACTCAGTCAGTAGTTACATTTTACTATGGAGCACTACACGATTGAACAACGCGTAGAAATCGTTAAAACTTATTATTAAAATCAGTGTTCAGTTCGCCAAACGTTCCATGCACTGCGTTTAA
This sequence comes from Listronotus bonariensis, assembly GCA_014170235.1. NCBI lineage: Eukaryota > Metazoa > Arthropoda > Insecta > Coleoptera > Curculionidae > Listronotus > Listronotus bonariensis. Next base: position 134,838 of record JACEGR010000948.1, on the reverse strand, counting down.
TTTATGGTATTCCCACCTAGGTCCTGCGATTTAACTCCGTTGGATTTCTTCTTATGGGGCTACATCAAATCTCAAGTATATGCGGACAAACCACAAACGATTGCCGACCTAAAGGCCAACATAACTCGCACCATTGGTGAGATCGGGCAATGGGCAAATTTGTGTCAGACATTTCATCGAAAACTGGATCTCTAGGATTCGAATGACTCAGCGAAACCACGGTGGTCATTTGGCTGATATAATTTTTAAACCGAAATGTCATCAAATATGCTTTAAAATAAAAATACAGCCATTGCAATATAATTTTTATAATTTGTTTTCATTTTCTTTCAAAGATAGAGCGCTGAAATGGAAACCCCTTATAACAATTATAAAACTATAACTTAGTATTAGGTAGTCTAATTAAAAGTAGTTCATATTATCTTCATTTAAAAGCTTGTCACAAATTAAAAGTTTTTATATTTTTTATTAACCACCCTGACAAATAAAAAAGGTGATGGGAAATTTATGTTAGTTTTATACCTAAGTCCCAAAGAAAAAATATATGTATGTTAGTTTATATTATAGGGAAATTTATTTTTGCAGACCTTTAACTTTTTTTTCTGTGCTGAAAAAAGTATTCTACATGTAAAAAAATCCCCTTTTTTAAACTACTCATATTAATTTTACGTAAGAACATTTACATTAAATAACATTTTCATTTAAAATGTATTCACATATTCAGGGTGTCCGGAAAGGTGAGGTCAAAAATGATAGGGGTGATAAAGTAAGTCAAAATAATGTTAGTACTTTATTTAAAGAAAAATCTATTGCGTTTTGTTAGGGAGATGACCTTCAAAGTTAGTTTCATCATTTTTGTACAAAATGGTATACCTTATTCAAATCAATTACTTGATCGTTTTTCATAAAATCGCAATTTAATCACAGACCTACCAGCATTTTGTAAGTAATATATAATTCAATTTTTTTTAGAAAATTTTTAATGATGGTAAAATCTTAAAACTGTATAAAACTGTATTTTAAAATTTAGTGGGCTTACAAATACCGTTTTTAATAATTTTTCCATATTTTTATAATTACATCAAAAAATTGAATTTTATATTACGTACCAAATGCCGGTTATATGGATTTAAAATGCGATTCTATGAAAAACGGTCCAAGATATTAATTCAAATAAGGTAAGTTTTTTGTACAAAAATGATAAAGAAATCAAACGGTCAAAGCAAAATGTCAAAATTGTCACCTATGTTAAAAATGCGTACATTTAATGAAAAAATAGCGTCTCACCCAGTATAATTTTAACTTACTGAACAGCCATTTATAGTTATAAGTTATAATTGAAGTATTTTTTATACCAACTTTTAAGTTCAATATCATCTAGCGAAGGATAAAACTTTTTTTTAATGTGGTACTAACATTATTTTGGCTCACTCTATCACCCCTATTATTTTTACATCACCTTTTCCGGACACCCTGTATGTACAGGGTGTTCGAAAAATGTTTTGGGAAATTTTAAGGGGTCATCCTGCAATGAAAAATAATGTAAGTTAGTCCTTTGACAAAATGTCGAAATCTCCTTGATTACCAAGTTACAGGGGTTAAAAGTTTAATTTTCATTTTTGTTTTTTCGGCATATTGCATTTATTTTCTAACCAATCTAGTTGACATTTGGCACACGGATCAAGCTTTGCAGATTCTAAAATTTAAAGATAAAGTACTTTTTAACACCGCCAGAGGGCACTTTCACCTGAAACTTAAAATTTATTTACATCATAACTTTTTTGTTTTGACAGATATTGCAAAGCTTGTGCGCTATTTTATAGACATTCAAAAACTTAAAAATAAGTTACTCTTTATTAAAGTCGATTAACTCACCGGTTAGGCACCAATCGACATCAAAGTTTTTATCAATATTCAATCAAATTACCTACATACATAGAGGTGTCAGTCCAGTAACTCAACCAGACAAACTTTACGGCGCGATTCTACAACGAAACATAAGAAAAAACCTTATATAAACATATGTCCTAAGCCTCTTAGTTTTTGAACTACAAGGTGTTAAAAATTAAAAATAAAAAAGTTTAATATTTAACACACCGTAATGTGTAGACGTTTAGGATATATGTCTATATAAAAAATTATTTTTCGTTGTAGAATCGCCCTGTAAAGTTTGTCGGTTGAGTTACTGGACACCCTGTATGTATGTAGGTAATTTAATTGAAATTAATTAAAATTGTGATGTCAATTGGTGCCTAAACGGTTGGGTTTATCGACTTTAATAACGAGTACCTTATTTTTTAAGTTTTTAATTGTCTATAAATAGGCGCCTCCAGCTTTGCGATATCTGTCAAAATAAAAAGTTATAATGTAATTAAATTTTGGGTTTCAGGTAAAGTGCCCTCTGGCGGTATTAAAAACGGTACTTTTATCTTTAAATCTTAGAATCTGCAAAGCTTAATTTGTGTGCCAAATTTCAACTAGATGTCGTTAAAAATAAATGCAATATGACGAAAAAACAAAAATAAAACTTTTAACCCCTGTAACTTGGTAACCAGGGAGATTTCGACATTTTGTCAAAGGACTTACTAACATTATGCAGAATGACCCCTTTAAATTTTCTAACGCATTTTTCAAACACCCTGTATATTTTTTTTTAATTTCTAAGGCTTAGCCACTTTTTACTATATTGTGATTTGTTTTGATGGACCTTACGGCATCTTTTACGCTCTTTGAAATTTCTTTAGTGTTTTTTTTTGTGTACCTAACTTTAAAAATTATATTTACTCTAAAAGAAACAAAATTGTAGGAAAATATACCTATATATTTTCTTACAATATGTTTTTTCAGCAGCAATTTTAAAGGTCTAATTAGTTAAATATGTCTTTATACAGTTTAAGCTGTAAAAATAGCTGTAAATTAATCAAATGTTACTCAAAGAAGAACTTTTAAAAAGCTAAGTCCTTTTTTCTCCTAATTTTTGCGATTTGCTAAAAAAACAATTTGTTTAAAAAAAATTTATCTATTATGAGGACTTTACTGGAAAACCAGAAAGAGTTACATCGTCAACACGATTCATAGTACATAGGTGGCTAGCTAGATATAAAAAAAATTACCATGCATTTTAAATGAGAAAACTTTAAATGTAAATGGTAAGTACTTAAAATTATTATTAAAGGCTTAAACTTGTAAGATTTTTTTCTACATATAGATTGAAATTTTGCTTGAGCACCGAGAAAAACTTTTGTAAAAATAAATCACCCATCCCGTCATACGGGAAACTTTTTTATTATTAATTTAACGAAAAAAAGTTATTCGTTTTTTTTAAGTATTTTATACCATTTATAATCATGCATTGTAGTGTACTAATGTACAAACCTAAACTTTTACCATTATCGCAGAAAAAAATCAAAAAAATATTTTATGCTTACAAAACCAAACAAAATTTCATATTTAGATGTAATTTTTAATTTCTAACATCTTTTCTTTATACCAATTTTAATTATTAGCAAAAATACAGGTACTTTACTCCCCAGCGAAAATTACATTTTGGTCAAACCTTGTAGATGACTAATACAATTTGATATCTGATGGTTGCTTTTAGGTTTTGAACCATGCAGAACGTTAAAAAAACAATTCGTTTTTCGTAAAATCAAAAATAAAAAAGTTTTCCATGACACCAACTTACGTAGACCGGCAGAAAGTTTGCTTCAAATATCTGATTTATTTATCAGAAGAATTTTGTATTGCAATCGCCTCTACATGTACTATATCCTAATAGTCGATTTTAACATTTCATTTGAACAGCGATATGGGAAAAATTGAGAAAAAAAACTGAGATGAAACCACGAAAAGTGGGGTTAAGACACAAAATATCTAAAAAACTTGAAGAGTACAAAACAGTTAGAATTACATCCTAACCTTAAAGGTAAAGTTTAAATTATGTATTTTTTAAAAAGTAAATTTGCTATCCTTTTTAAATTTAAAAATAGGGTTTTGCTAGGACATTCTGTGTTGCAATGATGTTTTTCCAATTTTTTTTGTATTTTACCATTCAAAAAATTTTCACTATTAGTACATAAACCCAAAATGACCATTAAAATTATTGATTTTATTAAATTTTATGAACATTTACTATTTTATTAGTTCAGCACTTTTTTTCAAAAATTTGACAAGTTTTAACATACTCCAGAAGAAAATTATCTTTCTAAAAATACAAATAATACAAGCGTGATTTAAAAAAAATGGTTTTAAAAATAATTTCATTCACATTTTATTTTAGGCTTTTTTTGTATTTTTGTTGGGGTGTCTTTCTTCTGGATTATGCTAAAGTTGTCTACAGTGTGTCCCGAGATAAGTGTTACAAAAAGGACACAATTTTTAAGTTTTAAAACAAAATTTTGGGGAAACTGCTCGCATGGTTCAAAACTAATAAAAACATAATTTTACTTCAATTGGTATTATACAGGTCGAGTTATAACTAAATATATAAAAACTGTTCAGGAATTAACTACTTTTATTTTTAAAAATAGAACAAAATTGTATAAGTAAAAAGTTGTAGAAAATTAAATTTTTATGTTAAATTTAAAGTTAAAGTATAACAGTTAAAATAATAAAAAAACCACTCCCCGTTTTTAGTGATAATTTTTTTCTTCAACTTTAAGTTAAACTATACATCCCATTAAAAAAAAGTTAAATGTTAACGGTATCAAATATATAAAAAAATCTACAACTTATGTTATAAACAATTTTTACCCTAACCTAAAAATTAAAAGAAATTGAAAAAAAAAGAAAAAAATTATTTTTATAGTTTTAAATTTTTATCTTTTACAAATTTTAGTTACAACTTGCCCTGTATAATACCAATCAGAGTTAAATTTTGTATTTCTTAGTTTTGGACCATACGATTAGTTTTCCCAAATCTGCTGATTTAAAAATTCAAAAAATTTGATTTAACCCAACCTCGGACACACTGTATACCTGTAATCCAACTTTCAAATTTAAAAATGTTTTTAAACTTTTTAAAAATATTTAAACATTTTTTAAAATTACTACTTTATTAAATAAAAATTATTTTTTTGACAAGAAAGTAACACAAGGTTTAATGAAAATGTCATTATTTTGTGTTCTTTATTTTTTTCTTAATTTTTTTCATTGAAGTATGTATTTTTTATTGTATTTAAAAAAGTTGTCAAAAAAACGAAAAAAACCCTTGGTGGACTATTTTTAATAAAAAAGGAAATCAAAATGGCGGTTGAAAATTTTCATTTCTTTTTTAAGTAAGTTTTCATAACAACGGCTGCGTATTTATTGATGAAAAATACAGTAAATTTAGAATAGTATAGGGTATATTTGATTTAACCTTTAGCCAAATTGAACTATTTTTGTTAAAGATTAAAAATTAAAAACCGATAAAACATTTTTTCTCGAAAATTTTTGAGGTTATGGTACAAATAGTTATTACATAACTTGTAGGTATTTTTAATGTCGACAACGTTTTCATTTAATTTTCTTAAAAGAATGTATTGTTTAGCTTAAAATTGTAAAAAACATTTTTACTCTTAAAACCACTTTTCTCTTCACCCCAAAACGCATTATTTTAGTCCGGAAGTGTTTTTCTTAAATAGATATGATGCACTTATAGTCTAAAATCCCAGGGGCTGCCAGACCTTTCTAATTTTTTTAGAAATAAAATATATCAAATAATGTAGTGCTAGTATATACCATGCGTGTATGCATATTTTCTAGCTTGAGCCGACGGCGACAGCCAATTTACAGGTAGGTACCAGGTGCTAAAGGTAAATAAAAATAGTACTTCTACTTTTCTTAAAATCTCAGTGCTGATTTTTATGTATATTTATGGAAAATATTATTAAAAATTCATAATTAATACTCCTCTGATACCAGACTTATTTCGGCGGCCATAACTTATACCAGGCGCTTTAAAATTTCCAAAAATAATTTAACTTTACCTACAATCCTTATCTTGATTTTTGTAATATAACAATACTAAGGAAACTCATAATTCAGTTATAATTTCTTTACAAGTGAGCCAGACCAGTCAGATGGGCCTAACACTTTCGTAGGCACACACAAAGGCCCGGCTATGTACATATAATCGCGCTTTTGTGATTGTAGATAGTTTTTTTATTTTGTTATTAAATAATTTCATTAACAATCTAATCGGTCTTCTTAGTAACAATAAAAAAAATACGTTTCGGCACTTCATTATTACCAATACTCACCGGATAATTTAAAAATAGCAACAGTCTCGTCCCAGGATTAGGTGTTACAAGAGGACAAATGGAACATTTTTAAGAACTAAAAACGTCCTTTAGGAAACCGGTATTGTTGTCCAAAACCAAGTCAAAGGCTAAAACCTTTACTCTTTAATTGGTATTAGTGGCAGGGCGAAGTTATAACCGGGTAAATAGTGAAAAACTCCCCGAAAAGTACTTTATTTTTCAAAATAGAACAACATTGTAAAGAATGTAATTGTAAGGCAAAGTTTAAAGTTTAAGCATGAATGTAAAAAAAAATTATCAGTTATTTACATTACGCCTTTACAACTTAAATAATAGGGCAAAAGGGAGCGACACTTAAAAGAAAATTTTAGCATACTTATTTTTTTATTGCTTACTCAGTCAAGTCACGTGTATTGTAAAAAAATTGACAAACATTTACTTATACAATATTGTTCTATTTTGAAAAATAAAAGTTCTTTACTTTGGGAGTTTTTCTATATTTTTAGTTATAACTCGCCCTGTATACCAATTAAAGTAAAATTTTGTATTTATTAGTTTTGGACAATAAGACCAGTTTTTCCCAAAAGGACGTTTTTAAATACTTAAAAATGTTCCATTTGTCCCTCTTGTAAAACCTATCCTGGAACCCACTGTATATTTTTAATTATGCGGTAATTATTGGTATTAATAATTGTAATAACAAAATTAAAAAAACCATCTCTAATCACGACCGCGATCATACACATATGGGCCTTGTGTGTGCCTGGAGGGACGTTAGGCCCCTCTGATTGGTGTACTATATATAAAAATCAAGACTGATATTAATTTAAGTTACATTATTTTTTTGGAAGTTTTAAATTACCTGGTATAAAGTATGGCCGCCGAAATAAGTCTGCGTCAGATGAGTATCAAATATGAATTAAAAAAAAAAGTTGTTTTATTTCTAATGTTAATTTTAAAAATCAATAAAAAATGGGCTTTTTGTGGCTTTTGGTATAATCAGGTGCTAAATTAAAAATATAGAGATAACCAGTAATGTTAAGTGTGCGTTTTACAGTTTAATATAGCTTAAAACACTCCACAAAGTTTTGATTCAATCCGTCAAGCCGTCTTTTTGTTTCATTCTATCGAATTTTTGAGAAAGAATTAAAGGATTACGATTTTGATTTTAAATGATCATAATGTTTAACCCAATGCAACAAAAAGTTTTAAAGTTTTTATGCATTTTTATAAATAAAAGAGTTAAAATTTAGAAAGCAAACATTTTTTTAATTGTTGATTTTTTTTTATTTTTTCCCAGTAAATTTAAAGACTTTTATTAATAAAAATGCCTAAAAACTTTCAAATATTTTGCTGCATTGGGTTAAACATTATGATCATTTAAAAATCAAAATCGTGATCCTTTAATTCTTTCTCAAAAATTCGATAGAATGAAACAAAAAAAACGGCTTGATGGATTAATTCGAAACTTTGTATGGAGTTTTATAGGCATATTTAACTGGTAAACGTACACTTAACATTACTGGTTACATTTAAGTTTTCGCGAACCCCCTATACAAAATTAACATTTTCTTTTCGTAAATCCTATTTTTTTACAAGCAAAATTTTTTAAGATAATTTTTTATTTTGAAAAATAAAATTTTGGGTCCATTTGTCCTCTTGTTAACCCCATTCGTGGACAATCTGTATATAAACTTATTTAAAGTTATTGTATTCCGAGGTTAAACCAGAACAGGCTTCTAGAATTCTGAAATTATGTTGTGTAAGTGCTAGCAAAAATTAATATATATTCCCATTTTAAATGATATCGCGTACACAATAGAACCTTGGTACAATAGCTGTTCTAATATAGTGACAGCTGGATAATGAGCATCCAGCTTTACTTGTTTTAATTTCTTTTATCCAAAAGCAGATACAGCATTCTAAATATAGTTGTAATTTAATTTTATTTTATTTTGCATATCAATAACGATAAAAACACTTTATTATATGATAGAAGCTAAAAAACTAATTTTTAGTGACCAACACAAAAAAATTAAATTTTTAAATACAATTATGTATTGCAAAAATTATAATTGTTAGGGTGTTCTTATTTTTTTAATTCAATTTATTAATAAAAATAAGTATATTGTAAACGGGTTTTTATACAAATTTTTTTGAATTTTAGGGGTTCTTTTTATAACATTTTATTTCTAAATGTCAATTTAAAACTTTGTTTATTTTATTTTACATGCACAATTAATTACAGATTGTTTTTACTTACCTATAATGCGTCAATCTATTAATTCTTCCAGATGGTGATAATTTTCTATTATACTCTGCCTGCAGAAGAGCTGGATTGATCATACTTATGTTAACTGACGAACTGTTGTTGTCCTCTTCATCTGCATCAGCAACATCTAAAGAAGAATCGGTAATTTCAGATAGTCGTGGCATTACGCCACTAGTTCTGTTAAGGCAGCTATCTAGACTCCTGAAGCCCATGGAGCTAGATGAACTAGAAGATGATCCATATTGATGTTTAAATTGCATACGCCTTGAAGCAGTGGTATCTTCAAGAGATTTTGTTTGGGGAACTTTTTAATAGCTCTTGGGGGTTTCTCAATTCCAGGTGATGTTTTTATAACTACTGGTTTTGGTTTGCCAAGAACTGGAGCATTTGGAGCAGAAGTTTTAAATTGGCTGGCTGATGGAGACGCAGGCGGACTATTATCACTATCTTCTATTGCATTTGACCGAGGCAAAAAGGAGTTTTGCCAAAAATGCCCGGGTTTTTATTGGGCTTCTTGTTTTGTCTTGAAAAGCAGGAGGCGGAGAAATAATAGGGGTTACTGAAGGCGGCGATCCAGGATCGGGAATCGGCGAAGGTGTTTTAATTTTTGTTCAAAATCACGATTTTGTAACAGTAGATATGCAGGTCGTTGAAGTTCGGGTCGAGAATTATTTCTAATTTCCACTCGCGATTCAGTACGCTGCTCTGTACGTGGATCTGAGCGCGTGTCCGATTGCGGCTCTGTGCGCTTCTCCGCACGTAGTTCTGCACGCGGTTCTGTACGTGGCTTAGGGTGTTTTTCTTCGCGAGTTTCCGCTTGAGATTCGACACTACGCGTACGGGAATACTCGACACTTTTACTAGGTTCACTATAAAAATGATAATTTGCTAATTTCACACCAGTTCTTCGTGACTGCAATGATTTTGCCAAATTAACAGAATAACTTGCGCGACGATTGTCTTCTAGTGATTTTTGTTGGACCTGCACCCATCCAGATTTTCCTAAATAAACACCATCGACTTCTCTATCACACCATCTAAAAATAAAAAATAAAAACTCGTATAGATAAAAAGTCTTCTACAATAAAGCGTAGAATAAATGGTAGTTAGGCAGTAGTCTAAAAGATCTGGATTAACGCATTTTCAACCAGCGTTGCGTAAACGCAACAATTAATTAACATTTTTTTAACTAACAAATTATACTTTTTTTGTCCATAATTGTAAAACTATAATAACTTAGGTATATTTATTTATTCTTTGTGACAAAAAGTTAAATTTACATGTTATAAATAATTATAATTTTTTTAATCACTGTAAAGCACCAAATATCTTTTTTAAATCTCTTTTAATGCAAAATAGAAAAGAAAATTTGTACCTAAATAAACTTGTATCAAAAATAATAAAAAAAAGCGCTTGCCCTAAAGAAATCTCCACATAAGTTTCAAAAGAAATAGTGTGGCGAGCAGTGGTGCAGAGGCTAGCATGTCAGCCTCTTACCGCAGCGATCCGGGTTCGTATCTCGGAGTCGGACATCGGATTTTTAATAGCTCGTCACCTCACAGTTAGCAATGGCAAACCACTGTGTAGTTTTCTGCCATTGCTAGGTAGTAGTTATTTAAAAATAACGTCCGTGGTGGCACTACCGCGTAGTCTAAAGGGTGCTGTGAAATGCAACTGCATGTTTCAGTGCTTGGATAACGTTAACGGAACACGACAATATTGGGTTAAACATCCAGTAACCCGGCACTCACGGTACACTGGTGTTTAGGCATAAGCCTTCGTGAGATGTCATAAAGGTAAAAAAATCTTACTGAAATTTGACTGTGGCGTTAACTCAACACCAGATCTATTCTTTCAATACATGATCAGTTTCACTACTATCAGTTCGTTGACCTACAAGTAATCCTGATCATTTAATCACGTGACTGATACCATTTAAAATATTATTAAACATTCAAAATGAAGTAAGCCACATAAGTTTCAAAAGAATGAAATTTATCAGTTTGTTCATCAAAAAAAAACTTATTTGGTGTATAGTAAGATGGCTAATAGGTATTTTTCTTAAAAAGAATAAGAAATTGCTCTGAAGAAATTTTTACAATTATAAGCAATTATTATATCATTCAGCAAATTTTTAAAGACACATAGGAGAAAGGTAGACCTCCATAACAATGAAATGGCAGATTGGGATAGTAATTGCTGAAAAAAATATGTTGGCTTATTTTTTCAAATACAATGAAATTGTAGTAGTCAATTGATGGTAAATTTGTAATATGGTAAACATTAAAAAAGTAGCCTTACTTGATTTTAAATCTTTCATAGAGTTTCGTTTGCTTAAACTTATAAAGCTGAGTAGCTAAGAATAAAACAGGCCTTTTACTTTAACATACACGACGAGGTTCGGTTTAATAATATTGGGCACATCAGTACCAAATTCAACACTAATTTACAGCGCATGAGTAAAATTTGCCATAGTTTTTTTTTGTGTAAAAGATGTAAGGTCGATCTTTACACTAAATATTTTTAAAAATATCATTTACAGTAAAAAATTATTGCCGGCTTAAGTTAACTTATACATGATATTATAATTTCTGGTGTATTGTGCTCTATCACTTCCGATTTAACCTGAAATCATTTTTACTTTCAAATGGTAAATAGCATCAATAGTATATTTTATCTAAATTTGATAGTATATAATATTTTGAATACAATGATACCTTACATAATAGATACTTTTTGCTTCAAGCATTTTTTTTAAATTTAAGTCCTGAGGGCCATAATCAGGCATCAATAAATAATTTTAAGTTAAGTAGCTACGAAAAAATAAAAATATTACTCTTTTATATTTTACCCTTTTTTCAGGTGTAGTAAAATCATCTTAATGGTCATAAATTCTTTTTTCCCAACGGATTAAGAGTGGCTCGTTAGCATACCCTAAAAGAGAATTTTATTCTTAAGAATATTATACTAAATAGGCGGTAGATCATAAAAGGCATTTGATAAATTAACTTTAAACCATCCATGACACTAAATCATTTAATCACTGAATAATTTTGTTTTACGGCAACGTCATTAATTATTTATTTATTAAGTTCTTGCAGAAAAGTCTTACTTGAATACCGACTTTGTGGTACCAAATTATCTGGAATAAAATCCAATTTCTTGATAAGCTAACGAGCCATTTTCGCTTCAGTTAAACAAAAAAAAAAACAGTTATCGGTCAATGCATATTTACAAGATATTTATGTTAATTTCTTAAAATTTCTACCAGATTAGCAATAGACAGTGGCGTAGCAGGGACTCTGGGCAAAAAACTAAAGTGAAGCCCAAATTCCAAGAAAAATTAGAACCAAAAAAAACTTCTTCGCCAATTTGCACCTAGATTTATCATACATTTTTCATATTTTCCTTGGTTATTTTCTTTAATAAGGCCTCAAAAAAAAAAAAAAGGTTTTTACCTTTTTTACCTGCAGTCACACTTTTTTTTTACTGCTGAGCCCTGACGATCTTCTTAACTTCAAGAGGCCTCCCCTGAGCTTGGAGGCCCTGGGCAAATGCCCCTAGTAGTCTATTAGAGCTAGTAGAAAAAAACCATTAAACTAAATGTTGTGGTCATAAAAACCACAACTTTCTTGAACCTACCTAACTGGAGATAGCTCCCTGTTTACGCTTTGGCTAAAAGTAAATATCCCTGGTGAATTAACTTCTGACCCTGAGTGAAAACTCGGCGAGTTTGTCCATTTATGCTGCGTTGCACTACTACTTGTACTGCTACCTAAGGATTGATGTTTTAATAATGGGGGAACCTAAAAAAATTAAAAAGATTATAAAAAACAACTTTAACTAAGTAAGTAGCAATAAATTTTAGAAATGAATAGGTACTATTTAAACGCATATTTAAAAAAATATTATTAAACTAGTTTTTAATGGTGCTAAAATATTATACTTAGAATAAACAGGATGTTTTTAATTGCAGTTAATTACAACAAAAAATAGGGACTTGCTCAAAAGTTTATATAACCAACGTTCTAAAAAAATACCATTTTAAAAACACCCATTTGTATTGTTGTGGTACCCCAAACCATGTACAAATGATGGCGGCACACCTGGAAGTAAAATGTTCTGGAGGTAAAATACCCCTCCATTCGGATCTCCGGGCAAGGGGTGCTTTCGGAAGGCCTTTATCGAGATATGTAATTGTATTTGCAAATATATGTGGGCTTAACATCAATATAAACTCCGTTCACCATCACTTTTAGTCATCTAAGCCCCACATACTGTTTCTAACGGAAACTCAAATAAGTTCTAAATCTTCAACCAGCCACCTTCTCTTCCCAAGCTACGAATCTATTTCGTCTTTTTGCCCACATGGTGGCGTATGTGCTTACGTGCGCTACGATCTGGATTGTGCTTGAATCTTGAATCGGGTTTCCCGATATCCTCTGGCTCAAACTTTCCCTTAGGCCTTTAACTAAATTTATCTGCTGTTTGTACCGAAACCGTCGAATTCTTTGACTTTCTTTTAACAAAGATCGATAGCATAATTTCTCAGTTTCCATCGGCTGAAGTAATCGTGCTTGGCGACTTCAATGTCCATAATATGGATTGGTTGAGCTCTTTAAAAACTGACACCCAAGGCAAGACAGCCAAAATCTTCGCAGTCAGTAACTCTCTTACCAATCCATTATGGAAACCACCTACTTTCCTAGAGTCCCAAATCATAGTTCAAACCCCTAGATCTCTTTCTTACCACCAACCCACAATCAAGCATCTGTCATAGGTCCCCTAGGTCGTTCAGATCATGGCTTAGTTACTTTATCTTACCCTGCATATCCCGAGGTAAATGAATGCATGCCACCACGCACCGTATGGCACTACAACTCAGCCGACTGGGATGGCCTAAGGGACTTCTTCGCCACTTACTCCTGGGATTCCATCTGCTTTTCTTCTCGTGATCCTTCTGAAATTTGCAATCAACTGATTGAATCAATTTAATTGGACATTGAAACCTATATTCCACACACCATCAAGAACCCCAACCAATTCAATAACAAACCCTGGTTTTCCAAATCTTGTGATAAAGCTAGAATTTTAAAAGTTCAGGCTCACAAGAAGCTTCTACAGGATCCTAGTCCAGAAAAGCGAAAAGCCAGCATTAAAGCAAGAAACTACTACAATCAAACAATTTCTAATGCCAAAGAATCCTTCGACAATCGTATTAAAAACAAAGTTCTTTCTTGCTCAAATAGTAGCAAATCTTTCTGGTCCTTTGCGAAAAACATAAGTAGGAATTTTTGTACCAGCTCTTTTCCACCACTAACTTTGGAAGATAAAATTATTTCTACCGCTAAGAAAAAGGCAGAACTATTTGCTAAACAATTTGCTGCTAATTCAACCCTTGACTCGCCCGTAAATCATCCAATTTTAGCCATTACGCCAGTTCCCCATAAAAGGCTCGATATTATTTTTAGGGTAAAACACAACAAAAAGAATACGTTTCCTTTCTTCCCTTAACACCAAGAAATCGTCTGAGCTGGATGGCATACCAGCAGTCGTTTTAAAAAAATGTGCTCCAGAACTTGCACCAATCTTAACTCGGCTATTTCGAATTTCTTACGACACAGGTATCTTTCTGGAAAGCTGCACGTCTTCAACCTATTCCCAAGAAAGGATCTAAATCTCTTTCATCCAACTATAGACCAATTTCAATTTTCTCAGTTCTTTGTAAAGTAATGGAAAAATACATTAATTCACAAATTCTTAACTATTTAGAAAAACACAAAATTTGGCATGACAGGCAGTAATGGATTTTGCCACAAAAGATCTACAGCAAATCTTCTTTCCTTCGTATCACACTGCTGGAATAAGTCTCTTGAGTTTCTAGGTGAGTCCCAGATCGTTGCTCTTGATATATCCAAAGCTTTTAACCAGGTCTGGCATGCCGCACTTCTTAATAAACTTCCCTTCTATGGTCTTTCAACTAAACTCTGTACTTGGCTCTCTAGATATTTATCTGATCGACGTATATCAGTTATTGTGGACGGCCATTCTTCAAGCTTTCACCAAGTAAATGCTGGAGTCCCTCAGGGCTCAGTTCTGGCACCAAAATTGTTTCCTCTCTCTAATTCCATTCATAGTTTCGCCGACGATAGTACCCTTCACTCTAGTTTTCAGGTCCCTAAACCCATCACTAAACCTGATTTGGAAAACAAACGCAGAGCTATGCAGATATCTGTTTCGCAGGATCTTAATTAAATATTGTATTGGGGCGCCAAAAATATCGTCCATTTTAATGCATCCAAAACACAATCATGTTCCTTGTCGCGAAAAGAGTGATCAAATACTCATCATTTGCCATGGTGTTGATTTCAGAGCAAGGATGTGGTGTACATTTGATAACTAACTGGCATAAACATTGTATCTATAGCCACGGCAGCTTCAAAAAAACTTAAATTTCCCTTTCGAGCCAAAACTATTTTCCCCTTCTAATTTATACACTTTATATGTGACCCAAAGCCGACCTTCCTTAGAATATTGTTCTCATATCACAGGGCATGGCATCCCCCCACAACCTAAGCATTCTTGATTCCGTTCAAAGAAAGAGAGCTATTCGTCTCATTAATGATCCTTCACTTACTGAAAGGCTTCCCTCTTTTGCCCATCGTCGGGCTGTGGGATTTATCGCTTTTTATGATGACTACTTCCATGGCTTCTGCTCTGAGGAATTGTCCAGAATAGTTCCTCCACTCACGGTTCCCACCGAAACTCGTGGTGCCGCACGTATGCATCTATACGGTCCAACTGGACAGGCCCCGGGCTTTCACTTTTGTTCGTTCTTTTATCCCTAGAGTTTCTAGAATGTGAAATCTGCTGCCCGAGGGGTCTTTCCTTCCCCTCCCCCAAATCTTCAAGTTTTTTAAGTCTTGTGTCAACAAACTCCCTCTTACCTCACTTGAGACACCCACGGTACGTTAGTATTTAGGCTTTTAGGAAATTAACACATTCACACACAACAACACTTTTACCCAAGCTAACTCATTAAAAAATCTACAATGTTTCTTGTGTAATGGGATAACACCCAGTATAGTAATATTATGTATAATTTATTGTAATCATAACAATTCAACTAGAGTAAGCATTATTGTGAAAGTTATTGTAATCAGGTCGAACCAGAGGTTCAACGATTCGATATGAAAATTCAATATAGATTCTAAACTTAACAAATACACGTCGTTTGATTTCCTACTAAACTGGCTAACCAAACATAAATCATTACACTTGTTTGGTCCAGGAATATGCAATATTTTTATGGGTAAAATAAGCAAGTCCTTAATTTTTTTTACCGCATCAGGTTTTTTAACCGCAAAAGAAAACAACTCTATTAGAATAGAATAGAATAGAATAGAATATATATTACCATTAAAAATACAGGATTGTACATTGGTTCGTCAATACAATACAGAAACTTAAAATTAAAAATATATAAAAGAAAAAAAAATTAGGATTTAAAAAATTAACATTATTAGCACATCTACACAGAGAACTTACTTACATAAATAAAATAACATAAAACTAAGTAAATGGTCAATACAGCTGAAACAAATATATAAACAATTGTATAAAACGGTAATACAATACATATGTGCATATACATAATATGCAATCAAACATACAAAATATATACAAACACACAATAAACCTTCCCTTTAACTACGGGAATTAAGTTAGCTTTGTAATAAAAAAAATTAAATTTTAAAAGAAGAAATGTTAAAACCTAAAACTAAATTACATCAAGGGAAAAAATATCTAATACTGCAAAAAGTCCTTACATGAATAAAAAGAATTTTTCAACAGAAAACTCTTTACCCTTCGAACAAACATTTCTCCACGTAACGCTCTCAACTCAGAAGGTAATTTATTATAAAAATTTATGCAGTTGTACTTTGGCGAACTCTTAAAAAATGTTGTATTGTGTTTTGGAATTGTCAGAAGATCTCTGCCGCGTGTATTGTATGCACTGCTATTTCCCAACCCTTCAAATAACATTCTATTATTGTCGACAAACATTAAACACCTTAAAATATAAAGACATGGAAAAGTTAAGATTTTTTTGTTCAAAAACATGCTTGCAAGTTTCGCGCACATTTAGGTTAAATATAAGCCTTAGGATTCTTTTTTGGCTTACAAAAATACGGGAGCATCGTACACCCGCATCTCCCCAGCAGACCACATTATATGACATATGACTGTACGCTAAGGAATAATAGACCGCTAATAGACCATCAATATCAAGAGTATTCTTAAGACTTAAAATTGCAAAATAAGCTGAGTTTAGTTTCGCACATACATATTCAATGTGATTGATAAAGGAGAGCTGCGGATACAAGACTGTCCCCAGAAATCTAACCCTATTAGAAACTTTAATGTTTAAGCCATTTTCAAAGTCATAGGCAAGTGACTTTCTATTATTTTATAATTTAAAACCAGAACCTTTATGAAGCAACCCTGTACATGCAAATATTTATTACTACTTTTAATGAACTTCCATTGTCTTTATTTCTTAGCTGATACACGACATTTCGGATGGTATCTATCTCCAACCCAGGGGCGTAGCAACCTCGGTATCAATGATACGGGGTCCCCGGGCTATAGGGGCCCCAAAATGTGTGTAAGCAAAGTTAGTAGTGAAAACAGTAAAATTGTTGAGTAAATTATGATGGTGGGCCCTTTTTGTGTATAGTAATGAAAAAAATAATGCTGAAATAAGAAAACCAATGGATCCCCTCCTAGGCACGCTACGCCACTGCTCCAAAAGTTTTCAAGTGATAACTAAAACTACTTTTAAGAAACAACGACTTATATACAGTATGTCCCAAATTGGGCCTACATGTATTGGTAAATCGGGAACCATTAAAGCTACAGTATTGGTTAAATTCGGAAAGATTTATAGACTACAGGCCAATGTCAAAAAATGGATAGGTCATATGAACCACAAGGTGATGTATATAGGACGATATAAGAGTACAAAATAATAAGATTCAGCACTATGACGTCATTTTGTAAGTTGTCTAACTGAGTGCTGGTAAGAATTCAATAGTGCAGGTAGAGTGAGGTATATTTTGGTCATATATAGTTGTACGGGATTCTTGCCATCGATAGATCCATAAAAAATAATAAGAAGCGCGGAGTCCCGTAAAAAAATGGTGCGCCACAAACTCGGTAAACTTTTTTGATTTTCTGACAATTCCAGGGTAAATTTGGTCATTTTATTCTGAATCAGTTTCATACTGTTTCAATACAGCTTGTAATCCATTATTCCGCAATGCCGTATAAAAATTATGCGACAAGGGGAAAAATCGAGGATTGCAACCCCCTTTCTTTCCGTGGTCCGGGGTGATTTGAAAAGTACGGCTTCGTGTTCAAAACATTATCTAGTACTCAAAAGTACTACTAAAAATAATGCCGTCAAAAAGTTAGATTGTATATTTTTAATTACCTTAATTTCATGGTATACTTGATTTAAAACATCCTCCCAGGGTATCTGGTTCGGCCGGAGGTTAGAGTCCGTTCCATTACCGCTTTATAGGAAAGCAGTTCGGCCGCCACATAGCACTACGTGGAAGGCGCCTGCTCCGGGAAGAAGAGGGAACAATAAGAAAGAAGACGGGATCCGGGAAGATTGAGGAAAATCTTCGCAGGGCAGCGCGGGAGCTGCGGAAGGGGAGGAAATAGTGGGGGATAGGTTGACAACCTGATCCCAGGAGTACATCCAGGCCGCGGGGTGCTGCGTCAACGGGATTTCCTGGAGGAACTGGGAATAAGGGAAAAAGTGAAGAACTAGGCCGCGCCGGTCGAGGGCCTAGTTGAGAGGAAGGAACGGGAGGACCCGAGAGCAAGTTACCTAGGGCAGCTGACTATGCACCACGCGTGGGCGCGTGGTGGCAATGGTCGGTGGAAAATCATACAGAAGGCCTAGACGACAAGTTCCAAGAGTCACCTCCACGCGGCGGAACGAGGCTGAACAGGATTTAGGGAAATTTTCGGAAAAAAGTGGAAAACCTATCTCCGGGGTTTGCCGAGGAGGGCGGTGAGTTTTTAAAGCTAGGGAAGCTTTAGGGAAGCTTCCTGAGAGGATTCCTGTAGGAAAATTTGACCGCGCTAGTCGGCGTAAGAAGATAGCCGGAAAATCGGGAATTTCGGGAAGAGGCAGGAGAGTCTCTCAGGACGGAGGGCGCACCCAACGGAAGACATTGGAGGTGATTGGGGCACTCCTATAAGAGCCCAGACAGACACGCCAGCGAGCGTCAATTGACAGCGAAAGAGATGGGGCTGTCTAGAACCCCCGTAAAGCGGGTGCAACCCCTCTCCATGAAGAACAGGACGAAGATACGCAGAACCAGACCGAAATAGCTACAGGTATCGGTGAGGCCGGCCCGATACAGGCTAGTTGTCCCGCAGATGGCGCGCCACCCTTACACAAGGAGCTAGCTGGAAATACAAGTAAGGGGGCAATACCCAGGAAAGATTCGAGGAGCCTTTTGAGGCGCCTACCTCAAAACACGAGGGTAGCCGCCGCGCAGATAACATGGCGCCTAACTCGAGGGCAAAAGCCATTTCCAGGAAAACGTGGAGCAAATAGAAAGAAAGGAGAACAAATTGAAAGGGAAATTAATGAAATAAATATGGCGTTCAAAAGTTTCGGAAACTTGATAAATAATCCACGAAGAGAAAGAATGGTTCATCACACGGAAATGGAACGAGCTTTTGCGTACCCACGACAAAAGGATATGCCGGCACCACATCAAGAAGAACAAACCAGATGGACACAAGGATACTACCCAAGAAATTTTGACTTAGCATATCAGTGATCAGAAAAAACATCAGAAACTAGACGATTAAATAGACCAAGAAGGCTATTTAGCCCTGAAAGAGATACAGACTGGGAAGGGGACCAAGAGGGAGAAAAAGAAATAAGTGACAAGCCAGAAATGAAAAAGTCAAAGAAGCACGTATCCATCACCGAATCGTGACGAAGAGATCAGACCTACAAGGCAAAGACAGATAGCGACAACTGATAGCCGAACACTTTATCAGATAATTCATGACACAATTTACAGCAGCCATGACTGACCTAGGAAAGGAACCAAAATCAATTAGCCAATTAGCACCAAGCTATTCAGGCGAGGATCCGGAAGATCCAGTAATCTTCCTGAAAGAAGTCGAATGATATTGTGAAAAAATCCGAGCACCTAGGTCAATTTTTTTTGTTTTCTCTTGACTGTTCACGAAGGCTAAAAGGATAAATACTAACGTACCGTGGGTGTCTTAAGCAGGGTAAGAGGAAGTTTGTTAACACGGGACTTAAAAACTTGAAGATATGAGGGGAAGGAAAGACCTCCGCTGGCAGTAGGTTCCACAGTCTAGAAACTCTAGGGATAAAAGAACGAACGAAATGAGAAGTTCGGGGCCTGTCCAATTGGACCGTATAGGGATGCATACGTGCGGCACCACGAGTTTGTCTGTTGGGAGCTGCTGGATAATTCGTCGGAGCAGAAGCCGTAAAAGTATCTATAGGAGAGCGATAGATCTCCCACAGCTCGACGATGGGTAAGAGAAGGAAGTCTTTGAATAAGCAAAGGATCATTAAAAAGACGAATAGCCCTTCTTTGAATGGCATCAAGCATGCTGAGGGTTGTAGGGAATGCCATTCCCCAGACATAAGAACAATATTCCAGAGAGTGTCGAATTTGGGCCACATACAAAGTGTATAAATTGGAAGGAGAAAAATACTTTTTGGCTCGGAAAAGAAATCCAAGCTTTTTTAAAGCCGCGGTTGCTATAGATACAATGTGTTTATGCCAGTTAAGGTTATTCTCAAATGTGACGCCTACAAGGTGAAATGTGTCTCCGCTCTGCAAAACCTGGCCACTCATAAGCAAAGGGTGAGTGTTTGATGATTTTTTTCGCGACAAGGAACATGATTGTATTTTGGATGCATTAAATTGAACGAGATTTTTGGTGCCCCAATCCAATATCAAATTGAGATCCTGTGAAAGAGATATCTTCATCGCCCTGCGTTTACTTTCCAAGTCGGGTTGAGAGATTGGTTTGGGAACCTGAAAAGTGGAGTAAAGGGTACTATCGTCAGCATAACTATAAATGGGATTGATTGTGGAAGAAAGAAGGTCGTTGATGTGAAGAAGAAACAAAGTTGGTGCTAGTACTGAACCCTGAAGCACTCCAGCATTAATTTCGTGAAAGCTTGAAGAGTGGCCATCAACAGTGACTGATATACGTCGATTAGAAAGATAACTGGAGAGCCAAGAGCAGAGTTTAGTTGGAAGACCGTAGGAGAGAAGTTTATTAAGAAGTGCGCCATGCCAGACTTGGTCGAAACCTTTAGATATATCAAGAGCAACGATCTGGGACTCACCTAGAAACTTAAGAGACTTGTTCCAGTTGTGTAAAACGAAGGAAAGAAGATCTGCTGTAGATCTCTTGTGACGAAATCCGTATTGCCTGTCATGTAAAATTTTATGTTTCTCTAAAAACCTAAGAATTTGCGAGTTAATGGATTTCTCCATTACTTTACAAAGCATTGAGAGGAGTGAAATGGGTCTATAGTTGGATGGAAGAGATTTAGATCTTTTCTTGGGAATAGGCTGGACACATGCAGCTCTCCAGCTGTCTGGAAAAATACCCGTGTCATAAGAAATTCGAAAGAGCCTGGTTAAAATAGGTGCAAGTTCAGGAGCACATTTTTTTAAAACGATTGCTGGTATTCCATCTAGCCCAGACGTTTTTTTGGTGTTAAGAGAAGAAAGGATACGCTTAATGTGTTTTACCTTAAAAATAATATTGGGCATTTTGTGAGGAACTGGGAGAATAGTTGGAATTGGATGATTGACAGGTGGATGAAGGGTTGAATTGGCAGCAAATTGTTTAGCAAATAGTTCGGCCTTTTCTTTAGATGTAGAAATAATTTTTATCTTCCAAAGTCAATGGTGGAAAAGAACTGGTACAGAAATTTCTACTGATGTTTTTGGCAAAGGACCAGAAGGATTTGCTGCCATTTGAGCAAGAAAGTACTTTGTTTTTTATACGGTTATCAAAGGAGTATTTGGCTTCTGAGATTGTTTGGTGGTAGTGGTTTCTTGCTTCAATGCTGGCCTGTCGGTTTTCTGGACTAGGATCCTGTAGAAACTTCTTGTGAGTTTGAACTTTTAAAATTCTAGCTTTGTCACATGTTTTAATGAACCAAGGTTTGTGATTAGAGGGTTTGATGGTTTTCTTGGTGTGAGGTACATAGGTTTCAACGCCCAATAGAATTGACTCGGTCAGTTGCTTACAGATTTTAGAAGGATCCTGGGAAGAAAAGCAGATATTGTTCCAAGGGTACGTGGCGAAAAAGTCCCTAAGGCCATCCCAGTCGGCTGAGTTGTAGTGCCATACGGTGCGTGGTGGCATGGATTCATTTACCTCAGGATGTACAGAGTAAGATACAGTAATCAAGCCATGATCTGAGCGACCTAGAGGGGCAGTAACAGATGCTTCATAAAGTTCAGGGTTAGAAGTAAGAAAAAGATCTAAGGTGTTTGAGCTATAATTTGGCACTCTAGGAAAGTAGGTAGGAGTCATAATAAGGTTGGTAAGAGAATTACTGACTGCGAAGATTTCGGCTGCTCTGCCTTGAGGGTCAGTTTTTGAAGAGCCTAGCCAGTCCTTATTATGGACATTGAAATCGCCAAGCACGATTACTTCGGCCATTGGAAACTGCGAAATGATACTGTCGATCTTAGAAAGTCAAAGAATTCGACATAGGAATTGTCAGATGAAGATCGGTATAAACAACAGATAAATTTAGTAGAAGACCTAAGGAAAAGTTTGAGCCAAAGGACATCGGGCCTACCCAATTTAAGATTAGAAACTCGAGCACAAGCCAGATCGTTGCGAACATAAGCACACACGCCCCCATGTGGGCGAAAAGACGAAATAAGTTCGTAGTCTGGGAAGAGAAGGTGGGTGGTTGAAGTTTTATAACTTATTTGTGTCTCCGTTAGAAACAGTATGTGGGGCTTAGATGACTCAAGGTGATGGTGAACGGAGTTTATATTGGTGTTAAGCCCACATATATTTGCAAAATAAATCAAACCTTTCGATGATGGCCCCCAGATGCACCCTTCACCCGGAGATCCGAATGGAGGGGTATTTTACCTCCGGAATGTTTTACTTCCGGATGTGCCGCCATCATTTTTACATTATTTCGCAAATGGCGGATTGCTAAACGGATATTGCCGGGAGCCATGAAACAAGAAAAGGTGAAAATAATATTGGGACGTTTACGCGGCGAACTGCGAGGCACTCTTAGAGCATTCAATTGCTCGGACATGGATTCACTTATTGCTGCTGCCGTACAATTGAGGCAGATTGGGATACCGCCAGGCGCGCAAAACAGGAATTGGAGGAAAAGATTAAAGCTAAATGAGCTATACGAACAGCAACGACGAAATGCCAATAGCAACAATATTAATCGAAACACCCAATACCACAACTATAGCTGAAATCAGCAAGTAGACTGATATTCTGGAAACCACCAACAGTATCCAAATAACGGCATACGGCCAAATGGTTTTCTATAAAGAACTTGCGCATGAAGCCGAGGAAGAGGAGCCAACCCTGGATACCAAGTAGAGACTAGTACCAGGATCGAAGACATCGACGAGGAAGAGAATGAACCAGGTTACCTGTCGCCCGAGCAAATATGCGAATTCTATAAGCAAGGCATTGCAGCCTTGTTAGCCGAAGATAAGCGAAAGCAACACGAAGAAACGTAACTAGTAACGAGCTATCGTTGCCGGATTAATGAAAGACCCGAACACACACCCAGCTGAACCCAAAGACGGGAAAATCTTCACTCAAGACTTGAAAGAACCGAAAGAAGATCCTCAAGATAAAGTTATCCGAGCGTCTCCCAAGCTCTGAAGTTGCCGAGTACTCCCAAGAGTCACAAGAATTCCTGATCAATTTCTTTAACGACGAAGAAGAAGAAAGTCAGGTACTTGACCTTGCTGCACCCAGGGAACCAGTACAAACAATACATACACATAGGTACCAAGGGTGGAAAGTAGAAGCAGTTGACGAGAACATTAAACCTGGAGACCCACTAGCCGCTTATGGGGGAGCCATAACCAGACTGTATATAAGACCCCCAGCTCCAGAACCTAGTGTTGGACCTGACGGCATACCCCGCCGACTGTTGTCAAACCGGCTATCACCAGACGTCGAGTTCCACGAACTTCTTCCAGCTTACCTTGACCCCCAATCGTCGGGCGAATTGCCATTGACACAACCTGATGATGTGATTAGTAGAGTTAAAAGCTGGGAAAAATAAGAAGGAAGTTATGAGAGGCAGTAGAATTAGTGAGGGTATTGAATGGGATAGAGTCCCCGAAAATTAGTGAGAGGACTAATGGGATTAGTCAGGACTAATGGGGTGAGTTCCCAGGGTAATAATTGAGACTGATCACTGCGCTCGAAATAATAGAATTTTAATTTTGTGGAAAGTTAGGAAAGTAGATCAGCCTAGAGGTAGTCCTAGAAAGTTACTACTTGAGTTGGGATAAAAGTGTCAGAAGACAGTCATAGGGATAATAAGGAAAGAATTAAGTTTTATGAGAGTCAATTTTAAAATCGCGGATAACAGGGCTTGCATTTCGAGAATTAAGTTAACAAAACGTAGGTAACGTAGTGCTAAGTTTGACCTTGATAGATTCGAACCAGGAAATTGAAGAAGGTCAGAGGCCTGCGAGCCACAGCTGACTTAGTTAGGGTAGATTTAAGGGAAACTTATAAAATAGGAATGCTTAACAACAAGGTATAAAAAGTAAAGGTTTTAAGTATGATTAGGGTAGGTTTAGGTAGTAGCTAGGTTAAGTTAGATTTAAGAACCACACTTATAAGATTTTGTGAGCAAATAAAAATTTGCTTTGGCCTAGCTACCCGCAAGGGAATCCCCTCGCCTATAAATAGAGCGCAGGTTCGCGGATTCAGGAGTCGAAATCGAGCTCTCGTGGAGTAAGCATCTACAGGGAGCTAAGACCAGTTCGTCGAACAAGTGGCCGATCCAAAATATCCGGTGGAGCCTGGCGGACCCATCGTCAACGTAGTGGAGCAGAAGGTGACTGCTCGGAGGATCTCGTAGTTTTTTATTATCGAGGTTGTTTTGGATGTTTTTTTGTGGTTAGGCAGGGCGAGCCTATAGACAAAGAAAAAGTGTTTTATTGGGGTTGTTGGAAACTACCAAGGGGGTAGTTACAAGAAAATCATAAACATCCTCCCAGGGTATCTGGTCTGGCCGGAGGTTAGAGTCCTTGGCGTTCCATTACCGCTTTATAGGGAAGCAGTTCGGCCGCCACATAGCACTACGTGGAAGGCGCCTGCTTCGGGAAGAAGAGAGAACGAGAAGAAAGAAGACGGGATCCGGGAAGATTGAGGAAAATCTTCGCAGGATAGGTTGACAACGCGATCCCAGGAGCACATCCAGGCCGCGGGGCGCTGCGTCAACGGGATTTCCTGGAGGAACTGGGAATAAGGAAAGAAGTGAAGAACTAGGGCTGCGCAGGGGCGCGCCGAGGGCCTAGTTAAGAGGGAAGGAACGGGAGGACCCGAGAGCAAGTAACCTAGGGCACAACCAGGCGGCGGTGCTTGCCGAACGGGACAGACAGGAATTTTTGGGAAAACCAGGAATAAGCTGACTATGCTGCCAATAGTCGGTGGGAAATCATACAGAAGGCCTAGATGACAAGTTCCAAGAGGCACACCAGGCGGCGGAACGAGGCTAACAGGATTTAGGAAAATTTTCGGGAAAAAGTGGAAAACCTATCTCCGGGGTTTGCCGAGGTGGCGGTGAGTTTTTAAAGCTTGGAAGGCTTCAGGGAAGGTCCCTGAGAGGATTCCCGTGGGAAAGTTTGACCGCGCTAGTCGGCGTAAGAAGATAGCCGGAAAATCGGGAATTTCGGGAAGAGACAGAAGAGTCTCTCAGGACGGAGGGCGCACCCAACGGAACACATTGGAGGTAATTGGGGCACTCCTATAAGAGCCCAGACAGACACGCCAGCGAGCGTCAATTGACAGCGAAAGAGATGGGGCTGTCTAGAGCCCCCGTAAAGCGGGTGCAACCCCTCTCCATGAAGAACAGGACGAAGATACGCAGAACCAGACCGAAATAGGCACAGGTATCGGTGAGGCCGGCCCGATACAGGCTAGTTGTCCCGCGGATGGCGCGCCGCCCTTACACAAGGAGCTAGCTGGAAATACAAATAAGGGGGCAATACCCAGGAAAAGATTTGAGGATGCCTTATATAGTATAAGAATATACATAAATTAATTAAGAAAAATAAATTAATTAACTAACCAAAACTAACTAGAACTAACCAGATCATATCTTTTAGGCTGATAAAAATGACGCTACCATAATATGATAAAATTATGACGTCTAACTGAAATTAAAGGGTGTGTATATAATATCCAAGAATTGAAACTGTAAATCCCAGTATCAACAGTTTTGAATATTTTTTGGTTAAATACAGGGTGATTTTTGGGTTAATAGATTCCTCCTAACTAAGTATAGAATACAAGAAAACCATTACAAAAAAACCATTTTTTAAATAAAATTATGTTTGGAAATGCTTCATCTCCAAAATACAGGATGTTGAAGTTTTAAGAAATATTATAACTTTCCTACCACTCTAGATAGGTGCACTTCTTTTAATCATTACATTAAATTTTTTGCTGTAAAAGTAAAAAAATAGCAGCGAACAGGATTTGTATTGCATTTCTTTAAAGAACAAAACAATACGCCACTGCTTTTCCCTCGAATAATTTTTTTTAATATTCATTTACCTTGGAATTAATTTGGTCTCTTAATATTTTTTAGTTCGACGAACGGTTTTCGTTTAAAAAATAAAAGCCATTTCGATGAAAGACAAAATCGTTAAAATCTGATATGGTGTTTCGTATGTAAAATTCGTTTTTTTCTTTTTCTTGTATAAAAAATTATTAAAAACCTATAATTATACTGTAATACACTGTTTATTAATAAAATAACAGCGATATAATTTAAAAGACTGCAAATAACAGTGATTTTATATAAAAAGCAGTAATTGTGCCGTCTTTTAAATAATTATACTGTAATACACTGTTTATTAATGAAATAACAGCAATATTATTTAAAAGACGGCAAATAACAGTGATTTTATTTTAAAAGGAGTAATTGTGCCGTCTTTTAAATAAATATACTGTAATACACTGTTTATTAATAAAATAACAGCGATATAATAATAAATTTATCCTTTAGAGGTATAGACTATGAAGATCTTTCCCCGTGTATGTTGCTACAAGTTCCTGGTTTCCGTAGAAGAAAAGTGTCCAATCATTAGAAAATACTTTTAGTTTAAGACTAAGTTTGTTACAATGTCGCTTTGTAATCACTATAATCTTTAAATTTTGGTAAATAGTAATCACACTCGATGAACATGTTACGCATATACTCTGTATATATTTTTTATTAAGTACAATATGTATCTTTATATTTCATATGTAGCTGTTTTTGTTTCAAGAAAACCCTTTATATATTTAATCTATAATTTTTGCCACAATATTTGACCTTATAATTTGCGTTATTCGGAAGATGAATGCAGTTTTTCTTAAATAGGGCACCGTTTTTCTAATATACGGCAAGCTCCCGCTAAAGCCCGGTGCTCGCAGAATTTGGCTGCAGTCCGACAGTCGCCATGTCGTTTAAAATTGTCTTTTCGGGTGAATTCGCGGTTACAATATTCACATTTAAACATAATTCTGCAAAACAAGTGATAATTAAATAGCTAAAAATTATAAAAATTGTTAAAAATGCTTAATTCGTAATCTCCAAGTCAAGACCTTTCATTTAAACCCAAACAAGACTACTTTTTGACGACCGGAAGTTGCGACCGGAAATGACGATTTTATTGCAGATTCGGTATCTAGAGGCTTTAAGGAATCTAAATAAGTTAAAATTTTAAAAATAAATTCATAAAATAAAAAAAGTTGCAAAATAAAAATTGTTAAAAATGTTTAATTAGTATTCTACAAGTCAAGACCTTTCATTTGAACCTAAACAAGACTACTTTCTGACGACCCGTTAGACAAAGCTCGGCAAATCATTCGGCGAACCGTTCGGCAAACCGTTCGAATTTGTTGATATTTTTAATAACTTGTCTGTCAATCATAACAACGGCTGTGTAAGAACTTTGAGGTTATCTGTTTAGGCCCTATTTACTCTCAAATAACATATTTATTAAAAAAATTAGTGTTAATATTAATATATTTATTAAAAATAAATTGTTTAAAAAAGAATGACTAAAATCAAACCACTAGAAGCCAAGATATACGTTAAAAACTGTTAAGGCACTATTTACACTCAAATAACATAATTATTAAAAATTTTAGTATTAATATTTGTAGCATTTATAAAAATTAAATTATTAACAAAAAGAACAACTAAAATCGGTCTACTAGAAACCGAAATATACGTTAAAAACTGTTAAAGCTACATTGGCAACATGCGCCGACCCTAAGACTTATTTTCTGGCTAAACCATTATAGTTAGGTTTGCGCAAATAGCGGAAAAAGTACCTCCGGTACCCCGGCTGATAACGATCTCTTTCATGACACCCTTACATAAAATATTTTTTTAAAATACCCTTAAGTCTTATTTTAGGGGTTAATTTTAGGAAATATACAAAAATTCTTATTTTATTATTCTTTAAATATTTGTAAGTTGTTAATTGTATTTTTTACCGACTGAATTTTTCTTGATTCTAATTATTTTTACCTTGACTATTTTGTCAATATTTTTACAATACTCCACTCATTAAAAGTTTGAGGTTAGGTAAATCATAACAACGGCTATGTTGACACATGCTAAATTTAGGTTTTTTTAACTTATATTGACCTGCCATACGGCTTCATTCTCTTTCGCAAATATGTCCATATAAGGTGATGCTGAACGTCCGCCATGTTTAAATCTTATTGGTTATGTCCTAAACCAAATATTCTATTGGTCAACGATTCTATTGATCAATACTCTGTCCTATTGGTTGAATGCTATTGGTCGAGCAGACGTGGGGCGTTCCTCTGCACATCCGCCATGTTTAAATCCTATTGGTGTTATGTCCTAAACCACATATTCTATTGGTTAGGAAGGAGCCAAGTGGGCGGAACTGTGCGAGCCATCCCATTGGTTAGGGATCCACCAGGTGGGCGGGGCGCGGAGTCAAAGGGGAGGAGCCAAGGTGGAGGAGTGGGGGTCGGACAAGGTATCCCACTGACTACTGATCTTTGTATTTTGACCCAAAGAATTAATGGTAGCATTTTATACAGACCTTTTGGAGACTGCCAGGTGGCCTAAATATAGCGTAAAGGAATGCAATAAAAATCTTTTGTATTGACTAATACTTTTAATCTTAAATATCTCTAGAACTGTTGGTCATATCGATATTTCGATCATATTTGTCTCTCCCGTGGCGCAGTGGACCGAGCTTTGATCTTCGAAGCCAGAAGTCGCCGGTTCGATTCCCAGCGGGGTAGACATATTTAGGTAGTAGTTATTTAAAATAACGACCGTGGTGGCACTACCACGTCTAAAAGATACTGTAAAATACATAATTGCATGTTTCAGTGCTTGGACAACGTTGACGGAACAGGGGGAACGATGGGTTAAACATCTAATAACCCGACACCCACGGTACTCTGGTATTTAGGCATATGCCTTCGTGGGAGGTCAAAAAATTTAAAAAAGAACGATCATATATAGTGTAAGCTTTTTTTGTAAATGTATTTTTTTACGAGAAACATAATATACCAAGACAAAAAAATATACATTTTAAACATAAGCAAAAGACTACAAGTTGGTTTTTTTATAATTAGAGAGAAGCATTTATGCAAGTTATTTTGCTTTTTTTTGTTTGTTTTATGCTAAAAATTTTGTTTTTGCATATTTTCCAAAAAGCTAACATTAAATACATATTTTACACAAAAATATTTACCAAGATCAGATATATTTCTCGGGAAGATGGTTAGAACATACGAGTACTACCAAATGTTCCACTTCCCCTCAACCAATAATTACAAGATGGGGAACCTGGTTGGAAGCGACACTTTTTTATTGCAAACATTTTGGTGACATAAAGCAGTTAATTACTGAATTGCCGGATGAAAATTGCCGAGCACTTCTTAATGCAAAAAAATTGAAATAAAAAATGTCATTTTAAAGTTGGAATCAAATAAGTTGTCTTTAGTGGAATCTTTAAATTTAATTATTCAGTTGTAAACATCTGTTAATAGTGTTAGTGATACTATTGGGAAAAAAATAAGAGAACAACTTAAAAATGTATTAGAAAAAATTAAAGGATATTTCCTCTTACTAAATGTGGCTAAATTATCTCTGGTGACTTTGTAGAAAATTTTAATGTAGATACAAGTTCTCTAGGATGTTAAAAAAATGCCCCAATCACGTCTGTTGATGTTGAACAAAGCTTTTCTTTTTACAAATATACATACATATGTACTTAGACCGAAGACATAGGTATTTAGTGAAAAATTTTAAAAAGTTGTTTATTGTTTTTTAATATTAATAATAAATTATATTTAGTTTAAGCTTTTTATAAATACCATTTTGGTATTATACTATTGATTATTTTTGTAATATATTAATACCACTAATACATTTTTATTACTTTCTTGTTTTATTTTAGAACAAAAATATTTGCATTTAGTTATATATTTTACGCATATCTTGGTAAAAATGCGTGCATATATATGCGCATATTCGCTTACTATTTTTGTGAATATTTGCTTATCTCTAAACAATAATCTTACCGAATGTGGTATACTGGTAGAGGGAGTACTTCGTGAAGAAGCAAAATAGGAACGTGCTGCAGCTGACGAATAAGACGTAGGGGCACCTTTTTCCCATGGTTCCGACGTATTTCGCAAGTGGAGAATCGAGACATTCGGACCCCTAAAGAAGAAAAAAATGTACTAAAGCCTTTTTCGTAAATCGCTTTAATATTTATCTCACTGAAGTATGTTACAAGTAAAGTATCTTTTTGTGAGCTAAGAACTAATCGCATAAAACTCTAATTTTAAAAGGGAATATTTAAATGCTTTGGAAAAAAAAGGTTTTTTTTTGTACAGCCAAAGAACCAGTAAAATAAAGTAAAAATTACTTTAAAAGATAGATCTTAATTTAAGTTTTAGAATTAAAAATCCTAAATATAGAAGAAATATAGGTATAGGTGAAGTAAAAACGTCTTGAAAAATGTAATAAAATGAAATCTTAACTTTTTATTCATAATATTTTTTAACCCTTAATGCTATAAATAACATTCCCAAATTAAAACAAAATTGGGTAAACGACATAAGCAAAGAACTACAAGTGGCTTTCTTTACATTGTACAGGGTGGTGCGATTTCGACTGTTTTAACAGGAAACTCGTTTTTTCTGACCAGATAGAAAAAAATTGACATAGGTGTCTTGGGCTTAATTTTCGAAATTACATGAATGGTGAAAACCGCATCCCGAAATCTTCATCACTATCCGAAATAAAGGGCGTTTTTCATTTTTGGCCATTTTGAGAAAAATTCGTAAGTCCCTCATTTTTAAAAACTTCCCAAAACGGTGTAAACATTCTTAAGCCACTTTTTGAGTGGAATCCATTGGCCTACTCAGATTTTTAAAATTATTTCTAGTTTCGTTAAGAATATATAAAGCTTAGATTTTTAAATACATATCATAGTTGGCAATGATCTCAAAAAATGCTTATTTTTTGCTCTTTCCAATGATATATTATTATTCATACTTATCTTTGAAATTGAGCGAGATATTTAAGTTTTTTAATTTTTGCTATAGTAGGCCATGGAAAAAATCGGCACTTGTCAAATTTAGGTAAATAGCATACCAGTTGTTTCATTTTTGCTAAAGTAGGGCATGCAAACATGTCAACTATCAAACACATACTAAAAATATTTCAATTAAATAACAAACTTTTTATTTATGAACATAATATAATAAACAAATTGGCCTCAAAAATTAAATAAGTTTAAAAGAAAACCAGAACCTATGAAAAACTCTAATTTAAAGTAGATGTTTTAAGTTGGCTCCATCTTTCCTCATACATAATAAACACCTTTTTACACTGCTTTACAAGCGTTTATTAGTTCAACAGGTCTAATCGCACCAAAGCTTGTCTTCTCGCTATTCGCAACTCTCAAGCAAAAAATCTAATGGTGTTAAGTCGCAGGACCTAGCAGACCATAGTATAGATCCCCTAGTATCTCCCTCAATTTCAAAGATGAGTATGAATAATATATATCATTGGAAAAACCAAAAAATAAGCAATTTTTGGAGATCATGGCAAACTATGATTTATATTTCAAAAAAAGTAAGCTTTATATATTTTAAGCGAAACTAGAGATAATTTTAAAAATCTGAGTAGTATAATGGATTTCATTTAACAAAGTGCCTTAAGAATGTTTACAGCACTTTCCAAAACGCTTGTAAACACATTCTTAAGGCACCTTTGTTAAATGAAAATCACATTATACTACTCAGAGATTCTGCTAAAATTCTCTAGTTTCTGCTAAAAATATATAAAGCTTACTTTTGAAATCTCTAATCATGGTTTGCCATGATCTCCAAAAATTGCTTATTTTTTGGTTTTCCAATGATATATATTATTCATACTCATCTTTGAAATTGAGGGAGATACTAGGGGATCTATACTATGGTCTGCTAGGTCCTGCGACTTAACACCATTAGATTTTTGCTTGAGAGTTGCGAATAGCGAGAAGACAAGCTTTGGTGCGATTAGACCTGTTGAACTAATAAACGCTTGTAAAGCAGTGTAAAAAGGTGTTTATTATGTATGAGGAAAGATGGAGCCAACTTAAAACATCTACTTTAAATTAGAGTTTTTCATAGGTTCTGGTTTTCTTTTAAACTTATTTAATTTTTGAGGCCAATTTGTTTATTATATTATGTTCATAAATAAAGTTTGTGATTTAATTGAAATATTTTTAGTATGTGTTTTGATAGTTGACATGTTTGCATCGCCCTACTTTAGCAAAAAAATGAAACAACTGGTATGCTATTTACCTAAATTTGATCAAGTGCCGATTTTTTCATGGCCTACTATAGCAAAAATTAAAAAACTTAAATATCTCGCTCAATTTCAAAGATAAGTATGAATAATAATGTATCATTGAAAATATATATGTATATATATATATATATATATATATATATATACATAATATATATATATATATTTATATACATATATATATATATATATATATATATATATATATATATATATATATATATATATATATATATATATATATATATATATATATATATATAATATATGTATATATATTTTGTACTGCTTATGGTTTCTTGAGAAAATGAAGGTCAATGTTAAACACAATATTATTTTTAGAATAAAAGCGTTAAAAGAATTACACCATAATATACAGAAATACTGTATATTTGGAAAATGTAAGTTTGTAAGTTTGGAAAAAATGTTTTGAATATTTTTT
The DNA here is from genome assembly GCA_014170235.1 of Listronotus bonariensis. Lineage (NCBI taxonomy): Eukaryota > Metazoa > Arthropoda > Insecta > Coleoptera > Curculionidae > Listronotus > Listronotus bonariensis. The sequence continues at coordinate 101,683 of JACEGR010000948.1, read as the reverse complement.
AACTACCTATTTAATTAGCGTTAAAAAGTAATTAAACTTAACTTTTGTATAATAAATCGCAACTTTTTATATTACTACTCAAATATACTTTAACTTTATTTAAAATTGTATACATATAAAAAGTAAAATCAATTATTTATTGAGAAAAAAACATTTATTTTAGTTACACCTAATTTTTTCCAGTAATGATAAGCGACAGGAAAAAAAATGTAAAGGACCTTTTTTAAAAAATATGTTTTTTATTAGGTATTACTGTTTATATATATAAGTAAATACTCTTAGTTTGTCAGTACGTTTGAAAATGTAGTTGTACTACGAAACAGCTAATGGCTAAACATTCACTAAAGTGATCACATGACCAAAGTATATTTTTGTTTTATTTTATTAATTTAAATGTACGGTCACAAAGTAACGGACGAAAACCATAAATTCTTTAATATATTTTTTATTTTTTTTTTACTTTTTAATATATTATTTTTGCCATTTTCAAATTCAGTATATTAAAAGGATTTTTTAAGCTTTTAGCATTTTAGACAAAGCAAAACTTTTTATAAATAATAAGTTTTTTTGAAATATTAAAATTTTACAGGTATGGTTAAGTCCATCCGTGGACACATTGTATATATTTATAGAAACTTTTATTAACAAAATAAAATTTTTGTGCTGTGGTTAGAAAACATCCTGTATTCTTGTAGATATTATAAAATTAGAATATATTGCAAAGTTAGTTCCTAATTTGTTTTGACTGGTTTATTTCATTTAAAATTTTTATAGATTATGTGGGTGTCCTTAAACGCAAGGATATTTGACATATAAGGTGTCCCAGCCTACTTACTTTAAGAAAGGTTCATTGGCCATTTTAATGTAGGTTGGGTAAATTTTAGTCAAGAATTAAATATTACAGTGAGTAATACTTTTTCAAGTGTTTAATTTGTATTAATTAAAAGAAATGGATAAGCGGCTTTTTCTGTCTTATATTCATAAAATTTGTAGTGCTTAAACATAAAGTCTGTGGGTGAAAAATTTACTTAAAAACAAGGTGAAATTTTAAGTAGTTTTAATTTTGTGGGTATAAAGTAAATTAAATTTAAAAGAAGCTTTTCTTACGAGTTATTTTTATTTTTGTTACAAGGTCCGGGAAGCCCTGCCCAGCGGGTATCCCCGTCCACCACCCAAATTAAAGTTTTTTTTTAAAATTAGAAACAGCCAATGTCAAATTTTTAATATTTAAAAAATATATCATACCTACATGTACGGCTAACTATATGTTTTTGTAATATGTTTGTAAGTATATATGTATATGTATTTTGCGCATTTAGAGGTATACAGGGTGTCCGGAAATTACGCGTCAGAATTTCGGTAGGCGATTCTGCACAAAAAATTTAGGCAAAAAACTTTTATACAATTTTCTCGAAAACTCAAAATTAACGAAGATACAGGTTGTTTTTAATTTTTTTTTTATTGTTTTTAATTTTTTTTTATTTTACTAATTTTCGCCAAATTTTGCATACAAATCACTCATGAGTCTTTGTATTTACCCTAATAGTTTGAGGCCAATAGTCGATGCTAAAGGGCCTGAACTGTCCTTCACTATAAAGAAATGACTTAGAAACTTTTTTGTTTAAACCCTATAATAAATGTGGGTATAAAATTAATAAAGATCATTAATATATCTTTTTAAAAGGTTTTCTTGTTGCACTAAACTAAAATGAACGGTTTCCGAGAAAAACGACTTTAAACATTTACTTACGTTTAACTTGAAATTCTGATTTTTAAAATTAACAAAGCAAGCCCTGTTTATGGGTAATTCGTTATTGATATGTATGCAAAATTTGGCAAAAATCAGTACCCTAGAAAAAGTTGTTATAAAAATACCAATTTTTTTCCTCAACATCCTGTATCTCCGTTAATTTTAAGTTTTCGAAATGTATTAAAGTTTGTTGCATTAATTTTTGTGTAGAATCGCCCATCGAAACCGATAATCTAACGCGTAATTTTCGGACACACTGTATTTGAAGGTTCTTTAAACATCAGTTTTTTGTAAATTAGGAAATTGACATCGGCACCATTTTCAAAATGACTTTGGTTGCTTTTGCAAAAAGCCCTTAAATTTCTAAGCGCAACCGCTAATCAGTCAAATAAAGGTTACTTAATATAAACATTGAAGCTAAAATGCTGACTGAAAATTGCTGAATTGGGTGCCGCGAATCTGCTTTTAATCCTTTAGTCGTCGAAAAACGTTTTGGATGCAGGTTTTGTTAGAAATAAACATAATGTACTTTGTGTTTGTGTTTTATTATTATACAGATGTGAAAACCAACTGGCCGACCATAGGGAATTAAAAGCATAGAAAATATTCTAGGTGGGATGTAAAATATTTACGTCGCTGCGCTGTTCAACAAAAGGCGGAAGCGGTAAGCCGGGAGCTCTTGATCTCATTCTGCTGGCGCTCGCGCTCGTTGCAGTGGTGAATTGTAGGGGAGTACATAGTAGAATGGTGGAAGGGATTCAAATCATTTATCGCCTTTGGCCGGTGAATTGGTTTCCATACCAGTATGAGATATGGTAAAAATATTTATTTTATTTTCTTTTATATTGGGTTTTACCGTTTAGTCTTATATATGCCACTAATTTTATTATTTGGAAGAATAAATGTCTAGGACTTATAAAAATACTAGATAATAAGTTTTATGGTTTAAATAATTTAAAATTGTCTTATTGTATAGTAAAAATATCTTCTCAATTAGTGGGCGGCCTTGTCCGCCCTAGGTAAGCGGCGTTATCCATCCTATTAGGCATCTCCACCCATTGGTGGGATGTTTAAAACATAAAGTTTTTTACTGGAAACGTGGACTTATCTAAAAATTTAGCAGACCCTTATAAAGGGTGATTCAAAAATCGATCACAAACCTTAAGGGAGTGATTATACTTGGTAACATAAGGGTAGAGTTTCATATAAATTTTTTCAAAATGTCATTTGTTTTCGAGTTCAAGCCGTTAGAGTTTAGGTTTATTTTTTGTTTTTAATTGCCTGCTTACAGGAAAACAGATCTGACTAATATTTGAAAGATAGGCTAAGTCGTCTGCGCTTCATCATTTTAGTAACAATTCACATTGATTTTGTGCCTCTAGAGGGCACTTACCACATTCCCAATTGTTTTCTTGTCATAATTGTTTAGTGTTGACAGCTACAGTAGTTTTTGGCATGTTTTCTAAAAGACTGATGGCAGTCCATTTAAAAAGGTGCTCTTGATTTATCTCGCTAAATCCAACGGTTTAGACGTAAACCACCATTAAAAATTAAGTGATAAATGTACTTTTCTCATTTCGTTACCACCAGCTACCAGGTAAATAGCTACCAAAGCATACTAAAGCTGTCAGTTTAACATCAAATAAATTCGCTTTTTAAACTATTTAATTAATAATTTTAAAATGATAAATAATGGATAAGCACCAATATTCAAATATCAAATATTGTGATATCCATTTGTGTTATGGAAAAGCAAATGGTAATGCAGAGTTCGCAAGAAGATATTATACGGAGAGTTATCCGGAAAGAAATATCCCTCATGCTCAAACATTTTTCAGTGTAAACAAAAGGCTTGAGGAATGTGGTTCCTTTAAAAGTTATAATGGAAATAGAAGAAGACCTAGAACTGCTAGAAACGTGCAAAAATTATTGAAGATAATCCAGATACTAGTACTAGAAAAATTGGAAATGAAGTGCGACTCTCTCAGGCTAGTTCATGGAGGGTACTAAGAAAAGAGCAACTCTACCAGTTTCATTCACAAACAGTGCAGGCTGTTTATGACGATGATTGGCCGAGACGGTTAGAAATGTGCAATGAGATCCTACCTAAGTATGAACACGATAATCGATTAATTGGCCTTATATTATTCACTGACGAAGACACATATGCTTACGAGAATCCAAACAATGTGGTAAAAACGAAACATCAGCGTGGATTGTATCTGGAAGATGTGCCATTGAAAGTATGGATTTTTTTTTGGGTCATTTGAAACAATTGGTGTACTATAATCGAAAATTGCCAAAATATTAAAGAAACACCAGGAATTTTTCATCGAGTACGGCGACATTTTTTGAAAAGTCTTAGGAAATGTATTGAAGAAAATGGGGGACATTTTGAGAATCTTTTTTAGTTTGTTTAGTACCGTTTATTAATTTTTAGCAATTAAATGTATATCTCAATAATCCATATATTATGAATATCTACTGATTAGTTGTTAGTAGTTATTTTAAATTTATAAATTAAATAGTTTAAAAGGCGTATTTTATTTTACACTTACAGCTTTAGTATAATTTGATAGCTATTTACTTGGTAGCTGGTGGTAATGAAATGAGAAAAGTAAATTTACCACTTAATTTTTAAGGGTGATTTACGTCTAAACCGTTAGGTTTAGCGACGTAAATAAAGAGAATTTTTTTAAAGGCCTGTCATCAGTCTTTCAGAAAACATGCCAAAAACTACTGTAGCTATCAACACTAAAAAATTATGACAAAAAACAATTTTCAATGTAGGTAAAGTGCCCTCTAGCGGCAAAAATCAATGTGAATTGTTACTAGAATGATGAAACGCAGATGATTTAGTCTAGGTTTTAAATATTAGTCAAATCGGTTTTTCTGTAAGCGAGTAATTTAAAAAATAAAAATAAAAATTTTAACTTTGACGGCTTGCAAATCCAAAACGAATGACATTTTAAAAAAAATTATAAAAAGCTCTATCCTTATTTTGTCAAGTAGAATCACCCCCTTAAGTTTCGTGATCGATTTTTGAATCACCCTGTATATAACAAAGAATATGAGTAATTAACGCCCTCCCTAATAAAAACTTATATGTGACTGACACTATATAGACATCAAATTCGCTTAAGTTTAATGTTTTTGGGCTTCTAAACTTTGTATTCATTTTAGATTTAGGTCAAACGTGAGCTATCGTTTTGGGGCCACTTAAGTAAGGGGGACCAATAAATATTATACAGCACCTTTTTTATGCTTTATAAATTTAAGAAATAATTTTTAAAAAGTTGAATATAAAAAACCTTCTGGCAGGTGATATTCGATAAAAAATGTTGTTTCTATTTCTACTGCCTAAACATGAACCCGTGACCAACTTACACCATTACTCTTCAGTTTACTTTTTTATATTTTGTAGAATAATATACTTTTCTGTCTTGCATAAAAAGTTGTTTCAAGCCTCACTTTTAAAACCAAAAAAATTTGGTTGGAAAATAATAATTTGTTTGTAAAATTTTTGATTTATATCAAAACGCCTTTTTAAATTAAAGTATGATAAATACTTAAATATTTAAACATTGTAAAAAAGGGGGTCATTTTAACTATCTGCCCGTGGGCCAAATAGTGCCCAGTCTAACACTGCAGATATTGCATATTCAAGGACTTTATGCAAATAACTAGAATCTCTAAACTAGTAGTCAGAAGGCGCGTGCGCTCCACCCTTTGACCAATAAACTCAATTGTTTTAGCTATTAACTACACAAAGCAGGGTAAATGGCATACATAAAAATCATAAATTTAAAATATCTGCCTCAAGTTTTTAAAAACCTTTTTACTTTCCTTATAAAATTCAGTTTTTTTGAAATCTCGGTAAAAATATTAAAAAAAAAATAAACAGATGAATCTGTCAAATCAATATAGAATTTATCTCCAACTGCAATAACTTAAAAGAGTAGGTACCATCTTTTATATTTATTTTAAATAATACATAATACCCTTTAACATGTGTATGTTAATATTGTAACTGTAATAATTAACAAAAATAGGCGTTTTTATGTAATAAACCCTTATATGAATAAAGGTTAAAAAAATTGTAGTTTATTTTGCCTGCGGTCAAAAGGCAAGTAACCTAAAATAAAAACGGAGGTCAGGACAGGCTTTTTATTTAATCGCACGACGAACTCCTATATGTATGTGATATCCTATACAAACAAACCGATGCTTAAGCCAAGGATTTACGATGAAAATCAAATTTGGAATTTTAGGGACGGGACGGTTTAGTAATATATAAATCGATATTAAATTACAGCAACGTTTAACAAAAAAAAAAATAAAAAACAAAGAAAAACACAACCTCGATTTTATATTTAGGATGTCTATTTAATTTGTATTCTACTTTTGTTAATTTGTTTATGTTTGTTAATAAGAACGAATTCTTTACTACCTTTTATCTCTTTATTTTTTAAATTAAATTAATATATATTTTTTAAATCCAATTCAGCAAAAGTATTTTTATGCTTTTAAGTAAACACAAAGACTATAATAGGGAATTATTGGAATAAGCAAATAGTGCTAGCAGTATTAAGGGAAAAACCTTATTTTATTACTGCTAAACCTTAACGCGCCTATGTGAAGAAGTGTTATTGGTCAACATGACATGCTTGTATTATTTTTAACCTAAAACTGGATTATTATTTGTTTTTATTTATAGTCTATTTTATTTATTTGTTTTGTATAGTTACAAATGGAGAAGTTCTAACTTTTTAGTATATTTTAAAGGCAAAATTTGAAAATAAACAAAAATCACTTTAACCCTTAACCTCATTTCGTTTTCAAATGTCAAAATAAGGAAGGGAAACGACCGACTATATTTTGGCACAATTAAAGTCTAGCAGTAACTTTAGTAAAGTTGCCTTTATTTAAAACCACTACTGAGCATGCGTAAGAACATATACAGGGTTGGTAGAGTTGGGACTCTATTTATACACGAAATAACTCCGCCCCTGTACTAGATACAAAAATAAACTTAAAATACAAAATGTTTATTTGGATACACTTTTTTACTGACAGTATCAGTTGATATACAAGGTGTCTCAGAAACAGACTTTTTATTCTCAAGAAGGTTTTTTCAAATGGAATACCCTGTATATTCAACAAATTTGGACACTGTATTAAATTTGTTATTAAAAATGTATGACACACTATACGTCAATAATTTCTTGTTTTTAAGATACCAACAGTATGCTGTTATACTGATTAACAATTAAAAGTAAAGAAAAGTCATAGTTACAAATAATGTAATACCATATAATTAATTACCTTTTATTGTAAGAACCCCTAATAAGTAAGTCACATATTTATTTTATTTTAGATACATATTTCATTGTTACGTAACTACATCATAATATATTTTTTTGTCATTCTGACTGTGACAAGACTATTTTAAAATAAGTAGAATCAAAATATTATTTTCTTTTTCACTTTTAATTGTTAATAAGTATATCAGCATACTGTTGATATTTTAAAAACTAGCAAAAATTGACGTATAGTGTGTTATACATTTTTGATGTAGAATTTAATACAGAATCAAAATTTGGTTAAATATATAGTAATGACCACGCCCTAAATAACGCATTGCGCAAGATTCCTAAATATTAAATGACGTCAGAGATTTTAAAATAATAATTTCCTCCGGAGGACGAAGGGCGCAGAGCTCTCATATTCTCCTACTTATTACATCAAACTTGCAAACTTTTTAACCAATAATAACTATTTATCTGTTGCGCCTATCTTTTTATTTTTACAGGGCTAACAGGTTCTCTAGGTTTGTCAATTTTGGTAAAATAGATTTAGTCAGGACCAGACTTTTTTCAAAATGATCGAATTTATTCACAATTAGGCTAATTCTCTTAATTTTAAATAATTTACTGTTGGGTTGTGTCAGCATTCAATTATGGAACCATGGTAACCTCACATTTTTAATTTTCAAAGCACACTAAAAAAATTTGCTGTTAAAACCGAGAGAAATGCATGCTCTTTGGGACGCATCATTTATCAAAAATAATCATAATTCCTGAATCCTCGAGTGATTGACAGATTTGCTTTTACTGAATTATTTTCCATAGTTTTTCTACAAGAAAAACGAATTAGCCCTATTGTAGCTAAATCCGATTTTTTTTGCAACGAGGTTAAATACAGTATTTTGGAAAAGTTCCGTAAGTCCACTCCTGTCTAAATCTGTTTGACTAACATTGGCAAACTTAAAGAAAACACATCCATCCATTAGCTACTTAAAAATAAAAAGAAAGGCGCAACAAATAAAAAGTTATTTTAACTTTAAAAGTGTGCAAGTTTAATTTAGCCCACCCTGTATGTCTCATTTTGGTGTATAAACTTTTTTTTTTGTGGGGCTGTGGTTTTTACTGCTTAGATATTGATAAAAATCTTTAAAGTAACTACACGACCAGGAACAAAGCAGAGGGTTATGTTTTGTTATGACACGAAGCCGATAAATGAAAGCCAAATTGAACATACTTGTTCACAAAATAACAAATATCCCAATGAGTTTTGAATACAGCTGATTGGATCTACCCTAACTCATCAAATCGATATTTGATAATGCCTTAAAATGTAATTGCAACGTTGCTAAGTCACTATATTTTAAAAGTCTTTTTAAATAAGGAGGTAAAAAAATTATATTTTTTACTTTTTAAAAATTGGATTTTTAGATGTTTAATTTTTAAGTGAATTATCAAATAAATGGTAATGAAAAAATGTATTTATAATTATGTCATAACTTTTCCCTTTCTCCCGTTTTACATCTCTTGCTAAATAATGCAATAAAAATTGAATAAAAGTTAAGTATTACGTTGAATAGCGGTTTATAGTAAAGTCAAGAATATCAAGTAAATTAAAATTGTAAATAACTTTTTTAATAGTTTTGTTTTTAATATAACTTTTAATTTAAAAAGTTGAAAATAATAATAAATCCTTTTTTAGAAAATGACAATTTTCTTTTACAACATAATTGGGTACGGTATTACCTATTAAATTAAGGAAACCTAAATATAAGAATATTTAAAAGATGTTTATTATTCAAAGATGATATTATTAAAATTGAAACAAAATATAATTGTATATTAAAATTTCTTGACTATGTATCACAATGTAACATAACATTTTAAAATGGTGTAATAAAAGCATTTATTGCAAAACTAAATAAGTTCGGTTTAATAATGTAAACAAGTCTATACTTTAGGTATATACTATAAATTGAGAAAAACACCTGAACAAAAAATTTATTTTATTGGATTAAAAGTCTGTAAGTAAACAGAGTTACTTACTAGATATTTATTATCAATATAAAGTGCCCGGCCCAGGTAACTTCAAGTAAAAATTATACAGGGCGGTCAGTACCTCTACTGACAATCTTCAAATAGTAAATTCGATGAAAACTAAACAGGAATTTAAACGTATTTTTATTTTAGGGAATTGCAGTAGCGTACTTTTGTGTCCTTAAAAAAATTAATAGTTATAAATAAAAACTAAATTATAAAAATATAATTATACGTAGAATATAAATATAAATTAAATACTGCTGCACTTGTCTATCACTTACTTAAAAGTTCTTTATTGACATAAGCAAAAATTACATTACATCAAATGGCTATTGACCGAGGTCCTTCAGCCTAATAAATTGTCTATCATTTTAACGAAATATTACTTTTTAACTAAACCTCACAATTTATTTTAAAAATAATGGATTGTTTTTTGGAAAAGGCATAAATCTATTTTTTTTGTTTTTGGCCACTGTTTATTTTTATTTTAAATACAAGTATACAGGTTGGTTTAAAAATAGGCGACAACCAAATAAATATTTTTTAAATGGTAAAACATAGGTTTAGTACAGTTTTAAATTTCTTCATCATTTCTATATTCTATATTTTTATGCTTTACATGTTTTAGCTAAAGTTAATGTGAAAATTTACTATTAAGCGGATGGGTAAGATCAGCCCTTTTTCACCCATCATAGTCAAGAAAAATAAAAGTTCTTATTGCCATTAATTTATGATATGTATAAAAAAATTAAGCTATTGGTCTTTAAATTTTTTTAGATTTGGTATTAAAAAGTAAATAGCAAGTCACACAAAAAGCGTCATTAAACCTGGTTTATTTGTTAACATTTTGGTTTTTTAAGTGATTTTAAGATTATCTTTCAAAAATTACAGGCTTCTAAAGCAGCATTCATTTGGTTTGGTGCGTCAAGGGCTTAACAAATTTTTTGGTAAAACATTAAAATTACCACTCAAAATGACAAAAAAAAACAAGTTTAATGGCCGATTATGTGATATGGTATTTATTTTTTATACTTCTGAAAAAACGTTCTGAAAGACCGTTACCTAAACTTCTTATAGATTTAATAATTTAAATTTGATAAGAACTTTTACTTTTCACTATGATGAGCCCACCACCTTTTTTTAAAATTTGTAAAGACACGTTATTTAGAATTTAGAAAGATTGTTTTTTAAAAACGTCGGACACGTCGATCTTCATACATGGCTTCATGTTTTGTTAAACGACCATCATCTTTCGCTTTTCATTATTATAGGGTTGGATCATTGCAAACTAATTTAATTAAGATTAAAATACACAAATAAAAAGTTGTTTTGCAAAAACAACCAATGTCATTTCTAACAAAGTGCCAATGCCAAGTCTTATTTTCTATTGCCTTGTTTAAGGACAGCTAGTAATTTAGTCAAGTAGCAAGTAATTAAGTATTCTCGTGCGTGTGGACAGTAAAATTTAGAAAAGTAGTTTAGTGAAGTAGCTGTCAACTCGCACGAGAATACTTAATTACTCGCTAGTCGACTAAATTACTAGCTGTGTCTAAACAAGGTATAATTTACAATAAAGCTAATGCTTATAGAACCTTCAAATATATCTTTAAAAGCGCAAAATACAGCTATATTAAAAAACATTTTACAAAAAATATATAAAGGTAGCCATATAGCTTCATAGCTTTAATAAAGTTTTTATATATAAATCCTGACCTTATTGTAAACTTGACATTGACTTTAAAAAAAAAACGTTCAATTGTTTATTATTTATAACTGCTACACTTAGTTAAAAATAGACGAGGAATAAAAATCTCTCCACGTTTCTACACTCTAGAAATTTAGTATGATTACCATTTGGAGTAGCTACGCTACAATAAACAAATATGAATTTTAGGCGATTAACCAATTATAAAACGGTATTTACCAATTGGTTATGTTGACGTTTAATTCATGTATTAGGGAAGACCGGGGCTACAATTAACAGAGCTAAGTATTAACAAGCGAATTTCTTCAGAACTGTACATAATACAACTACCACGCATTCCTTGATATGTCTACTAGACCACACTGCAAGGTTAGAGACTAGCCAGCTAAGCTTAATGGGCCATAAGAGTAAGATGTGTGGTCAACGGCTTTTTGGGCACATAACGAACTTTTTTAACTTTAAAATTATTTGATGTACGCATCAAATATTTGATTTTAAGAAACGTAATTAATACCTAATAATTCTACATTACTGAATTAGCCTTACTTCTAACCAATTTTCTGCTATGTTGTTAAAAACTTAAAAAGTATCCTTGGGGCTATGATTAACAAATTGGCGGGGGTCAGTATTAACGCGTTAATACCTGCCCTAGTTTTGAGCTATATAAACGCAAAACCACGCGGTGGTCAAAATATTTAGAGTGGACTGCAATGAAAAAAACAGAAGGTATAGGGATGTGTTGAATGAATTTTAACTTTGGCTACGTTTTATTCAAATATTTTGTATAAAAAGGAGGGTATACCAGTGGAAGTATGGAAATTACAATAAAACCCGGTTGCTGTTCAGTTGCGAACACGAAGCAATATAATAGCAGAATAGTTGATAAAGTGTGCCAATATATTTTTTTGGGTTACTTTTCATTAAAGTAAAAAACTGACATATCAATGTGCTACTTTTTACAATATTCAAAAGGTAACAGAATGCTGGAAAGTTAATCAGATGACGCATAATGACTGGGTCGCAAGTTTTATAAAGAAACAATCTAGGTTATCAATTTGAAACCTTAAAGCCACAAGTTTAGGCAGTGCTGCTTTCTTAATGAAATCAACTTACCAACCGTCTATAAAAATACAGATACGTGCTAGAAAGCACGTAGCTAATAATTCATCTTAAATTTGAAACACTGACAAAACGGGTATAACCACGGTTCTTAATTTTTTTAATTGTGGCCCCGGCCTTTCCTATACGTCAAAGTTATTATAGTTATTACCAAGTATTACCGCGGTTATAATTGGTTGAAAGTCTAAAATTTATAAAAGTTTTTATTTTTAACAACTAATTTAAGGTGAATGAATCTTATAAAAGTTTTTAAAGTATTTCTAGGAAATCTTTCCAAACTTTTAACTAACTTGTATAAAATAAAGTCTTTGTATTATTAAGTAAAGAATTATAAAAATGTATTAAATCGACAAAAGAGCGCTTACACGTGTAACTAGTAATTATCGCAATATAAAAAAAACTATAATAAAAATAATAATTGAGGGCAAATGTTTTAGGCTTAATTTAACTTAATTTACTTTGAACGATGTTTTTATAGAGCCAAATTAAAAAGTCTTGAAAAAGTATTTTTTAAAGCGCAAATCAATATATTTTTAACCCACTACAAAAAAATAAATAAATAAATAAACCGAAATACAAAAATGCCTATTTAATTATTAATGTTTAATTTTCTTTTGATTTGTAACTTTTAAAAGGTGATCTGGTAATACTTTATTTAGGAAAAAATTTGCTTTTAAAACCTTGTTTTATTTTAACGCAACAAATAATTATCTGTTAGGTATCTTTTCATTTAACTAGTAGGGACTTTGCGCACCCCTTTCTTTTATCTTTTAAATAAAACAGGCTATCAAAAACTCTTAAAATTTGGAAAAATGATGTCACTTTAACTACTTTTTGGCATAAAATAATTTTGGTGCCAAGGGGCACTAGCAACTTTTTTTTATTTTTAATGAAAAGAAAAGTAGGTATGTAGTACCTCGTTTTAACGACCTTTCTATTCTCTACTTACAATCGTTTTATTTTTAAAAATAAATCCAGTCGTTTTAGAGTTACAAGCGATTGAAATTTTGATCTAATTTGTACATACGGTTTTTAAAAGGCCTATTCCCCTCAACTCTAAAATGGAACAAGATAATAGGATCGGGAAAAATCGGGTTAAAAAGGTGTCACTTTAAGTAATTTTGGCATAATTATAAATTCGGTTACGTGACCTAGTGTCCGGGCGGCACTAGCAACAAACTTTTTTTTCAAATAGAAAAGGGAGTAATGTAGCACATTGTTTTAAAGGTCCTTTAATTCTCTATTCAACGCCACTTTGTTTTTCATAACCGGCCTAGCCGCTCTAAAATTACAAGCCAATATTATTAAAACCGCATTGTTTGTACAGTACAAGCCAAATTTCAAACGGTTAAAAGTCTGAAACGGCTGGGCAAATTTTCAAAAATAAAGTGGCGTTAAGAGATAATTAGGCCTTTAAAAGGAGGTACTACGTGACCACTCTTTCCATTTAAAAACATTGCCAGTGCCCCCTTGCCACTAGGCCACGTGACCGAAATTATTTTTATGCCAAAGTAATACCCTTTTACCTAAAATTTACCTGATTTTGTTATCTTGTTTAACATTAAAGATAAACGTGAAACTATCGTATTCTTCTTACTGTATAATTTATAAAATCCAATTCAAAAACTAAAAATGTGTACATAAGCATAATTATTTAAAATCTTTAAAATAAACTTTTCGTCTACATTTTTTTATATTTTTTATTATTTAATTGGTAAAAACATGAAAAATAAAAAAATATTAAGAAAATATATACTTCAGAACTATGGGATTATACTTCCAAAGGTTATTCAAGGCAACAGTAGAAAAATTCGAGTATAGGGAGCCATGTCCGGAAAAGTGTCACTGCGGCACTACGGCCCTAAGAGGCGTTAAAATTTAGGAAAACTTTTTTACATGATATCATCACAATAAAATAATAAATAAAAAAATAAAATTATAAATCAAAAAAATATTATTAAAATAGAAAATACCATATTAAAATTTTTAAACCTTGACATTGACATTGACATTTTTAACAATTGTTGTGATGATATCATGTACAAAAGGCAAACATTAAATGCATTAATTTCTATTTAGGCTATACAGCCATAGTTACACTTTTCCGGACATGGGTTTCTATACTCAAATTTTTTCTACTGTTGCACTGAATCACCCCTAGAACTTTGATCCCATAGTTCTAAAATACTCTGTATATGTGCACGGATTAGTAGAAGAAACCGAAACGGTGGATTATCTCAGCAACAGTTAATTGTAAATGAACCAAGGAGTAACTGAACATGAAGAATTTAAAAATTATATTTCCAAGGTTGCAAAGTCTATAGGTTTCTCTCTAGGTTGGTAAATTTTAAAATTTTAAATGGAATACCCTATTTTTAATATTGAAATTAATTGCTTGTATAAGCTTTATTATGACCTAATATTATCGTTTTTTACTCCTGTCAATTCCAAAGATACGGCATTAAGCCTAAATACAAAAACGACCAGGTATGGTAAATTATCTCAAAAACAATCAAACCAAAATTCGTTTAAATTAATACGTAAAGTAGTGAAGTACCCGGACATTTTAAATTTAGAAATTGCATTTGCGATGTTTAATAATTAAATTTACTTTTTTTGTTTCCTTGACTTTTTTAAGAATTTTGAAAACGTCGCAAAAATGCAATTCTGAATTTAGAAGGTCCAGTTTCACGCCTGTATTAATTTTTAACGAATATTCGTTGGAGCGTTATTTAAATAATTGATCATACCTAGCCGTTTTTGTATTAATTTTTAAAAAAGCATGATAAAATACTTTAAAATTAACAGGAGTAAAAACGATAATATGAGGTCATAATAAAGTTATTACAATCAATTGATTACAATAATAAAAACAATAATTAATAAATTCATTTAAAATTTTAAAATTCCTTAACATAGAAAACTATAGGCTTGGCAATCTCAGCAAATATAATTTTTACACTTGTTCATGTTTAATTACCCCTTGGCACAAAATTTGGTTCATTTATATTGTCGGTTGCTGAGATAATCCACCGTTCCGATTTTTCCTACCAAATCAAATAACAATCTACTGATTTAAGGTATAGCAAATTATTATAATAAACAATTCCTTTAGGTACTTTCAATTATTTTATTGTTTTTTTGTAATGCTGCTTACTTTTTAAATAAAAATAATTATATACTTTATCAAATCAACAAATTAAAAGTAACATTTTTATTAAAACTAATTTAAAATGCTTCCTTTTAATAAACTATGTTTTGAAATTAAATGCAAATAACCAATTTGTCGTTATATTTAAAATATTTAATTAATAATCATTAAAAAATATTTAAATGACTAGTTTTTATTTTAATGCACTAGAAAAAATAAAATAACATTATTCTTTAAAAATTTATTATAAAAAATAACGTCACTACACAATTTTGTAGATATAACAGCTTGTCACGAGATTTAAGTACTTGTGTTTACTTGATCTAAAAATAAAAAAAAACAATTGGATAAAGCTATTTAATTAATTTTTTTATCTTCTCAGGTAAATCTCGCGAAACTCTGTAAATAGGTTATTTTTATAGTTAAAGGTTAAAAGAAAATTTTCATTTTATTGTTTTAAGTGCATTTAAAATTTTGTGAAAAAAATAATATTTTACTTTTATAATTTTAGTAACTACTTTAATTATTATTCATATTGGTAATAAATTTCACATTTATATTTTGTCGTTTCTTTTCTATAGATATTTATATTAGATAGCCAAAACGGTAAATATATGCTGGCTGGCGATTCTTCAATCATTAATTCATTGAAAGACCATAATTCCTTTATTTATTAAAATACTAGTGTCGTGTTCGATATCCATATAATATTGCATAAAAAACCTGATTTTTAAGTGACAATACGTTGATCACGCATTCGATACTGTAAAGTGAGATTGGAGAATGGACCCGCTGATTTAATTAGAACTAATATGGTATTTATTTTAAAAATACAGCAATTTACAGAAGGCAAAGTAATAAAATCTATTTAAAAACTCTTTTAGTTAAGTGTCTGATCTGCTTAATCAAACATGTTGTATTAATTTATTAAAGGAAGTAAGTAAAGGTTTAGAATATTTTTGTTTATTTTTAGGATGTATATCTACGTTTTAAGTTTTAATTATAAAAGTATATTTTAGTGTATACAGTGTACACTAATAATTTTCTGTTTTATAGGAACTTAATCTTTCATAATATTTAGTTTCGTCCACCTTTATGATAAACTATTTAAGTTTAAAAAGAAAGGGAAAATTATAAATTACCTGATATAGAGTAGCAAACTTCTTATAATTTGGTAACACTTTAAATTAGTGCCAAATTTTGGGCAATACTATTTCTTTTAGGTTTACTGCTTTTGGCAATTTGGGTAATGACATTTTTTAATTTATTTTTTGACAACTATTATAAATACATTTTTCTTTTTTAATTTTGGCACTTTGTTTAAGTTATATTAATCTTTATGCGCTTAAAATGTAAATAAATGAAGTAAAAGAATTCAGTACATCGTAAATCAATTTAGAATCAATGGCTAATACAAGATAAACCTCAGATCCGGTCGTCCAAAAAAGTTAACACTCTTGTAAGGAAGGATCTTTATTCAAAAATAAGCATGTGAAGCTTTTATAGAGAGCACTACGGATCAGCACAGTAACTTTAATAGACTGAAAGAACATTAAAACCCTAGCATTCTAAAATTGGAGCTAGTAGGCCGTTACATGTTCCAATAGGATCATGATCCAAAGCATACGACTAAACTTCTACAAGAATGGTTAATTCATAACGTCCGCCAAAAGTTGCATACCCGGCCTCAGTCGCGTTTTATGAATTCCTACTACGCTACAACACCCTACCGTGCTAAAATGCAGGAGGATTTAATGGGAGTTTTTATTTTAGAACACTGTAAAAATATACCGGCACCACAAATATCGCGTAGGAATTCATAAAGCAGAACGGAGAAATCAGCCCTATAATTGCTACGCATGTTGTAACCTGGGATGTTTTAAGTACAAGCAAATTTGTTTTTATATTTGAAATTCATACTGCATGGCAACAGGAGACGCTTCGCCCCCGCCTTAAATCTTTTAACTTTACCGCCCTATTGCATTTAATTGAATCATACAGTTGTTTTCTTTTAGTTTTATGTGAATTTTAAACGGTTAATAACCTAAAAGTAGTGTGTCAGTGTTTGTTTTTACATAAAAAGTTTACAGTATGACTTTTTCTGTGGACGATGTAAGTAATTTTACTCAAGTAGTTTGTGATAATCACGTTATTTTAAAGTTTGGTTACAAGACAGAATAATTTTGATTTAGATATAATTTGCAAGATTAAAAATAGTTATCAAGATGTTTATAATAAGTTTAGTGTTGATTGGTTGCTGAAATTGTCTGTAATTACTCGAACAAATTGGATTGTAAGGTATACTTATCCTAATATTAAAAGATTAGCATTTCGAAAAACATTCGTATGTCAGCATTCATCGCACAACAAAACTACCAATGACACTAAACGTAAAAGTCGTAATAAGTTATGTACTGAAAAAATAGACTTTCCGGCAAAAAAAAAATAAATAAGTTCACACAGAGAAATGACGAAAATGTAAAAAAGGGACTTAATGTAACAATAAATATATCTTTTAAACATTCCCATTCACATTTGCTACTGCGTTTCAACTCCATGAAGGCGCTGACACGCAGTAGGAATTCACAAACCGCTTATGCATCTGCATGCTTTAATTCCTCCCAGACTGCAGCACCAAACTCACGTAGGGTTTAAAAAGGTAAATAAAGGTGATATTGTTCGTATTTGGTACTGCGTTTCAACTTCATGAAGGTACTAACACGCAGTAGGAATTCATAAATCGCGCCTCAGTCACCGGATATAAACTCAATAGAGCATATGTGGGAAGAACTAAAGAGGCGCGTGTGCAAAAAATATTTTTTAACCAAAGTCCCGGGATACAAAAGAACAAAGTTACCAGAAAACTTTTTTGAGTTGTCAAACCAGCTCAGAGCTGTAATAAAAGCCAATGTTTATGCGACAAAATATTAGGGTATAAATTAATTTTAGATATTATAAAGGGGCTTTCATTTTTAACGCTCGATGTTTGACAACAATGCAAGACTAAGGCAAGAATGATACAGCCGTTATATTTCAGCGGAGTACTCAGACAGTAGTAACATTTTATTATGTTACGCAACACGACTAAACAATGCGTAGAAATCGTTAATACTTATTATCAAAATCAGTGTTCGGTTCGCCAAACGTTCCGTCCACAGCGTTTAATTTATGTTATTCCTACTCCAAATCTCGAATATATGCGGACGCGCTTGCACTATTGATACGATTGGGCAAATTGGGTAAACTTGTGTCAGGATGTCATTAAAAATTGGATCTCTAGGATTCAAATAACTCAGCGAAACCCCGGCGATCATTTAACTAACTCAATTTTTAAAACTTAAATTCATCAAATATGCTTTAAAATAAAAGTTTCATAATTTGTTTTATTTTTATTCAAAGACAGATTGCTGAAAACGGAAAACTCTTTAAATATTTTTTAATTCATATTTATTAATTATGAGTATGAAGACTTTTAATATTATTTTGTTCAATAATTAACTTATTATGTGTCAGTTCTTAGATAAATCAATTGTTTGATGTGAAGATTTTTATTTCTTATAAAGTAAGTTAATAAACTTACATGTAGCATTTGTTTTTAAATTACAACTTACAACGAATGGATATACTGGCCCGCCAGTAGAAGTTTACACTTGCAGTGATTTGTTGACTGGCGTGCAAGTAATGACTGGCACCACTAATTCCATGCAAGTGTAAACGCTCCATTAGTCTAAGAGTTTTTGACATATTTAAATTTCTTTATTAAAAATGAGATTGGCAGACCCACTAATAATAATTTCTTTTGCCTATAAGGAATCCTTAACTTTTTAATTTGGAATACATTTCTTGTGTAATGGGACCCTTCTAAACAAAGTTTTTATTAACTTCTAGAAAATGGTAATGCAGGCTGTTTATAAAAGAAAAAAAATGGAATTGAGAAATATATAATAAATTGTCATTTTTTTAATGGGTGCCCATAAATATTATATTTTTTCTTATTTAGCATGAGCTAACTAAAAAGACATTTAAAACCTAACTTAATTAACTTAACTTGACTAAAAATAGTTAAATCAAAATTTTTCAAAAATTAAACTTTAAGAAATTGACAAGTTCTAACAAACTTTTTTTATTTTTAATTATTTTTCTCAAGTTAATTTTTATTCTTATTTAACACCCTGTATATGTAAAACAATATAAAGAAGTAAACGTCCAGTTAAAACGAATTCAGCTGCACAAGAAATTAATACCAAATTAAATATAATGGGAACCTAGTTTGTGCAGAGCACAACTAAGCACAGCAATTTCCTTTTTTTCGCGCTCTTTTGCTTGTGAGTGGCAAAGAGAACGCGCCATTGCCGACCGCTTCCGCTTTTTATGTCCGAACCGCGACGGTCATGTTAATTTAAAAAAGGACTTCCAATGAAATTATTTGGTGACAAACAAATTTGGTTGTTATTTATTACTATTTAGTTTATTTTTTTACCACTTGTTGCAGCTTTTAAGGTATAACGAAAAACTGTAAAGATGGGTAACAAAAAAAAACGTTAATTATTTTGATTTTAGCCAAATATAAATAAACCAAAATGGTTTGTCAAAAAATTGTTTCTTTCCTTTCAAAAATACTTATTTCTTACTTCAAAAGCCATTAACAAATTTAATGTAGTCGTTAACAAGATTTTACCCGAACCGTGTTTTACAAAATCAATAAACTTTTAATTTAACAATGCAGATATAAAATTTGCTAATTCATAACTGACACAAGAATAATGAACAATGTGGCTTTTCTTCGTTTACAAAACAAGATTGGTTTTCTTTAGGAAATTAAACATTCTTATTCCCTCAGGCTGTACGTAAAAAAATCGATGTGGTAATACTTTATATTATAATAATATTATATTAATATATAATAAATATATTTAAATATATGTATATATATATATATATATATATATATATATATATATATATATATATATATATATATATATATATATATATATATATATATATAATATAATATATAATACCATATAGGTTAAGAACCTCCCTGTAGTCTTGAAAATAGCGCCATGTAAAAATTATGTTTACATTTTTAATATATCTATAGAAGCACTTAGCTTAGGACCGAATATAAAATGATAATTATATCTATCATTTCATATATAAAATAATTTTTTGTCGTGACAGGAAAAACTTTGACGTTGTATCTCTGTTAGATACTAAAATCTGACTTTTTAATAAAAATAATTTTCCGTGGGAAAAAAGTGAGTACTTTTTTCCCGGACATACATACAATTAAAGGTAAATATTTAATTTTAAAATAATTTATTTACAAAACTTAGGCTTAATATAGGTTCTGAGTCCTGTCAGATATTTTTTATCTTTATAATATTCTAAATACCTACTAAAAGATCGCTTTTGGTTGTAACTTTTTATTTTCATTACGTCAAATTACAAAATTACATTGACTTATACTAAGTAATTTCCTTAAGGATTTCCATAGTAATGCAAGGTGTAATTGTGTTTCAAATATACCAGTCGACCAGTTTGAAATTTAAGATTTTACATAATTAATTTTAATAAAATAACTTTAATAAAATGTTTTTTTTTTTAATAATAATGCGTCGTTTTTCTTAACACAGAAAAAAATAGTGTATTATACACTGAAAAAATTAGATTTTAGCTCTCTTGTGTTTCATTGTCGTCAACAAAACTTAGAGACGAAAGCTAGAACTTTTTTCCCTTGTACAGGGTGGCCCACCATATTCGACACGGTCTGTAGCTGGATAACCATGGGGTTTTTAAAAAGAGCAAATACTGGAACATATACAGGTCGGATAAGACCACAGTATAAAATTATTTTAGTCCATACAGGGTGTCTCAAAAAGTGTGACGTATCAAAGTTATATTTTTTAAATGGAAACACCCTATATTTTATGGCGGTTTTAGATTCTACTTTAAAAAATAACTCAAGTTTGTTTATAGTACTAAGTGTCTAATTTTATTCATTTTTGTGATTTTTGATTTTTTTGAAAAATGCAGAGGTAAAATTAAATTGATTTTACTCTTTAACACTTTTAACACTTTAAACTTTAAAATTACGTGTAACAAGATTAGAAAAAGTCTGCCATATCATACGTAGGTCAAATCAAGATCAAATATTGTACAGGGTGATCAAAAAATAATTTCAATTTTTCAGAAAATTAAATAACCATATCTCTCTTATTTTAAATGAAACACCCTGTATTATTTTACGTTACATGATGACAAATAAAATACTCTTTCAAATGGTGTATAGGTTGCCTATACCTATCTTAAGTGCTTTTTTAATAAAATCGGTTTTTACAAATTTTTAGTCCAAATGTTTATTTAAATTAAAGTTGGCTGTAACATAGCAGCCATTAATATTTTTCTTAAGAAAATAACAACGACCATGTATTGATTATAGTGTTTTAGTCAGTTTAAAAGAAATTTCAATGATTTTAAATAAAAACTCTTCTTCTACAACAACAAGATGATATAATACTGGTAGGATGTGAAAAAAATGGTTTACTTTAGTCTAGAGTTAATCCTGAAAAATATTCCAGCAGAAACCATCTGATAACCTTAATAGTTGCTTTAAAAAATTTGACACAATGATTATGGATAATGGAAGAAACGAGTTATAGGTCACAGAATGTCGTCATAACTGACCAGAGGCGTTATTAGGATTGTTTAAAAACACAAGTTTTATCATTACCACATTTAGATGAAATAAGTGTTATTGGAAGTAGCATTATAAGCAACTAATGATTTTTTTTTCTGTGAATTTTAAAAATAGTGGCAGATAATACAAAATCTTTTAATTTTGTGCTTTTTTCCAATAAATTTACATTTTGCAATAACGGCTTAGTAAATAGGCATAGCTATATCCCAGCCTATTTACATTTAAATAGACATTTGGAATAAAAATATGTTAAAACGGAATTTACTTAAAAAGTATAAAAGATAGGTATAGGCATGCTACACACCATTTGAAAGAGCATTTGGTTTGTTATCATGTGGTGTAAAAAAATACAGGATGTTCTATTTAAAATAAGAGAGATATTACTATTTGACTTTCTAAAAAATTAAAATTATTTTTTGATCACCCTGTATAATCTATGATCTCGATATGGCCTACGTATGATAAGGCAGACTTTTCCTAATCCTGTAACAAATTTTAAAATTTAAGAAGTTTATATTGGTAAAATAAAATTAATTTAATTGCACCCCTGCATTTTGAAAAAAAAATCAAATATCACAAAAACGAATAAAATTAGACACTTGGTACTATTAACAAACTTAAATTATTTTTTATGTAGAATCTAAAACCGTCATAAAATATAGAATGTTCCATTTAAAAAATATAACTTTAATACGTCACACTTTTTTGAGACATCCTGTATAGAGTAAAATAATTTTTTATTGTGGCCTTAGCCGACCTGTATATGTTTCAGTATTTACTTTTTTAAAAACCCCATGGTTATCCAGCTACAGGCCGTGTCGAATATGGTGGGCCACCCTGTATAATTAATAACTATATCTAACATAGTTTATTAACCTACACCCACAATACTTTTCGTTTAACTACTTTTTCTCCTATTTGTTAGCAGCAAGCTTTATATTGGTCGTAAGTACAAGAAGACCATCTTGAAGAGGTATTTTTTTGAGCTTCTGGGGAGGGGGTGCAATTGCCCCCATTGCCACCACTTATTTATATTTTGCCACCCACATATAACGAAAATGTAAGAAAAATTATTAGGCAGAAGACGCATAGTTTTTTATCTATTATCTCTTAAGGATAGCAAAAAAACAAATGAATACAAAAATTTTAAAAACAATAAAGAGGTAAACTTTTTTAAATGGAACACGTTGTATATTTATTAGGTTACCATTAAAGGTTGTTATTAAAACAGTAATTTAAATAGTTCTACAAAAATACCACATGTAATATATCTATCTTTAGTAGTTTCAGAAATACGACCATAAAAATGTGAATATTGGCAGATATATTTTTTATTATATCTACAGTCTTAACTTAGAAAGAAACTTTCTTGGGGGTTTCTCGCCGATTTTGTTAAAACTGCCATAAATTGTAGTTTATCAAAAAATAAGGAGACACGTATTTTTTTATCAGCCATTAAATAACTTTAGGAAATGAAATGCTCATCTAAAATACATCTTTAAAATTGTTTCTTTTTCAAATATCTTAAAAACGAATTAAAATAACTTCTCGAAATCAAAACCATATCGTTATCAGCCTCTTTATAGTAGGGGAGCCCACGATGTTAAATGGGAATTTATTCGAGCGTCATAGAGAACTATTGGGTTGCAAAGCTTAGATGATAAGAAGAAAAAAATGTTATTAAATGTATATCTTTTCATTGGTGGGGAAAGCGGCTATAGACTTTTAAATATGTCAAAAAATACGAATAATATTTCGGCTTGTGAAAATCATTCGGGTCGTATCGTATTATATATTTTTAGGTATCCCTAAATTATTTTCTTTAAAATTAAAAAATAGCCACGCTCGAAAATGCTATTTGTCGTTTTTTTTTGTAGCTATCTGTTTTCTTTACGTCACTCTCAAATTGTCAGATTAGTAGAATATACACCGTTTGGCATGTAATTACCTTACCCTATCTTAATCTGACGCGCTCGACAATTTCTGATGAATATATTTTGGTTTTCATGATCGGCCCTGTATACGGAGCTTATACTTGGTGGATATACCGGGTGCAAGGTATCCTTCGGTATATTAATCTGCCGCGATGCAGTAAATCCCAAAATCTCCTCTTGGGCTCCCCTCCCATTACATTTTTTCTTAAAAAAATTAAAAAAATAATAATAATTTAAGGGTGGAATTTAGAGATGCATTCCACCCCTTAATAGTGTTTAATGGCCGATAAAACAAATAGGTGTCCCTTATTTTTTTAATGTCCTACAACATAATGCAGTTTTATCAAAATCGGAGTGAGATAGTTTCCTTGGTAGTGCCGTAGGTAGGTATAAGAGAAATTATTTCTACTAGTTTTCAAATTTAAGTGGTTATTTTAAAAGTGGTATTTTTTTTATTGGTGATATAATATACAGGGTGTTATTTTCATTATTGTGTCAAAATATAAATAAAAACCCTGTACTTTCAAAAACACAAAATAATTTATTTTTTCCAAGGCCGTTTAAAAAAATGTTGTTTTTTTAAAACGTTAACATGAAGTTAAAGAACTTCATTCTAGTACACTACTCAAAGTGTTAAAAAAAGTAACTTTTTTAACACTTCGAAGCTTTTGTTACACTTTTAATTAGAGTATTGTTTCAATGCTGACTACAATAAACTTAAATATCAATTTATGCAATGTAACAGTAAACGCGACATCAACTGAACCAAACGGTCAAGTTGTCTTTGATTTCGTCATTATTTCTTTCAGTTCATGTGTCCCTAGTTATAAAATTTGACAGTTTGCAAATAAAATTAGTAGAAATTTTTAAACATTAATAGTATGGATTTGTATGACTAAGAAATTAGAAAAGAAATTTTTACTGTTTTAGTATTATTTCTACAAAAAGTACGTACATAAAATTTTCTAAAATTAAAAATTAAATGCATAGTTATGAAATGGATAATTCGTTTTAAAAATAAAAAGGCTATGCTTTTTTTTGGAATATAATGGTTGTGCTGCAAAAATTAAAATTATTAAGTAAAGATAAATAAAACATGTACAAAATGGTATTGGGAAAAATTTTTATACGGCCGTGAAAAAATATAGTATGTATATATGCATAAGATGTTTTTTTTAACTCATGGTATTGCCGTACTCGCCTAATGGCTTGTGCTGTCAAACTTGCTATTCGTAAAAATAGTATAACTTTATGCACTTGTTACATAAATTACTATTAAGGCATCCTTTAAAGAACTATGGACGTTTTACAAATAAAAAATAATACACTCTTCTACATACTACTCTTTGAATTACCCGCTAACGACTAGGTAATGCCATTCACACAAAACCTACAGAGATCTTTACCAGAGTTATATTTTATCAACATAACGGTTTTTTAATTGTCTTTAAATTTATTTCAGGGACAATTATTTTTAAGCTGTTATTTTACATTATAATTTTATATGTATGTAAATCTTATGATCCAGAATGTGTGGTACAAATTTAAATGACATTCTCTTAAGTTGTTGAACTAAAACTTGACCCACTTTTAAAGTAATATAATTAGGCTAATAATTTTAAAATTAAAATACCAAATGTCGAATACAACTTGGTGTAGGTATGTGTTTTTGCTATTTATTGTAAAATGTAATTAAAATTGACATAGACTTTTTAACTTGTAAGAATCTACAATGACTAAAATTCTAGGTACGTACTCTTTAGTTGTCTTAAGCAAAGCTGTACCTTGAATTTCCCTTTCTTTAATGTAAAAACACATTTTTTTAATTAAATCGACTTCAAAAAAAAAAGGTACTAAAAAGTTAAAAATAATAAATAATAAAAATTAAGTCGGGTAATAACATAGTATATAGTATAAAAGTATAAAAAGGTTTTGCTTATTTGGTTATTAACATTAAGTAGTTAAGCGCATATGTAATTAGCTGGCTTCATTTTTTGAAATTTATTATTTTAAACATTTTAGTGAAATTTATTCTTATTTATTATTGTTACCATTTAATTAATAAACATACACTAAAAGACACTTCAGTAGATACGTCTTTCAAAGACTACATTAAAAAGAATAAAAAGCACAATGACGTGTAATTTGATTGGTTTGAAACGTTACAGGGGGCAAGAAAAACTGCCCATTCGGAGGGCATGGTTAGTTCTGGTTCTTAAATCTTATCAAAAAAATTTAACTAACCAGAAATAACCATGTCCCCCCACCATGATGAAAAAGTGAGACCTACATGAAATATATACCAGATGCTATTGGCCTAGAGAGCAACACATTGGTAAAGAAAATTGTTATTTTGGAATTGGCCAAAAAAGTATATTTTATTTAATTTGTTTATTTTATTAAAAGTTAGTTTACGAAAAAAAATCTCTTTTTTTTGACAGTTAATCTTAATTTAATATTTTTCACATGGACCCTCTCCAGTGACTCTTTTCGTCTACCTCATAGGACTTATTAAATTGGCTCTACGGGTCCATGGTAAATAATACAAAAAGCAAGAGTATTTTATTTAAACAAATTTGTTGTTCAACTGTAAGATATAATCTTACCGTTTATACTGTACTGAAAAGCATCATTCAGTAAATCAGCATTAAGTTTTACCGAGAGTTGGCAAGTAAGACATAAAGAAAATAAATGGAAATAATTCCCTACTGTCGTAATAATATACGACAAAGAATTATTTTCTTAACTTTTAAAAAAGACAAAGTTGTTCATATAAGAGACTGTTGCTTTTTTTTATTAAGGTAGGCGTCCCCCGTCCACTAGAGATGGACGGGCATTTTTTCTACATATAAATCCTCTGCCGTGTGTGTTAAAGGGCCTACAGACGATCAATATTATTGGGCAAAATATTGTACAGTAATATTGTTAGTCGTCCCCAAACAGTGCAATATATTTATGCAAAGACTATATTTAAGATATTGAACAATAACTAGTTTTGTTACTAGTTGTACCGGTTAAAACATGGATTAAAAAAGTAGCTGCTTTAAACATATTTCAAAATAAGAAAAAAAACCTTATTTCTCCCTCTGTTACTTTTAAACCCATATTTGTGTAATTGTTTTTGTAAAACAAATACTCATTTGTATTTGAAAACTGAAATAATTGTGCAATATTACCCACACACGGCACAATAAATTACTTTTGCACAATAAAATTTAAACTGTTTTTGATTGACACAATAAACTGTACAAGCTTTAATATAAACCACAAACGGTCAATAATATTGTACAATATGAAATTTTTGCAATAACATTGATCGTCTGTGGGCCGCTTTAGCCTGATATTTTTGGCGTTTGTTACCTGGAGACCATTTTTTTTGTTTGTCATAGGTCTATACCCCCATCCAAAACATAAAATTATCTGCCTCAGTGGGCATGTCTCGATTTAAAATGCGATTTAATGAAAACGGTACAAATAAACAATTCAAATAAAGTATACCTTTTTTGTGAAAAATAATATAGGAATCAAACGGGGAAAGCAAAATGTCAAACTTGTCACTACTGTTAAATTACATATTATGTACATTAAATAAAAAAGAAATCGTTTTACTCTGTATAATACCGATTTACTAAACAGATGTTTACATATGGAAAGAAGCACCTCATAGTAGTTTTTTAGTTGCAAATATCATTATTATTACTGTGACATCAGTTTAAAATTTATAATAAAAATAACTATGTTTTATTCTTACTTTGTACGTCAATAACTTCCCTAACGAAGCGCTGTAGAACTTTTTTTATATGAAGTACTACATTATTTCAGAGGGAAATTACCAGTTAAATGTTAATTTTTTTCCTAAATGTAAATATAGTTCTTTAAGAATACGTCACGTAAATTTTAGAACATGCTTTTTAGTATTTTTTGTATTACAGTATCAGTAAGACACTATAATCATTAAATGTTAATGTACCTTGGTTTAAAAGCACAACTATTCAAAAAGAATGCATATTTTTAAAAACCTTGTATTTGCTTAAAACAAGACATTTTTTTTCTGTGCGTAGTAGTTTTTTAGTTGCCCAAATACTCATTATTACTGTGACATCAGTTTAAAATATAGCTTGAGCGCCTAGTGTGCTTTGACCAATATTGTCAGTTAAAACGCCGCAGCTGATGCCTGCTTAGCAAAATGCAATATTTGCAGTTAAGATGCGGCATTTTTTAAATAGCAAGTATATATAGCGTTCATCCTAAGCTTTTTTAATATTATAACAGAGACTACTTTTTAAATATTGCGTTTTAGAGTATTTAAGTACCATACGGCGTTTTTAAAGCTGTATTTTTATTTGCTTAATCTAAAGAAAGCATTAAAATTTCACACACATTTACACGTACCATTTTTTGTTAGATATATTCTTTCAATTGTTGCTCAAAACGCCACTAAACTTATTAAATGTAACTAAGTAATTAATAAAATACACCCTTAATGCCATAAATACCATGGCCATATAAAAATAAAACTGTGTAAAAGATATTAAAGATAATAAAAATAAAAACAAAAAAATGTTTTTCATACCACCTATATCTTGAGAAAAAGGAATTTGCGAACCCATGTTTTTATAATTTTTTTCATATTTTTAATAGCAGAATCTGCCCGTAATTTTTTTAACAACATTCTGTAACACCCTGAATATACCATAGTACCTTTATCTTTTTTAGTTTTGTAAATATTTAAATTTAAAATTTATACAGGGTGTTAAAGAACTGTAAGATCAAACTTCTAGGGGTTATTTAGGGCAACAGTAGAAAACATTTAAGTCTAGGGACCTATGTCTGAAAGTATCACTACGGAACTACGGTCCTAAGACGAATTTAAATTTAGAAAGACGATAAATTGCCTAAATAGAATTTAATGCATTTAATTTTTGTTTTTTTCACTATAAGTACACAACAAAATTAATAATTAAAAAAAATAAATAAAATTATTAAATAAAAAATAAAATAACAAAATTGTTAAACATGGACATTAACATTGAAATTTTCTACAATTTTTGTGATAATATCATGTTAAAAAGTAAAAATTTAATGCCTTGAATCCTATTTAGGCCATTTATCTTTTTAAATTTTACCGCGTGTTAGGGCTATAGACCCGTGGTGACACTTTTCCGAACATGGGTTCCTATACTCAAATGTTATCTACTGTTGCCCTAAATAACCCCTAGAAGTTTAATTCCATAGTTCTGAAACACCCTGTATTTTGAATGTGCTAATCACTAATACATTGCTTCTTCTAAAAAACTATATATTACTATGAAATTTAACTTTCTTTTAGCATGGAATTCCAATAAATTATAATCCTATTGTTAAATTTATACAGACGAAATTTTTGATATTTTAACGCAAAGGCTAAAAATATTAAAATTACCTCCTTTAAAACATTCTCCAGACCAGGTGACTTTAAAAATTAAAAAACAAATAATAAAATTACACTAGTCAACTCACTGGCATTACCCTCAGATAATCAAATTTAAAAAGTTAAAAGACAATTTAAAAGAATCTGAAAAAACCGAAATATGTATGTGTAAAAGAAAATAAAAAAAAGGAAGAAATCGTAATCACATTTGTCAGTGCTTTTTTTTCACCCTTTCTGGGTCATCCCACCCAGGTCCGACGACCGCCCCCCTAGGTGGTGCACTGCAGCCTGAAGGCTTATTGTACCTTGACCCCTACTCCTTTTCATTCACACACCATTCATTCCATAACTTGGATGGTTGTTGCTCGGTCCGCATCCCCGAGCAGAAACACCGTGTGCCGTTGCCCAAAACACCGCTGTCGCCGGACACCCATCAAATTATGGGCGCGCATTCCACTGCTCAACTCCGGAGATCGACGCTCGCCGATACAACCGAAGACGCCACAAGCGCGCCTTTGTCAGTGCTTATTCGCGTATCCTTCAACATCTTCCAGAATTAATAAATTAACTAGCTAGCATTTTTTGTCACAATTACATTTAAAATACCTATAATAAATAAAAATACCAAATTACTGGATGATCCATTTTGGTTGCCACTGTGGGGTGTCTCAGTTACTATTAAAGATAGAACCTTACGGTTCTTGCAAATTTAAACTACTTTTGTGTAAAATAAAAGATGCCATAAACAAAGCCATCATAGTCATCTTAGTTTCTGAGCTACAGGGTGAATTTGAACATTTTGGATTTTCAAGTACCCCTTGTATCTCAGTTGGCTGATAACGTATTAAAAAGGTAAAAACGAATTTATTATATAACTTTTTACGTAGACTGCTGTCGCGTACTTAAAATTTTGCCAAATAGTATTATTTTTAAAATATTGACCCATGTTCATTTTTTTTAAATAAAACACCTTATATATTTGTCAAAAAATTACTTTGACTTTTTACAAGCTTTTCAAAAATATCAATTACTTTGGATTATTTTTATATGTCCATGGTATTTATGGCATTAAGGGTGTATTTTATTAATTACTTAGTTACATTTAATAAGTTTAGTGGCGTTTTGAGCAACAATTGAAAGAATATTTCTAACAAAAAACGGTACGTGTAAATGTGTGTGAAATTTTAATGCTTTCTTTAGATTAAGCAAATAAAAATACAGCTTTAAAAACGCCGTATGGTACGTAAATACTCTAAAACGCAATATTTAAAAAGCAGTCTCTGTTATAATATTAAAAAAAGGCTAGATAAACACTATATATACTTGCTATTTAAAAAATGCCGCATCTTAACTGCAAATATAGTATTTTTACTAAGCAGGCATCAGCTGCGGCGTTTTAACTGACAATATTGGTCAAAGCACACTAGGCGCTCAGGCTATTTAAATATTATTCAAGGTCATTCATTTAAAAAGCATGTAAAATATTTGATCCACTTATCTCGATGGATTGCCAATGTTATTACCTGCGCGAAACAAAAGTTACATTTCATGGGCGAAAAACCGGTTTTACGCAAGCAAATCGAGGGTAAACGCGCCTGGTGCCAAACGGACTATACACATTATCGAAAGAAATTGTCGACGGCGCGGCGCGACGTCCTGGTTTTCTGTAAATTTGTCGACGGCGTCACAACGGTTTTTAATTGTTATTAAGTTGTACATTCTTTTACTTTAAATAAAAAAACATTTGGAATTACATCTTTCAACAAATATCACTTCCAAAACAATGCAAAATGAAATGCGCTAATTCTACACGCCACTGGATTGATCTCAGCTTTGATTTTTACCCAGTCTTGCCAACTTTTATCCAAAAGTGCCCTTCCTTGCGTCCCCGACCTCGTAACCGCCTAAAAGTTGAGGATATGTCGCAACCTTATAAATATAAACTAACCTTGGGGGTGCCGGTGTTTGTATTTTGCCTTGACTTTTAAGTGCGCATGTTCGTCCACCCGACCATTTGTATACTGCGCGAGGTCGTTAAAATCCGAAAAATGCTTATTGCCACTGCGGATCTAAATGTAGGTTATCTATGATTGATCGAACCGTGAGCGTACCAGGACTTAAGCGCCTGGTGAGCTTTGACTTTAAAAGAGCCGCCCCCTATATTAGGGATATTAATATTTAAAAGAAAA
Organism: Listronotus bonariensis; assembly: GCA_014170235.1. Classification (NCBI taxonomy): domain Eukaryota; kingdom Metazoa; phylum Arthropoda; class Insecta; order Coleoptera; family Curculionidae; genus Listronotus; species Listronotus bonariensis. The sequence continues at coordinate 70,379 of JACEGR010000948.1, read as the reverse complement.
AACTCCTGGAACACGTAATTTTGTACTTTTAGGAGAATATTTTTATTTGTCAAATTAATTTGTTTAAGGTTATACCCGCTTTCCGCCAACACAAATGTTAAAACTTTAAATAGAAAAGGAAATAGGTGTGTACCTTTCCCTAAAGGGTTTTACATTCTTTCTTTTACATCATATTTTAGATTTTTAAATTTTAATATAGAGTTCCATACATCATATATAGTTACATCTATTTTTTCGTGACTCCTTGTGCCACAATTGTTGTTCATTTTTTTTAAATAAAACACCTTATATATTTGTCAAAAAATTACTTTGACTTTTTACAAGCTTTTTAAAAATATCAATTACTTTGGATTTATTTTTATAAACAAAGACAAAATTCCCAATTTTCATAATTCACTTTCAAAATTTTGGAATCTGCGACAATTCGACGCGGGTAATTACAAATCGACGCGGCAAATATAGCGCGACGGCAATTCGTGGCAGTGACATTTCGACGCGGTCAAACACGACGCATTAAGAATTTGACGCAGACACAATTGGTCGCAAAAATTAACAAATGAAATAAAACAATATATTTATAAAAGCAAAATTTTTTATTAGTAAATGGTATTTATTAAATAACTAGATAATTATTTATTATGAAAATAATTTACTTTTTTCATTATTTATTTAAAAACCAGGTATTAATCTATTATACTTACTGACATTTTCATTCAAGGGAACACATTTTTTTGTTACAACTATTGAGTTTAACTTTTAAACTCAATAAACATTTTTTGTTTTATGTATTTCTGAATTGAGAATAAACTAAATATATTATGTTAACAACAAATTAAGAAAATGATTTTTAAACAAATATTTACAAATTATTTATTTTTTTTTCAAGAAAGTGCTACTCACCTAGAATTATACAGTGTATCCCAGGATAGGTGTGACAAGAAAACAAATGGACCAAAAATTTTGAAATCCTTGTGAGAAAACTGGTCGCTTGGTCCAAAACTAGTAAATACAAAAATTTTACTCCAATTCGTACTATACCGGACAAGTTACCTATAACTAAAATTATGAAAAATGCCAAGGAGCTAACTACTATTTATTATTTTTTTTTAAAATAGAACAAAATTGTATTATTGTAATATTGTAGAGAGTTATATATTATGTCAAAATTTAAAGTTGTAGTATAGGAGTAAACGAAACTGTAATAACAGTCAATTTTTACATTACGCATTATAACCTAAATAATAGGCAAGCACGCAAAACTTAAAAAATACAATTATTAACTTTAAATATTTTTTCTTTTAATTCGTTGCCTTAAGCCAAGTATTTTAAAAAACTGTTAATGCATAATATAAAAAATTACATTATTTTTTTTATTTTAACTTTAAAATTTTAAATTTTAACATAAAATTTAATTATCTTTATTAATTACTTATACAATTTTGTCCTATTTTAAAAAATAAAGGTACTTTACTCTTGGTACTTTTTATATTTTTAGTTATTACTTGCCCTGTATATGACCAAGATAAGTAAAATTTTGTATTTACCAGTTTTGGACCATGCGACCAGTTTTCCCAAAACTTTGGTCTATTTGTCCTCTTATATCACCTATCCTGGAACCCACTGTAAAACAAAAGAAACACTTTATTAAGTAAAATAGCAAAATCCAATTTTGAAATTTGTAATGCAAGTACCACTACAGTAATCAAGACAATAAAAATCACTGTTAACTGATTTGTTTGCATGGCCTACTGCAAAAGTTTGGATGTGAAAAATAAAAATTTTGTCGTTGTTTATAAAAATTTACCCACAGTTTTTATATTTTTAAAAGCTTGTAAAAGACAAATTATTTTTAGACCAATATACAGGGTATTCCATAAAAAAACAACATTGGTCAATATTTTTAAATCAATAATATTTGGAAAAATTTTGACTATGCCACTGCATTTAACATAAAAAAGGTAGTCAATGCGTTTAATTATTTTAAAATTTAAGAAAGATCATTACTTAGTAGACTTTTACTAGCTGTTTTAGTAATGTTTATTTATATTGTTAAGTAGTGTTGTAGAAACATCATTATTTTGTCGTTCTTTTTGTTTTGTTTTTTAGTGTTTTAGTGGGATACAAAAAGTAGCTAGGAGGGAAGAAAATTTAAGGTTTAGAGAAATCCTTTCATTAAATTTGCAATGATAAAATATTTTTCAATATGCTTAAATGCAACTTTCTTGGCAAATGTTACATTTTTCATTTAAATAAAAAAACATTGTTTTTTTATGCTTAAATAAAACATTTTAGTATACGTAGAGAAAAGTTTTTAAAATTTTTAAACTTTTATCTCTTGTATCGACTTTGGATTTGTTAGCAAAGTTAAAACGCATAGAAATGTATTTATTTTATGTAAAGGAAAAGTAAAGGAAAATGTAAATAAATAAAGACAGCTTAAAATTTTCTTGGGGTTAGGGTATCTTTTAAATAAAACATTTATTTAAACACGTTTTAGTAAAAAAAAATTAAAAAAATTAAAATAAATTTTATGTGTGACAACTAAAGTTTTTCATAGTTTATTAGTTTTCTGGAAATATAAATTTAAACAAAATATTATTAGGATTTTCTCCAGAATAAAGATATTTATTAAATATATTTAAAAACTTAAACTTTTTATATATTATAAAGAGCTATTCTGCTCTGGCAATAATGCCATAAAAACAAAGATTACTTAAAAAAAAAAATAATAAACTATTTATTATATTATCATTATTTTCATTTGGGTTACATAAAATTTTTTAAAACTTATATGGAAAAGTTTGTAACCCCTTAACATAGGTCCAAGAGCCTTGGGTCGAAATTGTTTTATAATAATCTAATCATAAAATTGGTTCTTAACGAGGCTGCCAGACGTGAACTGATCTCTTGGGAGCGCCTCAAAAATGTGAACAACTTTTTATTAAAAAATGTGGAAAACTTTTTACTAAAAGTAAGGCCGTGGTTATAAATCAGAATTAATTTTAGTATTGGTGTTGGCAATAATATTAGTAATAACCTAAAATAAATTTTACAACTATAAGTAATGAAACTTGAAACTTGAATAAACAGGAGTTACTCGTTTTAACCTTGTTATGACACATTAAAAATTATTATTTTTTAAATTTCGTTTTGAATTTTAGAGAATTTTAAAGTCGTTTCATAAGACTTAAAAATTAAATTTGATTTATAAACACTTCAATTTAAATGTTTGTTCTTGAATCTTATGACTAATGCTAATACTACAAAATTAGGCCTTACTGATGATCCGACTTTGCCATTAATGAATTGGGAGTCACTTTTGACAGTACTCTCTCTTTAATTTACATATTTAGCAAATGGTATTAAGGGCTTTTTGATTTCTTGGATTTTTAAAGCGATACACTAAGCATATCAGCGACACCAAAGCCATAACAAGCCTGTACAACAGCCTAATTACAAGTGTATTAAAATATTGCTATGTTATCTAGTGTCCTTCTTCTAGGTTTAAGATTGACAAGATTAAGAGGGTGCAAAACTAATTTTCCAACTACCTATTATTAAAAATTACTTCCCACATAAAGATCTGTCCCATCAAACCAGACGTTTGCTTTATGGTCTGAAAACCTTAGAACATCGTAGGGAGGATGCTATGGTTTTCTTTTTGTTTAAGATCTTAAATGGATCTGTGGATTGTGCGGCACTGACAAAGTACGTTTTCTTTTAGGCTCCTCTAAGGCACACAAAACAGAACCTTCTGTTCTTTGAAGTGCCACACCTAACAAACTATGGTCGCAGTGCCTTCGTCGATCGTATCCTAAGGAACTACAACCAGTCTTACACAACCATGTGTTCTGTACAAGTCTAATTTTCCTAAAGAGACAATTCCAGCTCTGCATTTTGTAATACGGCGTAATGTCCGATTTTTAGGCACTTATAAATTTTAATTTGTTTCCTGTACATTTTGTTTTAGTTTCTTGTTTTAAAATTTAAATTTATATATACAGGGTTAATAGAAAAAACGGGAACGGTGGATTATCTCAGCAACCATTTAATATAAATGAACCAACTTTTGTGCGAAGGGGTAACTGAACATGAAAAATTTAAAAATATATTTCCAAGGTTGCCAAGTTTATAGCTTCTTCTCTAGGTTGGGAAATTTTAAATGGAATAACCTATTTTTTATTATCGTAACCAATTGTTTGTACACACAGAGAAGAAAATGTCTTGGTTTAAGGAAACACAAGGTTTTAAAAATATGCTTTTTTAATACGTGTGCTTTTAAATCAAGATTAATTTTTTACCTTAAAATAATAGTGGCTCTTAAACTGAGAAAAAAATACTTTGTTTATGTCTTTAATTTAATAGAAATTCTTAAAAACATAAAGATTTATGATTTAAGCTCTTAAATATCCTAAATATAAGTTTTAAGATCCAAAACAAAATAAATTAAATGTTTCTAATAAAATATTTATGCATTTCCTTTGAAATAATAGGTTCTTATTATGAGAACCTATACCAAAATTTTTAATCTTTATGCCCAAGAAACCATTTCTTTAATATAAGTATTCACTGAATGATGCTTTTCAGTACGGTATCAACGGTGCGATTATATCCTACCGTCGAACAACGCAAGTTTTTCTTATAAGATACTCTTGATATTCGTGTTATTTAACTTGGACCCGGGACGGCCAGTTTGATAAGTCCTATGAGGTTCGGCCAGAGACTCGGCCAATCGCATCACAGGAATTTCTTTTTTCCTTTTCCTTGACTTGTTTTTAAAGAATCTTAAAAACGTCGCAAAAATGCTATTCCTCAATTTAGAAGGTCCAGTTTCACCTCTGTACTAATTTTGACGAATATTGGTTAAATTGTTTTTACGATAATTGACCATACCTAGCACAAGAGTGTAAAGTTTGCCAACTGAGTCTAGCCAGATGGAAGGAATGCGGAAAAAAAACTGAAGTTGCTTTTAAGATGTTGCCAGATTTTCATCCTACTGCTGAGAACCTATTTTACACTTTTTTAAATATAAAATTTCATATTTTATAAAGTACTTGTTTACACCTTGGTATTGATTTATTTTTAATTCCCTAAAGATATTTTATTTTATTGCTCTATTTTCTTAGAGAAACCGATTATACTATGCTTTAATATTCATATCGTCCTTAAAATATTTTTATATTCTTAATTTCCGACAACAAGGCAGCCCTACCAAGATAACCACTGAAATAATGTTTACTGATTGGTTGCCGCTGGAATGAGCCTCCAAAGAGGTGGAGCCTCGCATCAACATAGACGGGGAATGGTTTGGAATTTATTGTACTTTTTAAGTATTTGTTAATTATTAACATTTTTTAGTATTTTGGTTTTGTGTTTGTATTATTACGTAGAAATTTAATTTAGTATTTTGATTTTGTATCGCATTCAATAATTAAGTTTAGTATGTATGTAATTAAATAATAAATTAACTAAATAAATCCGTTCTTGTTTCAAGCTTAAGGGTGGGTTTCACGCTCATGCAATTTGCGCAAATTGACTTGTGCATACCAATTTGTGCAAATAAATTAGAGCATGTAAACGAAAATCGTTTACTTGAGCAAGCAAAAAGGTTTAGCTTCTGTAAAATCTGGATGGTCAGATAATTTGCATGCGGTTGGTGCAAATGTATGAACGTGTAAACGACATACAAATTTAAGACATGCGTAGTGAGTAAATAATAGTTGTATTGGCGTGATTTATTTATCGTTTTCTGTTTGATGGGTCTTTAATATTATTTTTTGTAATAATAATAATATCAGTGAAAAAAAGTTTCTTTTGGAATGTATTAAGCTCTATTCTATCATTAAATAAATATGAAAGTAAGTAGTACCACCAGCTCATGCTAACAATTCGTCGTCGTACTCCATCGTTTACTGATAAACAAATTTGTGCAAATAGACTTTACTGTAAAAACAAAGGTAATAGTTTAGTCTAATTTGCACAAATCAACTTGCGCAAATTGCATGAGCGTGAAAACCCATCTTTACGTAGACATTTCTTGTTAGTTATAAAAAACTATTTTTAACGCCAGTCAAAATTATGAAAAAAGAATCCTTTTTAAAAGGCAAAATTGTTCATGGCCAATTCAGGGAAATAATTGCCAATATCTATAGAGTTTGCGATGAGAAAGGAACAAATAATACTTAAAAACTGCCTCTAAAAAGAAAACTTGATCGCGTTTCCTTTATGCGGTAGTTTCTATTAACAGTGTACGAATAATCAACAGGAAAGATGAAGAACGTCGAAAGGATCAATTTTCTAAAGAAAATTTTTTTGCATTAGTACATTCGGACTTTCATTTGTTTATTTAAAAACATTCACCCAACGTTTCGGACAATCCTATCTCTGTCCGTTTTAAAGAGTGTAAACTGTAAAAAGGACAGCGATAGGACTACCCAAAACGTTGTGTGAATAGTTATAAATAAATACAGTGGAAGTCTAAAATGAATTTAGTGTCACTAATGCTATTAATTATATTACTAAGATGCTATTCTCATTACAACTAAAAATATTTAGATCTTGGCAATTTCCACTACATTTTTAAAAATAAATTATGCTTACATATTTTTATCATATTTAAACTGTTTAGCAATCATTTATTCGCACGCCTCTGATTAGACTCCATAATGCACAATTATATTTCCCCTGCCTACTTGCGTCGTCTGGCTTGTTTCGCTGGGCGAACTTTAGGTACAGCCCCCTGGTATCGATTTAGAAGCATTTGACAGATCGTGTTCGCGCTAATTCGATATGTTGCCATAACATAACCACAAATTTGGTGATTTGTTTTGTTTTTGACCGATTGTATTTTCAACAATTTTGTGAAGCAATTTATTGTATTTTTGTTTTGAGTAGCGGATGCTCCAAAAGAATACATTGTAAATAGAATAGCGACACATTGTAGTGAATGTGCAATGGATTTCTCACGTCCTTCTATTTTAAGAGCTCATGTTAAAAGGAAACACTTATGGTGAGTTTATAAAAAAATTTAGCATTTATCATTTAACATTTTACATTTAACATTTAAGATTTAGCATTTAGTAATTTAGACACTGTTCATAAAAATATTAAAATTAGATGTTTGGTCATGCGCATTGTAATGATATTTGACTTTTGACAGAAGACAGCCGCTTGCTTATCAGTAATAACATTGATCCCATTACAAAAACTTTATTAATTTCACAATTTGGCGAGTCCATCTTTAACTTAGCGCAGATCAAAACAATAATTAAACCATAATAAAACCAAAATATATCAAATTATGACATTACAGAAAACATTCCGACATTTGACAGGTTTTGACATGCGCAGTCGAATTTTCATTTAGCATTTAATTTAAGAAGATAAAAGTTGGCCAACTCTTAAATGATAACTGTTAAATCTTAAATGTTAAATGAGTTTTATGAACGTCTACATGAATCACCATAAGCCGAACTTTTGTTAAATACTAAATGCTAAATGTTAAATGTTAAATTAAATGCTAATTTTTTTTATAAACTCACCATTAGGTACTGTATGTTTTTCAACATTAATATAGTACATTCGATAGTAAATTTGTGTGTAAAATATTATAATCAGTTTATTTTCTTTATTTACTCACAAATATCTGCAAGTTATGTTACACAATTTAGTTCTTTCTAATCCGATAATTTCTAAAAAACCATAAGTAATTTTTAGACTTTAATTGATTGTTATTTCTTAGATAAACTAGATATTATTGCACCGATTACCAGAAATATGTTGGGCCAAGGTGAGCACATATGTGGACAATGTAATAAACACTTCAGTAGTCTTGGGAATCTGAGGTTCCACATAAAAGAAAAACATCCCAGTGAGTATAATACATGGCTATGTTTTATTTAGCTTTAAGCTTCCGACACAGCGAGCGGCGACGGGACAGTAGCGGGACATCAGTGCGTCAATGTCATATAAAAACACGTCCGTGATATGATCGGTGGGACGGCGACGCGTCGCGACGTAACACTAGGCAAGGATTCAATGTATTAAAACGCGTCAAAATTTTTATAAATAAAAAATTTTTAGGAATAAAAATAACATTCAAATATGCAAAGTTGTTTATTAGAAAAACTTTTTATTTCAATTTCTTATGCTTTAAGAGTGAAAATTTAAGTTTGTACATTAGTGCATACTTATTTTCAAATGTAATATGTAAAGAAAGCTTAAGAACTGTCGAAACAGCGAAAAGTCTCAGTAACGCTCGTATCGCAGAAAAAATGTTTTTTAAAACGTTTTTTTTTTTTTTTTTAATAAACTTATTTGCATATTTAAAAAGTATTCTTAATCTCAAACATCTTTTTCCTTTAAAAAATCCATATTATAAAAAATAAGATACTCTCTCCTCTTGAGTAAAATTCATATTTCTCAACATACCTCGTACACCACTGCAAGAATTAATATCTGATGATCGTATTTTAGGTTTTAGACCATGCAGAACTTTTTATAAAGAATCATTTTTTTTTTTGTAAAATTAACAATAAAAAGTTTTCCGTATGGTGCAAACTTATGAAGAAATGTTGTATATGATGTTTTTAAGCTGATTTCAATGTTTGATGTGTTTAAAACGAGTGGCAAATAAATATATAATTATTATTACTAAGATGTTTTACTTATGAATTTTATGTTGAAAAGCATTGAAGTATGAAAACAGTACCAGAACATGTACAGTTGCGGGCGAAAAATTCTGGGCAGATATTCTTTCATTGTGTATTTAAGGCTTCGCTTACCTAACCTCAACTTTTTCTAGAAACTTGTCCACGCGACAAAAAGTATAGACAATGGATGGCAACGTTTTTTATAGTATATATATATAGAAAGTAAATCGAGACCAGATTCAGTATAAAATCGTCTGGTTAATTTTTTTGTTGAACAATATCAATATTATAGCAACAATAACATTTATACACTAATTCGAAAATATGACAGAAAATTTTAACGTGTCTGGAATTTTTGCTTGCAACTGTACCTATTATACTGACAATTTAGTTTTTGTAATTACACTGTCTTCAATTTTGATTAATACTATTAATATTAATATGTGATTTGAACGCAATGAAAAAGTTAATCAAAGAAACAAAATCAAATGTAATCGTATTGATCAACATAAAATTTTAAAATAAAAAAACCTAGGACAGAGTATAAGTTTGGGGTCATGGTTATTTCAGGTTAGTTAAATCTTTTTTAAATTCTTTAATTAAAACTCCATTACACATTCACCAGTTTATGTCACATTTCTTTTTACAATGTATTCTTCTGGAGCATCCGGTACTCAAAACAAAAATACAATAAATTAATAATCTTAATATATATCTTTCATGTTAATATACATACAGTATTTACATATGTCACAGAATAATACATAATTATAAAATAACGTCAACAGAGATTACATTTAATATTTAAAACCTGATAAATTATAGTTAAAATAAAAACACAATTAAATAACTGAAAAACATTAAAAGTTAAAATTTATAAATTCTTCCACACTGTAAAAGGCATTTTCCAATAGGATCTTCTTAATTTTTGTTTCAAAAGCTTAATTGGTAGCTTCAGATAGCAGGTTAATAGTTATAAAGCTTAACTACCAAAACAGTGGGCTTACTGCTATAGATAACAGTGGACTTGACTTATATCCTGACACCTTTTCAATCGAAAATACACTGGAATAAGATCGTGTCTCTGTTTCACATAAATAATAAACAATAAATAATGTCTATAAAGTATTTGTGATGAATTGTTAAAAACACAACCTACATAAAAAACTTTTCCAAATTTGTGGTTATGTTCCTAATTTAAAATATAATATTATTATAGGAGGTGATTTTAACCTAAATTTCTGCGAGCCCAGTGCTAATTTGACAATTTTAACTGATCTTCTGCACTGCTTTAAAATTATTGTTACTACAAAAGAACCCACACGGGTAGCTTTAAACTCAAGCAGTTGCATAGATAATTTTTTAATTAGTGAAGAGTTAAAATATAAAGCAAATGTTGTAAACCTTACAGTATCTGATCATTACTCTCAATTTCTAGGAATATCTGTAAATAATAATCAATGTGCCAAAAAACAGAATATTTATGTGTATAGACGGAGTTTTTGTAATAATAATTCAACTCGTTTTATTCAAAGTTTACAGTCTGATGATTGGTGTGATGTTCTACTCCAGTCATGTCCCAACAAGGCCTTTGATATATTTTCTAATTTGCTCTTATTTTATTTTTGAAACATGCTTTCCTCTACAACGACGTCTTCTTAACAAGAAAGGTAGTAAGCCGTATAAATTAAGTCCAGAATTATTACACTTAAAAGAAAGAGTAACTCTTTATACTGAACTATCTAAACATGACCGGCGTTACAAAAATGTAAGTATATATTTAAACCGTCACTATCGGGAAAAGCTAAAATTAGCTAGAATTAAATATCACGATGATCAAATAAATAATGCACAAAATAAATCAAGGGCTGTTTGGTCGGTCATAAATAAATTGCAGAAAAAAGATGTAACGAGAAAGGAAATAGAAATTTTTGACAATGGTGTGAAGCTGTCCGATGCAGTAGTTGCTGATAATTTTAATATTAACTTTGCTGGTGTGGCAGGTAGCCCTGTTCATAATCAGATTGACTATGATTTTTTGTCGCGTAATGTACCTTCTTTTAGTAAGACCTTCTTTATGTTGCCTATAAGTGAGCAGGACTTACATAATTTCATCGACAATTTAAAGAATTCCAATGCCTGCGGTGTGGATAATATATCAAACAATTTGTTAAAAAAATGTAAAAATCAGTTGTCTTCTATTCTTGTCTTTCTCGTTAACTTATCAATGGAAAACGGAATTTTTCCAGATAGACTAAAGTTAGCTACTGTCGTACCAATATATAAAAAGGGTGATTCTAATTCGTATACTAATTACAGGGGTATAAGTCTACTTTCGCCTATCTCTAAGATATTTGAACTACCAATAAAAACACAGTTAACAAGTTTCTTGACAAATAACAAGTTATTATCAATTATGCAGCATGGTTTTACTAGGGATAAGGGTACTGAAACAGCATCATGTTCATTTCAAAAATGGACTGTTGATGCTTTGGATAATGGTTTTTGTGTTTTGGGACTTTTGTGGATTTCTCGCGCGCTTTTGATTGTGTACACCACGATTTATTGTTGGAAAAATTGTATCGATATGGTGTCAGGGGAGTTCCATACAATTTTTTAAAGAGTTATCTGGAAAATCGCTTTCAGTTTGTACAGCTAAATCAAGCAAAGAGTGAAAAGAGTCGTATTACCCGAGGAGTACCACAGGGATCTATATTGGGTCCTCTACTTTATTTAATTTATTCGAATGATATTATTAATTATCTTAACACCAATTCAAATATACATACAGTTTGCTACGCTGATGATACTAATGTTTTAATTAAAGAAAATACCCTTAGTAAGTTAAAAATTAGTAGTGAAAACGTATATCGTAAAATAATTTTGTGGTCAGAAAAAATTATCTTAATTTAAACACAAGCAAAACCACAGCTCTTTTGTATACTCTATCAAGGCGGCTTAATTTAGATAGATTTACACTTTTTGAAAATACGGCAAGTCCTATTAATTGTAGTAAAACCACTAAAATGTTAGGTTTGAATCTAGATTTTAAGTTGCAGTGGGACTCGCATATAGATTTTCTCTGTGCCAAATTACGTAGTGCTTGTTATGCTCTAAATTTCATGTCCCAACATTGCAGTAGAGACACCCTACTTACTCTTTATTATGCATACTTTCATAGCCATTTACGATATGGGATTATTTGTTATGGTGGGGGTGCTCAGGTTAATAGGGTTTTTTGCTTCAAAAGTACGCAGTTCGGATAATCAGTGGCTTAACGCATAGAGAAACATGTCGCGACGCTTTTAAGAAATTAAAAATTTTAACTTTTTATTCAACCTATATTTTGGAACTGTGCATTTATGTCTACAGAAATAAAAGCTTATTTGTAACTAATGGTATGCAACACGATCACAACACTAGAAATGGAGCTTTATTAGCGCCAGACAGGCATCGGACAGCAACGTACCAAAAACATTTTTATTTTAATTGTTGTAAATGTTATAATTCTCTTGATGATGATATAAAGAACTCCAAGAATATCAATGTGTTTAAAAGTAAATTAAAAAAGTTTCTACTAGATAGAACTTGTTACTGCTTTGACGATTTTTTTCAAGGTAAAATCTACCTCATTAATTTTGTTTTCCTTTTACTTTTTATGTAACTTATTTTTAGTATAAAATGTTTTGACTGTTTTTTAAATAATTTTGTTTTGTTTATTTGTAGTATTTATTTTAAGGACTTTTTGACTTTTTCGTCAATTATTGTGCTGTTTGTACTTTTAAATTGATGAAATAAAAATTATTATTATTATTATTATTATTAATCGAATCGGCGCGAACACAATCTGTCAAATGCTTCTAAAACGATACCAGTACCTAGAGTTTTTGTATTAATTTCGAAAAAATTATATTGCCATATCTCCGAAATTTACAGAAGTAAAAAAAACAATAATATTAGGTCATAATAAAGTTAATACAAGCAATTGATTACAATAATAAAAAATAGGGTATTTAATTTAAAACTAAAATAGAAATAATTATTTATTTAAATAATTTATTATTAATTGATTTCTTTTAAAGCAATCTTAATTTTTATGGTATTGTTGCAAAATTAGAGAAGGTCTTTAAAATACATCAAACGTTTAAGTTTCCTAAACTATTCATTAAACATTCTTATTTTGAAGAAAAACCAAATGATATTTTGTTTAAATTTATATTCCCAAAAAATAAATAAACTATTAAAAACTTATAATATGGCTAAACATTTTAATGTACTTTTTTTTATTTTTCTAACTGGTTTTGATACCTAAAGGTGTATATTTTATCAGTCAATAACTTTTTTAAAAGAAATATTAAAATCAGATCATTAGTTATTTTTAACAAAAAGTTTTTCATATTTCTTAATAAAATTTTATTCACATTTTTAAGGCGCGTCCAAGGCATCAGTTTACGTCTGGCAGCCTAATTGAAAACTTATTTTGTAATTATAATATTATAAAATAAGTTCGACCGGAAGCCCATGTATGTACCTATGTTTGGGGGTTGCAACCTTTTTTATTTTAGTTTTTTTAACTATTACCGTCAGAAATGTTAAACCATATTAAAAACTTTTATTTATAATAGTATTCTTTTTATACACCAAACCTAACAAAACACTGATTAAAAGTTAAATAAACGATAGCGTATACATGATAGGTGCAAATTAACGAAGATGACACAAGAGAATACTACCTTTATTTTTAAACTTAAAGAAAAATATGAATTTAAAAACTTGTTTAGAATTAAAAGATATTTCATATTTTAAAACCAGAACCTCCTATTAAAAAATTGGAAAAACTTACTTTTCCAACTTTCTCCGTATAGAGATAAGATCAAACTAATTTAAGTGCCGTCAATATTCCTTATTGTCCTCTACTTTTGAAAAAGTGTGAAAGCATTGTTATACTTAGAGTATATAAGTACATTTAGATCACTAAAAACAAAAGTAAATTTTTGCGTTTTTCTGGTTTAATAAGGGTAAAATTTAAAAGCCCTTTACAATAATGTTCCACAACATTTTTGGCTTATAAAAATCGTGTTCATTTTTAAAAATATAAATTTACTTTTATGATTTTTTTATTACTATGTTCAAAAATTAAACTTTATTGGGATTATGGTAATAAGAAAAAGTTTACGGAAGTTTAAAAATTATTTTAAGATTATTCTAAGTAAAAAACGAAGATATGATAATATATTTAAAAATGTGAAGATGCTTTTATAGGGCAAAAATAATGTAGAATAATAATCTAAATGGGCTTTTAAATTTTAGCCTTATTGAACTACAAAAAGCAAATATTTAATTAAATGTACTTAAATATTTTAAATATAATAAAGCTTTAAAAGTTTTTACAAATTTAAGAGCCATTAAGATTATTGACGACAGTTAATTTAGATCGATTTAATCTCCATACGGGGTAAGATGGAAAAGTTTTTGTTTTAATTTTTTAATAGGAGGTTCTGCTTTTAAAATATAAAATAACTTTTGATTCTAAGTAAGTGTTCCAAATAATATTTTTCTCTAAGTTCAAAAATAAGGGTAGTTTTCTCCTGTGTCATATTTGTAAATTTGCACCTACGCTACGTCCAGTTTCGCTATTGTTTATCTTGATCAGTGTTTTTTGTGGGTTTTGCTGTATACAAAGAATTTTATTAAAAATATATTTTTTTAAAATCAAAAATAAAAAGTTTTTTATAATCACTGTATAACCTAAATGAAAATTATTATTTTATACTAAATAATTTACTAATAAGTAATTTCTTTTAAAGTAATCTAAATTTTTACTTATTGCAAAAGCAGAAATGAAGCGCGTCCAAAGGATCAGTTCACGTCCGGCAGCCTCGTTAAGAACTTATTTTATGATAAGATTATTATAAAATACGTTTGACCAAAAGCCCTTGAACCTATGTTTAGGGTTTGCAACCTTTTCTATGTAGAAGTATTTTAATTTTTACTTACCCTAATAAGAAAAAATGTATTTCTTTTAAAGTAATTTTAATTTTTATTTTATTATTGCAAGGGCAGGATAGTTCTTCATAATATATAAAAAGCTTATGTTACCTAAAATATTTATTAAATATTCTTATTCTGGAAAAAGCTCAATATTATTTATTTAAAATTTTATAACTTTTAACTTAAAGAATAACATCAAACGTGCAGTGACGACTTTACATTTTTGGTTTACGAGTTTAAGATGTGTCAAAAAAAAGGTCTACACATACGTAAAACAACTATTTGCCTTACATGATATGCCAGTTACATATATTTGTTTTGTTACTATGGTTCTAACATTATATTTTCATTATGTTTCAGGAAAAGCCGGTGATTTTCTTGGGGCTATCGAATATTCTTGAATCTAACGATACTATACTAAAGCAAAATATATCGGTTTTTAAACGAATTTGGATTAGCCAAGAATACTGAGGTCTCCTTAAAAGCCGTAAAAAAATACCACATTTGCTTAATTTGTTATAGTTTTGAAAACTCCGTCAGAAGTTGAAAAATATAATGGCAATTTTGAATAAATCAGCCTGTATATTGTATCACTATTAAAAAGACATCTAAAAACCTTTAAGAAAATACCACATAACCAATTTTTCCTAATAGTTTTGGAAATATAAGCACCCAAATCTTAATGTTTTAGATATATGTAATGCAAATTATATCTACTATTTTTTAAATAAAATAGTTATATTTTCAAAACTATAAGAGATAAACAAATTAAATGTAATATTTTGTAAAAGCTTTCTGAAGTATCTTTGCAAATATAATATACAACTTAATGATGGCCATATTTTCGAAACTAATAAATAATCGAAATATCAAATTACAACTTTTAAGAAGACCTCTCATATGATAATAAAATAAAAAAATTCTAAAACTTTCTTATTTATATGTTTTTTTCTTTAATATTAAACAAGTGACAAATAATTGCCCAAATTAAAAAAATAAGGAAACACTGTATCTCAAAATGAATCAAGTTAGCCCATAATTCACTTTTACCGCTGAATTTGAAAAAATCTAAACCGAGATTGTGCAATTAGATTTATTGTTTTTTAGTTTTTGGTTTAACAATTTGAGGCCTTTTTTATACTTTAAATTAGTGTTTTGTTTTTATGCCTACTAAAATAAACTTAAACATCAATTTATGCTATGTAACAGTAAACGCGACTGAATGAAACGGTCAAGTTACCTTTGATTTCGTCATTATTTCTTTTATTTCATGTGTCACTAGGCTTAAAATTTAACAGTTTGCAAATAAATTTTATACAAATTACATAAAATTAATAGTAATATTAAATTTGGATGACTAAGAAATTAAAAATTAATTTATAATGTTTTAGTAGTATTTCGACAAAAAGTAAGTACGTACAATTTTCTAAAAACTAAATCACGGCATTGTTATGTAGAGGATACTTATTTGTCTTTTAAAAAATAAAGAGGCTATGGTTTTTTGTTGTAATATAATGGCTGTATTGCAAAAATTAAAATTAATAAGTTTAAATAAATAAAACATGTATACCTACGGTCGTAGAAAAAATTTAGTACGTAACACATGCAAAAAGTGTCTTTTTTACTTATGGGATTGCCGCCCTTGCCTAACGGCTCGTGCTGTCAAACTTCCCATTTGTAACAAAAAATATCACATTATGCACCTGTTACATAAATTACAATTTTTGCAACAGGCCCATTATTGTTGCATTCTTTTACCCATCTAATCTTGTAAAAAATATTTTGTTCGCAGTTTGGTTTAAGGCATTTTTGCTTAAATAGTTTTTATATCTTAATTTTTATTTACCTAAAGAGAATTCGTGAGAAAAAATCATAAACTACTTAAAGGAAAAGTACCCTTGTTTAATCCATATTTTTATGTTATCCTTTTTAAATTTACACTTTCTTAAAGTAGTTTTAACTAATTTACTCATGGCCGGATTTTACAGTTGTGGAAGACCTGGGGTAAAGAGCCTGTAGGGGCCATCTGAAAGTAGAAGTGAATGGAAAAAAAGGTCCTCATCAATACAATATTAAGTTTTATTTTAAAGGTCGAGACCCGCAAGTTCGTTGTGGGGCCCCGGGTCAGTTGCCCTGCCTGCCCCCCCCATAATTTCGGCCCCTTGTTACATACTTTTAACTATTATTAAACCATTGTCAATGTCATGGATAAGGTATATGTTTTAAACTGTGCGCCAAGTTCAAGTTTTTGCAAAGATACTAACAAAAGTTTACAAATTTTCTTCTTATTAAAAAAAATAAAAAAAATTGTTTAAATATATATTCCTTAAATGAATAATTTTAAAGCATTTTTTTAATTTTTTACCAATCTTTGTTGCACTTTTAATAAAGTACACTGTATATTAGTGGTAAATGTGGGACACCATGAATTAAAAATTATGTTTGTTTGAATTTAAATTTAAATGACCAGTAATCCCTAGCTGCATGTTTTTGTAAATGGACCAAGAATAAATATTTTTTAAGGATCCCGTAGGTTGCCGTGTAGGCAGGCGTATTTAAGCAGGGGATTAAAAGGACCCACATTTTTAATTCAACCGAACTAAATTGTATTGAAAACCGACATCGGTGAAATTTTTTAAAATTGTAGGACGTTAAAGTCCCATTCCTACTGGTAATATTTCCTAAAATTTTTAAGGTCACCGGAGATATTTTTGACGATAAACTAATAGATTTGACTTGGCCAGTTATATAAAGTGATTCAACTTATTTTTTTTTGTTTTTAGTTCTGTTAAAAAGTTAAATCTAACCTACTTTTAGATCGTGTACTTATTTGGATTCTGTATAGAACTTAGCAGTCATTTAGTTCTCCATTCTTTTTCCGGCGAAGCACATCGCCAAGTATAATTTTAGTATTGAACTTGGCTCACCTTTTCCACATTTAGTGTGTTTGGTGGAATATCGGTACTTTTTGTAAAGAAAATAAATATAAAACAATACAACCACAACTAACTATTTTATTTCTTTCATACTTTATGTATTCAGTTTGTTTATTGGGATGGCAAAAAACAAGGAACATTATATATATTTTTTTATCTTTAGACAATTCACGAAGGCTAAAAGCCTAAATACTAACGTACCGTGGGTGTCTTAAGCAGGGTAAGAGGAAGTTTGTTAACACGGGACTTAACAACTTGAAGATTTGCGGGGGAAGGAAAGACCTCCGCTGGCATTAGGTTCCACAGTCTAGAAACTCTAAGGATAAAAGAACGAACAAAATGGGAAGTTCGGGGCCTGTCCAATTGGACCGTATAGGGATGCATACGTGCGGCACCACGAGTTTCTCTGTTGGGAGCTGCAAGAAGAGGGACTATACTGGATAATTCGTCGGAGCAGAAGCCTTAAAAGTATCTATAGAAGAGCGATAGATGTCCCACAGCTCGACGATGGGCAAGAAAAGAAAGTCTTTGAGTAAGTAAAGGATCATTAATCAGACGAACAGCCCTTCTTTGAATGGCATCAAGAATGCTGAGTGTTGTAGGGGATGCCATTCCCCAGACATAAGAACAATAATCCAAAGAGGGTCGAATTTGGGACACATAGAAGTGTATAAATTGGATAGACAAAAATACTTTTTGGCTCGGAAGAGAAATCCAAGCTTTTTGAAGCCGCGGTGGCTATAGATACAATGTGTTTATGCCAGTTAAGGCTATTCTCGAATGTGACGCACACAAGGTTAAATGTGTCTCCGCTCTGCAAAACCTGGCCACTCATATTACTTTAGTTGTCAATTTCATCTTTCTAGGTCATCTGAAAGTGGGTTAGATTTTTGATCTAATTATATGTCAGTGAGTAAGTTAAACATTTCCGACTTTTGGACAATCATATCTTTATAACCAAATGAGCTAGCTTTATAAACTAGTTGTCCTTATGGGTAAAAATAAACACTTGTATATCTTTAAACGAGCTTTAAGAAAATACCATATTAAGTACATCTAAGTTTATTAGTTTCGGAAATATGGCCAACCATATCAGAAATTTGTGTAATTTTTAAGTACCGTTATTTTGTAATGGGTAAAGATATTGACTTTATATTCTTAAGTTATAAAGTACTCCACAGGAGCTTTAAAATCTTATGACACAAGACCCGCCTTTTCATTTAATTTTTTTCCTAAGATGGCGCCCATCCGCTATTTTGACGATTCATTTATGATCCATTAGTCATAGCCATATTTTATAAAGAAAAAAATTAAGGGTACAAAAGTTAGCAGGGGGACTAATTACTTCCATACTGTATGATTTTTTTTTAATAAAACACCCTGTATACTTTATCACCAATTAAAAGGTATTATTAAAAGTAATAAAACAGTATATTTCCTTACTAGTGCTGAAAGTGCCACTTTTCCGCAGGCGACTGCAGTCAAGCAGTCAAGTGAGGAAAAGTCACTTTCGGCACGTGTTACGAGCGCTATTTTTTCTACGAGTGTGTGGAAAAAGTCAAACTAAACAACCATTTGATAATATTTATTTTTTCCACTACTGCTTATTATTATTAACAACATTAACCGTAAAACAACAGTTGGTGCAAATGAATCGCAGAGGCAAGTTGTTATGGGAAATTGCGGAGTTGGAGATTATGGTTAAGGTGGAATTGAACCGATCGTCGTTACAGTGCGTTTAGCTGTGTTCAAAGGTAGATGAATTTTGGGGTATTTTGTTTGATAAATCCGTCTTGAAACTTGTAGAGCTTTCTAGGTAGCCTTCTGCAACAGATGATGACTTCCAACCTTCAGGTCTCTTAATATTTGTTATGCCTTCACTAGAATTAGCTAACATTGTAGCGGAGGAACAGCGAAATCTATGTCCCGTGTAAAGTTCTGGCTTTGGAAGACGTAAATAGGCAGCTATTTTAGAGGGCATCTTGCCAAAAAATGTATTCCCATGCTCTGGACAGTACAAGCCAATTTTTTGTAATTAACAAAAAATCTCCTTTGTGGTGGTTCGGGCTTTTGTAAACTGAAATACTTTTTATACAAAGCTAGATATTTTCCATTTTTAATTTTCTCGGAAATGACAAAACTTTCGCTAGAATGGGTTTTGGAGTCTGGTATATTAGCATTTAAAAGATTCCCCTTATCGTCAATATCATCCATGCTAATTTTTATCAATTCTTCTAGACGACACGCACCAGCTAGTCCGAAAATTGTAGCTACCTTCATCGCTAGATAGATATAATTTGGAGCATTATTAATACATTTTGCTATTTCATCTATCAAAAAAAAATTGATTTCTTGGGTTTAAATTCCACATTTTGTTCCTTTAAAAATGATGTAACTTTAAAATATTTGCTTAAATCCATGTTCTTTTGATCTTAATGACACTTTTTAACATGGAATACCTTGACCATAAGGTATTCGGCTTACATGTTATAGCAAGTTCCGTGAAATATGCCATAAAAACTTCTTCTTTTACACTTTTGATTTTTTTCTTGCCACACCAGCTTGTAAATGCTGTATATTTTTTCTCGTACTTGTGCTTTGACTTGGACGGCAACAAATCTAAATTTGCTATTTTGGCTGCTTTTAGAATGGATTCAGGTAATTCCTCGTCAGAAGACTCCATGGGAAACGTTTTTTATTCAAAATCGACGATACTGATCAGAATGTACAAAAGACACATTTAATTATCGATGACTTTTAATGACTTTGATCTTTTATAATATGAACACCGGCACCTGTCAAAACTAAAAATCTGACATGCAAATTTAATATTTACGGATTTTTGAAACAATCTTTTAAAGCAATATTAATTTTTAGTAAATATTTCGTTGATTTTACACCTAATTTGTAGAAATAAAAGAATACTATGCCAATAATGAAATTATACTAAGACAAACTGCAAAATTAAAAACATTTTAAATACCTGTTTAAATGGGAAATTTGCAGTGGTTTACTTTTCCGCACTAGTGCGGAAAAGTGACACTTTCCAAACTAAATTTCGTGGGGAAAAGTTCTACCTTCCACAAGCTAGTAGAAAAAATCTATTATGCTTAGTATTAGGTTTTCTTAAACTTGCATATTTTCTATACAATGCCAAATATTTTCCATTTTTTACCTCTTTTGAAATTGTAAAACATCGGGATGTATGGTTTTTGATTGAGATATGTTAATCATTACAAAATCGCCTTTATCAATAACATCATTTGTAGTTAAATTGCAAAGCTCTTCTCTCCGGCATGCTCCCGCCAGTCCGAATATTGTTGCCACTTTGATCATTAAGTAAATTTCGTCAGGTGCTTCTAGTAGGAACTTACTAATTTGTTCATTGGTAAAAACTTTAGCTTTTTTTGGTTGAAAACCAATATTCATTTTCTTAAGAAATGCTGTTAACTTGAAATACCTGCTGATATCCACATCTTTTTCAATTTTAAGCTTGCTCTTCAACATCGAATACTTGGACCAAAGAGTATTCGGCTTGATAGTCTTGGAGAGCTTGGCAAAATACGCAAGCAAAACTTCTTCTTTCAAGCTTTTCACTCCTTTTCCATTACACCAGTTTTGAAATACTTCGTATTCCTTGTTATACCTGTTTTTTGATTTTTCAGGCAAAAATTCTAAACTCTTAACAGTCTCCAAAATTTCGCTTGGTAGGTCGTCGTCTGATTCAAGCATTTTAAAATCGTCAAGAACTTAATTATTATATTCAGCAATATTATTTGACTTTGACTTTGACAAATTATCTCGTACTTGGTTGTTATGGAGCGATTCTGTTGCCATGGTTTTACCTTTTAGGTGAAGTTACTTAACCCTTTATTGGATATTCTTTCGATCATAAGAAATAATTATTATTTATAAAAAATTAAGGTATAAAGTCGAATTCTACTTGTGTAGTCTAGTCTGACGTTTACTTATACGTATTTCTGAGATAATGAAATTTTTATCTAAAACATCTATTTATTTAGCCTAATATAATTTGATTTTTGTGTTGCAATTGAATATATACATTTTTAACTTATTTTTACTTTTCCACACGCCGTGCGGAAAAGTAACTTTGCCGCACGGCGTGCGGAAAAGTAACACTTTCCAAACTAAAATGCGTGCGGAAAAGTGGACTTTTTCCGCACGCTAGTAGAAAATAGTTATTTTCCTAACAAGTGCGGAAAGTATCATTTTTCCGCACGCGATTGCAGTTAGCCGAACGACGCGAAGCGGAGTTCGGATAGCAATCGAGTGCGGAAAAATACTTTCCGCAAACGTTAGGAACAATATTTTTTCTACTAGCGTAGGATAAAATACTTTCCGCAAGTGTTAGGAACAACATTTTTTCTACTAGCTTAGGAAAATAAATAAAACAGTTCGTCTATAATATATGTATTTTGTATTTTTTATTACATATTAAGAAAAAAACTAAATCTAAATCTTATCACTATTTATATTAATTATAAAGGAGCAGTTGTTGGCATTTTGTAAATTTATAGCAGATGACAAAACCTTGGGTATGGTGGTCGTAGACCCAGTATTGCCACTTTCTACCTCTGCATTACCTGGATTTCTTTGTATCTCGGTTTGAATAGAATATATTTCAGATTGGGAGGCGGATGCTGATGTCGTAAATGTTGTTGGGTCTTTCTGATTTAAGATTTTGTTTGATATTCTGGTTCGTTCTTTTGCGGACTCCTCGATATAACCTTCGGCAACTGAAGTCGATTTCCAGCCGCCCAGTCTTTTAATATTGGTTATGCCTTCCCGGAATCTGCCAACATTGTCGCAGATGATCGGCGGAAGCTATGGCCTGTGTATAAATGAGGGTCTGGAAGACCGAGGTACCCAGCGATATCTGCTGGCATCTTGCCAAAGGAATTTATGCCCACACACTGGACTGAGATAACTCCCTTTTATATTGAGTAAAAATCTATTATGCTTAGTATTAGGTTTTCTTAAACTTGCATATTTTCTATACAATGCCAAATATTTTCCATTTTTTACCTCTTTTGAAATTGTAAAACATCGGGATGTATGGTTTTTTGATTGAGATATGTTAATCATTACAAAATCGCCTTTATCAATAACATCATTTGTAGTTAAATTGCAAAGCTCTTCTCTCCGGCATGCTCCCGCCAGTCCGAATATTGTTGCCACTTTGATCATTAAGTAAATTTCGTCAGGTGCTTCTAGTAGGAACTTACTAATTTGTTCATTGGTAAAAACTTTAGCTTTTTTGGTTGAAAACCAATATTCATTTTCTTAAGAAATGCTGTTAACTTGAAATACCTGCTGATATCCACATCTTTTCAATTTTAAGCTTGCTCTTCAACATCGAATACTTGGACCAAAGAGTATTCGGCTTGATAGTCTTGGAGAGCTTGGCAAAATACGCAAGCAAAACTTCTTCTTTCAAGCTTTTCACTCCTTTTCCATTACACCAGTTTTGAAATACTTCGTATTCCTTGTTATACCTGTTTTTTGATTTTTCAGGCAAAAATTCTAAACTCTTAACAGTCTCCAAAATTTCGCTTGGTAGGTCGTCGTCTGATTCAAGCATTTTAAAATCGTCAAGAACTTAATTATTATATTCAGCAATATTATTTGACTTTGACTTTGACAAATTATCTCGTACTTGGTTGTTATGGAGCGATTCTGTTGCCATGGTTTTACCTTTTAGGTGAAGTTACTTAACCCTTTATTGGATATTCTTTCGATCATAAGAAATAATTATTATTTATAAAAAATTAAGGTATAAAGTCGAATTCTACTTGTGGAGTCTAGTCTGACGTTTACTTATACGTATTTCTGAGATAATGAAATTTTTATCTAAAACATCTATTTATTTAGCCTAATATAATTTGATTTTTTGTGTTGCAATTGAATATATACATTTTTAACTTATTTTTACTTTTCCACACGCCGTGCGGAAAAGTAACTTTGCCGCACGGCGTGCGAAAGTAACTTTGCCGCACGGCGTGCGGAAAAGTAACACTTTCCAAACTAAAATGCGTGCGGAAAAGTGGACTTTTCCGCACGCTAGTAGAAAAACACATTTAATGTTATTAATTAGTCCAAGTTTTGAAAATGCAGTCATCGTCCAAAGTTTGATAATAAAATGGCATTTTTAAGTAAAACATCCTGTAAAAAGATATTTTAAAGGCCTTTAATTTACCACCTTTTATACAATTTTTCTCTAATAGTTTTAAAGATATGAACTTCCAAGTGCGTATATCTACCATTTTTTTAGATTTAGATGGTCATGTTTTTAAAACTATCTATATCTACTAATATTAAAAAGAGGGTAAGTTTGTAACTTTGTTTGTTTGTTTGTAGCCGCTAATCTTCGGAAATACTAAACCGATCACCAAAATTCTTTTACAATCAGAAAGCTACACTATTCAGTCAGTCATAGGCTACATTTTATTATAATTAAACAAAAATTTCAGAGAAAAATATTGACATATGTATATCAATCTATAGGTACTAATATTATAAAAGGTTAGGTATATACAAGGGTATAATAGTCTGGTCAAAATGTACCTTTTGGGTAAAATTTTTGTATATTTTCCAAAAAGATGTAAATATTCTACTTTTTTAATAACAATCAAAGACTGTAAAAAATCACAAGTTTATCAGACTGCCCGCTTTTAACGCTATTTTCGGGGCTCTGTAAAAAGTATAAATATTCAATATACAGTTCCTGGAGGTGGGACTTATTTTTTAGAAAATGTCTTCTTCTTTTAAAATCTTTTTAATTTTAAATATCTTTCAAAGTTTTTGAGATATTCAAAAAAACCAGACCCCTACTATTTTATGACATTTAGTATTTATAACCTTTTTTTTATAAAAATATTTAAGAAAAAAGCAACGGATTTACTTATTTTTAGTAGATTTTTCTTTAATATTTTTTTAACTTATGTTAAAAATTTTTAACTTTGATTATTTGTTTGTAAGGCAATTATATATTTTTAAACAAATTAAAAAGATACACTATTCAAGAATGCTATAGGCCATATTTTTTTATTAATAATCAAAAATTTAAAAGAAAAATATAGTTAACGCCCAACAAAGTGGGCACTGGTCGACTAGTAAGGAATAAACACATCAATTGTCGTAGTTTCTTAATCTCTTTAAAATATTTTTTCAATGGTAATATATTATACAGGGTGTTTCAATAAAAATCCTAATAATAGCCATATTTCCTAAACTAATATAAAATAAATATACGAAATGTGGTATTTCTTATATAAGGAGACCTTTTAAATGGTAAGAAAATATGCAGGGTGTTTCATTAAAAAAACAGATCTTTGTGGTATAAGTTTAAAATAGTCACTAAAAATAAAGGTACAACAATAAATTCAATGTAAAACTCTCTAAAACTTTTCTATTTACATTTTTTTTCTATCTCTAATATCAAGCGAGTTACAAGTGCCTGGCCAAATTGACAAAATTTGAAAAACACTCTGTATCTCCAAAACTAAACAAGATCTACTTTCACCACTGACTTTTTTTTCAAAAATAAAAATCAAGATTTTGCAATCAGATTTGTTTTATCTCACTCACACGTCATTAATAATTCATTCGTCAGCAAATCCATTAAACTCTGGAAAATCGACGAGGTTTTCAAATATATTTTATTTTCCTATAAATAAATAAACACATAAACTCCTAAAAATCCTACTTATAAAAAAAATAAAACAAAAGTCCCAAATACTTCTTGAAATAACACACACAATTAACTAAAACAGCAAAAAAGCAAGTAATTAAGTATTTAACTAAAAACACATCTTGAAAACACTATTTTACGTACAGTCGAGATTCGCGTCTAAAACAAACTGCCAGCCCATGACAAAAAAAAAAAATTCATCACTTATAATAGACACATACTAAGAAAGTCTCCCATCTCTTTTTAAAAAAGCTAGAAAGACAGGCACTGATTGTGTACTTTTTCTTCTTCTTACAAAATCTCGTCAAACATATAAAAACCACAACGAAGCTTCGGTAAAAAGATATTAGTTTGGTCAAATATAAGTAAAATGAAATAATGGCTAATATTGATCTTTATCCAATAATAAAATTTTCGGTTGTTTTAGAACAGAAAACAGTTTTGACGTAAAAAAACTAATTATACAGGGTGCTTTAGAACTATGGGATCAAACTTCTATACTCTGTTCACTATAAATTGAGAAAAACACCTAAACAAAAAATGTATTTCATTGGTTTAAAAAGTCAGTATTCCTAGTTACCACAATAAAAAATTATTTTATTGGTTTAAAACTATAGTAACCGGAGTTACTTACTTGGTATTCATTATCAATTAATAGTGACCAAAGTACAGGTGTTATTCAGGCAATAGTGGAGAACATTTAAGTAAACCCATGTCCGGAAAAATATCACTACGGCACAACGGCCCTAAGGCGCGTTAAAATTTAAAAAGTCGATGAGTTGCCCAAATAGAATTTATTATATTTAATTTTTGCTTTTTAACATGATATCATCACTAAAAAATTAATAAATAAACTTATTAAATTTAAAAATAAAAATTAAATAATAAAATGTTTAAACATTGACATTGACATTGACATTTTAAACAACTGTTGTGATGATATCATGTACAAAAGGCAAAAATTAAATAGTTACGAGACTCGAATAGAAGGCGACCTTCACCCATCTATTTACCGCATAAAAACTGTTTTATATTAAAGATAGTATTTAACAAAGGTATCGCCATAGGTTCCCTAAAAAAATTAGGTCAGACATATTTAATTTAAAAAATATCCTTAGAATTTTGTACACACCTTGTATAATGGCAACCCCTATATTTTTAAATACGTACGTATGCTAGTTATTAAAATATATGTTTTTAAATAATACAGAATGTACCAAAAAAAAAATAAAAATTGACATTATACAGGGTCACTCAAAAATTTTAAAACTTACTTTTTTAATTGGTTATAGCCTTGACCTAATTTTTAGGCAAACCTAAGGCAATACCTTTGTCTAAGTACTATTGCTACTGGTAAGATGGGTGGAGGTTGCTTTCCATTCGGATCTTAGACTAAAAATGCATTAAATCATATTAAGGTAATTCATCCTTCTAAATTTTAACGAGTCTTAGAGCTGTAAAGACACTTTTCCGGACATGCGTCCCTATACTGAAATGAAGTTTAATCCCATTTTTCGAAAACACCCTGTATACATATATATATATAAATATATATATACAGGGTGGCCCACCATATTCGACACGGTCTGTAGCTGGATAACCATGGGGTTTTACTGAAACATATACAGGTCGGATAAGACCACAGTATAAAATTATTTTAGTCTATACAGGGTGTCTCAAAAAGTGTGACGTATCAAAGTTATATTTTTAAATGGAACACCCTATATTTTATGACGGTTTTAGATTTTACTTTAAAAAATAACTCAAGTTTTTTTATAGTACTAAGTGTCTAATTTTATTCGTTTTTGTGATATTTGATTTTTTTGAAAAATACAGAGGTAAAATTAAATTGATTTTACTTTAACACTTTTAACACTTTAAACTTTAAAATGTGTAACAAGATTGGAAAAGTCTGCCACATCATACGTAGGTCAAATCAAGATTAAATATTGTACAGGATGATCAAAAAATAATTGCAATTTTTCAGAAAATCAAATAGCCATATCTCTTTATTTTAAATAAAACAGCCTGTGTTTTTTTACGTCACATGATGACAAATAAAATACTATTTCAAATGGTGTATAGGTTGCCTATACCTATCTTTTGTGCTTTTTTAGTAAAATCTGTTTTTACAAATTTTTAGTCCAAATGTTTATTTAAATTAAGAGTTGGCTTTGACATAGCAGCCATTAATATTTTTCTTAAGAAAATAACAACGACCATTTATTGATTACTAGTGTTTTAGTCAGTTTAAAAGAAATTTCAATGATTTTAAATAAAAACCCTTTTTCTACAACAACAAGATGATATAATACTGGTGGGATGTGAAAAAATGGTATACTTTAGTCTAGAGTTAATCCTGAAAAATATTCCAGGAGAAACCATCTGATAACCTTAATAGTTGCTTTAAAAAATTTGACACAGTGATTATGAATCAATGTGAAGAAGCAGTTAGCAGGTCACAGAATGTCGTCATAACTGGCCAGAGGCGTTTTAGTGATCGTTTAAAAACACAAGTTTTATCATTACCACATTCGCCTGAAATGGTGGCAAGCGTTATTGGAAGTAACGTGTAGGGGCTACCACGATTTTTCTGTGAATTTTAAAAATAGTGGCAGATAATACAAAATCTTTTAATTTTGCGTCTTTTTCCTCATCAAATTTACATTTGGCAACAACGGCTTAGTAATATAAGAGCATAGCTATAAACACAGCCTACTGGCTATTTCAGCAGACACTGGGAATGTAAAAATAATGATGTAAACACGGAACTTACTTAAACGCATGGCCAAAGCCACGTGTAGACAACCCATACACCACTTGAAGAGCATTTGGCTTGTCATCACAGAGCTGTGAGAATACAGGGCGTTCCATTTAAATAAGAGATATTGCAACTTGACTCTCTAAAAAGCCCTAATCTTTGAACACCCTGTAGCAAAAACAATGATCTCGATATTACCTGCTCATCGATAAGGCAAGATTCTTCTGGTCTTTAACAAACCTTGAAGCCATGAAGGAGTCTATAGTCAGCCAAATTAAAATTAACTTGAATTGCACGCCCTGCATTTCTTGAAAAAAAAATCGAACATCACAACTAGCAGACAAAATTAGACACTCGGGACTAGTTAACAAACCTGAATTATTTTTTTATGTAGAATCTGAAAACCGTCATAAAATAAATGGTGCCTTCATTTAAAAAATATAACTTTGTTACGGCACACATTTTGAGATCATCCTGTATAGAGTAAAATAGTTTTTATGCTGGCCTTATCCGACTCAGTATACGTTTCAGTATTTACTTTTTTTAAAAACGCCGTGGTTATCAGCTACAGATCCGTGTCGAATATAAATGGGCCACCCTGCATATATATAGGTAAAGGATATATAGATGTATATATATATATATATATATATATATATATATATATATATATATATATATATATATGAGGTTATTTTTAAAGAGTAAAGTGTACAGGTATGTAAAGGCTTTGTCATACAAATAAACTTACATTAAACTATTTTTAGATAAATATATATATATATATATATATATATATATATATATATATTTATTTATGTAAAAACAGTTTAAATGTAGTTATTTGTATGACAAAACCTTTTACATACCTGTATATTTTACTTTAAAAATAACTCATATATATATATATATAGTATATATATATATATATATATATATATATATATATATATATATATATATATATATATATATATATATATACAGGGTGGCCCACTATATTCGACACGGTCTGTAGCTGGATAACCACGGCGTTTTTAAAAAAGTAAATACTGAAACATATACAGGTCTGGATAAGGCCACAGTATAAAATTATTTTACTCTATACAGGATGTCTCAAAAAAGTGTGACGTATCAAAGTTATATTTTTTTAAATGAAACACCATTTATTTTATGACGGTTTTAGATTCTACATAAAAATAATTCAGGTTTGTTAATAGTACCAAGTGTCTAATTTTATTCGTTTTTGTGATATTTGATTTTTTTCAAAATGCAGGGGTGCAATTAAATTAATTTTAATTTAACAATATAAACTCCTTAAACTTTAAAATTTGTTAAAAGATTAGAAAAATTTTGCCTTATCATAGGTAGGTAATATCGAGATCATTGTTTATACAGGGTGATCAAAAATTCAATTTTTAGAAAGTCAAATTGCAATATCTCTTATTTTAAATGGAACACCCTGTATTTTTTACAACACATGATGACAAACCAAATACTCTTTTAAATGGTGTATAGGTTGTCTATACCTATCTTTTATTCTTTTAAGTAAATTCCGTGTTTACATATTATTTTTATTCCAAATGTCTATTTAAATGTAAGTAGGCTGTGATATAGCTATGCCTATTTACTAAGCCGTTATTGCAAAATGTAAATTTGTGGGAAAAAAGCACAAAATTAAAAGATTTTGTATTATCTGCCACTATTTTTAAAATTCACAGAAAAAAATCATTAGTTGCTTATAATGCTACTTCCAATAACACTTACATATTTCAGGTGAATGTGGTAATGATAAAACTTGTGTTTTTAAACGATCCTAATAACGCCTCTGGTCAGTTATGACGACATTCTGTGACCTATAACTCGTTTCTTCCATTATTCATAATCACTGTGTCAAATTTTTTAAAGCAACTATTAAGGTTATCAGATGGTTTCTCCTGGAATATTTTTCAGGATTAACTCCTAGACTAAAGTATACCATTTTTTTCACATCCTACCAGTATTATATCATCTTGTTGTTGTAGAAAAAGGGTTTTTATTTAAAATCATTGAAATTTCTTTAAACTGACTAAAACACTAGTAATCAATAAATGGTCGTTGTTATTTTCTTAAGAAAAATATTAATGGCTGCTATGTCAAAGCCAACTTTAATTTAAATAAACATTTGGACTAAAAATTTGTAAAAACAGATTTTACTAAAAAGCACAAAAGATAGGTATAGGCAACCTATACACCATTTGAAATAGTATTTTTATTTGTCATCCTCAAACCTTTTGCATCATGGATTATTACTGTGATAGTAAAGAATTATTGCCATTTGTCTTGCATTTTAGTTCCTATTTATTTAAAACATTGGGTTTGAGCCAAATAATTTTAAATAAAAAGATAAATATTTAAAATAGATTTTATTTAAAAATACCTATCAGTATTATATATATATATATATATATATATATATATATATATATATATATATATATATATGTATATATATATATATATATATATATATATATATATAGTATATTATACTTCTCTTTATTTCCGGGAATAGGCTTATGGGTTTGTTTTAAACTAAAATTTAGTGACGTTCGCCTATCATAGTGCAGGCTTTTCAAAACTTTTTTGCTTGTAGAACCTGCAAGAGGTAGAGTTTGCTGAAACACAATAACAAATACAATCATTTACAACACATAATTGAAACTCACATAAATGGGTTTAAAACAAATAAAACAATTAAAATTATCCAGAATACGATTTGATGGTGCACCTCGAATGTCAGTCACTGGTTGAAGATTTTAATGCTAGTGGAAAATCTTCAACCAGTGAACATGAATTTCGAGGTGCGTACCATAAAATCATCATTGTGGAGATAATTTTTAATTGTTTTTATTTGTTTTAAACCTATTTGTGAGTTTTAATTATGTGTTGTAAATGATTGTATTTATTGTTTTATTGTGTTTGCTATTTCAAACTCTACTCCTTTTGTAGGTTCCACTTAAAAATAAAAAAAGTTTTGAAAAGCCTGCTATGATAAGCGAAACGTCACTAAGATTTTAATTTAAAACAAACCCATAAACCTATTCCCAAGAAAATTAAAGAAAAGTATATACAAATGGTTTAAGAAATTAATAAAATCAATATATATATATATATATATATTTAAATGAGTTATTTTTTAAAGTAAAATATACATGTATGTAAAAGGTTTTGTCATACAAATAACTACATTAAACTATTTTTTTATAAATTTCATTTATTTAAAAATATCTATCAGTATTTCGGCAGCTGTAATTTCTTTGTAGTAAGTTTTTTCTTACTTTTTTTTAATTACATTTTACTTAAATTCCTTTTTAAAATTTCTTAAATGTTTTCTAAATTAATTTATTAAAAGTTATCTAAGTACTTTATTTAATTAAAAACGGTTAAGTATCAGTTTTTTATTTAAAGTCGTAAAACTCAGGTACAAAAAAATGGGATCTTTTTTTAAATAATACTGATTACTTAGTTCTTTAGTTCGATATAGATTTTGGTGATGAAGTCGTGCGACTTAAAGCTTTATTTCGAATGCCATATTCTTTACACAGTTAATTAACTACATTTACTGGTTTTGGACAGTACCATAAAATACCATAAAATGCAATGTTAGAGAAACCACCAGTTTAGAGGGTGATCCTTTTAAGTCGGCACTATTGCTAACTTCTTTATTATTGAAGATACAAAGTCGGTTAAAATAGGCAAAGTAGTAGCATTAACATGCTGTCAACAAAAAAAATAAACATCGGATTTTTGATTTATTGCAATATATATTTTTTAAATAAAACACCTTTTATATTATATTACCATTTGAAGAATCTATCAAAGAGCATTGAAAAAAGTCCCCATTTGTTATATCAAATTTTCAATAGTGTTGGAAATATGGCCATCCTCGAGAATTTAAAGGTAAACTGGCATTTTTAAATAAAACACCCTGTATATTGAATTATCAATAAATAGATAATTTAAGGAGCTTTAAGAAAATGTCTATCTCTTAAAGTTTTGGAAATATCATATATATATATATATATATATATATATATATATATATAGGAATATCAGGCGGGCAACTTTTAATAAAGAGTTTGTCACACCATTAAACATTAAATGTTTTAATTTAATTTTTACATAAAGATATTAAAGTGGTTAACGCCGCAGGATTTTTTTAAAAATCTTATTTAAAATATAAATTTGTTTAGATATATTCTCTGAAAATGTGAAGCCATGTTAGGATATACCTAACTTTCTATAGGACACGGCAAAGCGTCAGAAAACAAAGAAAATAAAATAGGGCGCATGGCGTGTGAGATGAGAAGCAAAAATGACTCTACGACAACACCAGCTTGACTTATTAGAGCCTAATAAAACAGCAGAAGGTTTTCTTATAGTACTGAACTAGATACGATGTAAATTAGAACTTTTTTAACTGTGAAAAAATTACTTCCGAAACTTTAAACGCATTTTTCTCAAAACACTATTTTCAACATTGGTGATCTCAATTTCTTGAAATTTTGCCAACCGCCTTTTTAGAAGGTTAACATATTAAGAAATTTTATAGAAATCAGATTTGGGAAGAAAGCCAACGCCGTTTTCTTAAAATAGCACAAAATAGAATTCGCGCATGGTAACATGGCAGAAGAGCAATATGTATTTTTTTAAATCGATTTTAATTAATAAGGTGTGCCATTTAGCGTATTCGACAAAACAAGATAATAAGTCCCCTGCAAAAAATGGTAATTATGCGAAATTAATGTAGGTAACTGAATTTGAGGTCCAATGCCAAGCGCTTTCATTAAAACCTGCTAATTTTCCGAATATACGACTAACGTGACCACCATGAAGCATCAATTGCGCATGAATCCAATCGCCGTTCGGGTCCGATGTTGATACTTTTTGAACGAACTTTTCCTCCATTTGCAACCGTGCATCCCACATGTAATATTTCTCTTACCTCTTAAAACCTCTTTCATTTTTTCACACATTTGACGCGCTATTGCACTCAACAGTATATAGGCTCTATTTAAATTACCATTACTGTTAATTGATAAATAAAAACTGTTTCTATCAAACATTAATAAAAGAATATATCCATTGTGCCCAAAAATTGCCTATAAGCCCAAATTGTTTAGATTTTGAGTTTGTTTTTAATAGTTTTTGAAATATGACCACCTTAATCTGACATATAGTAGATACACCTTATTTGCATTATTTGACTGTAGTTGTAATGGAAATTATATCAGATTTAAATGGTCATACTTTCGAAACTATTAAAGATGGATAATGCGGTATTTTTGTAAAGCTTTTTAAAAGACCTTTTAATTGGTGAAATAATATACAAGGTGTCCTATAAAAAAAAAACTTTTCATTTTTCCTGAGTTTTTGATGTTCATTTGTTTCTTTTTTATGCTTAAAAGATAATAGATAAAAATAGTAAACTTTTATACAGGATGTTTTTTTATCCTCCTTGGTTATAGTTAAAAGTGGGTGGCAAAATATTTAAAAAAAACTTGTACATTGTACATTCTGTATAACTTTAAATATATATTGATTAGATTTGGTTTTTAATTTTAATTTAATAAACTACCAACTAAAGTTTTTTTTTGCTTCAGGGACGTAATACCTAGTGTAAGTATGTATTTTAAAAAACGGTTGCCATTATACAAAGTGTGCCTTGACCATAACTTTTAGGCAAATCTAAAGCGATATCTCTGTTTAAAATTTATTTGTTTAAATATAATTTTTATCCGCTAAATATATGGATGAAGATCGCAAAAAAATTTAAAATGTAAACTCGCATTGTTTATTTTAAAATTTCACGTCCTAAAAAATTAAAGTAAAAAAATGTTGTTTCTACTTTTAATTAAATAAACATTCCACCTAAAGTTTTTTTTTGTCTACCTACAGGGACGTAATTTAATTTTTAAAGTTAACTTGACATTTGATATGCTATACAGGATGGGCCCCCATTTTCGACATGGTCTGTAGCCGCATAAGCATAGGGTTCTTAAAAAATCTAATTTGGGATACATATAGAGGTCGGATAAGGTCACAGTATAAAATTATTTAAGTTTGTACAGGGTGTTTTAAAACAGTGACGTATCAAAGTTATATTTTTTTAAAGATTCTATATAGAAAAATAGCTCAAGTCTGTTAATAGTACTAGTGTCCAATTTTATTCGTTTTTGTGATAATTGACTTCTTTTTAATATGGAGGGATGCAATTAATTTAATTTTGGTTTAACACTATTGACCCTTTAAACTTTAAAAATTGTTACAAGGTTAGAAAGAGTTACCCATATCATACCTAAGCCACATCGTGATCAAATGTTGTGCAGGGCGCTTAAAACATAATTTAATTTTTTTAGGAAATCAAATAGCAACAACTCTCTAATTACATAATGACAAATAAAATTCTCTTTTAAATGGTGTAGATGTTGCCCATACCTGTCTTTGATACTTTTTTAGTAAATAAGGCTTTTATATATTTTTATTTTAAATGTAAATAGACATTTAAATCTAAAGATGCTGTTATATAGGGGAACACGGGGTAGAACGGGGTACTTAATGTTGAAGTGTTTTTTTTTTGGAAAGAAATTACCTATAGAGGCCTAACATTTTTTCTTGGAAGGTAAATTTAACGTTATTTTTAACAGTTGGTACAAAAATATTTTGTTATTTTCTTTTCCATATTTTGTTATTAAGGTTTTTGCAAAAATTTGCACAATACCCCGTTGTGCCCTACACGTGGGGCACATCGGGGTACTGTAAAACAGAATAAAACAGTTATTAAAAATTTAGTTAACACTCTTTATTATGGAAGCATTTATTCTGAAGACCAATTTTGTCGATTCGTTTATCTTACATAATGTTCGAACCATGATAAGTGTATGACAGTTAAATGTTGTTCATTATTAGAGATGAAGCTTTATGGCCAAGGTGTATTAAAGAGAGCTCACATCATAAACAATACCTGGAATGAACAATCACCACTTAAATACACGTGGGGCGAAACGGGAATACCCCATTCTGCCTCATAAGCATGCGTCGCGAGTTTGACTAAATAACAACAATGTCATTTGTAATAAACACTTGATTTTATTATAAAACTTACATTAAGGGGAGGCTTTCTTCCTCTACTACAAAAAAATGTAGGTATAGCTAGTAAAATTAGACACTTTTTTCAAAATTCGTCAAGTTTTACAGTAAACCTTCAAAAAATAGTGCTTTCAGTACCGCAGTTGACTAACGACGACTAAAAAGCTTAAATTATTGTTAACGCATTTCTAGAAAATAATGCTGGAAATATTTATTAATATGACCTTCTTGCGGTGACACGCGAAAATTTAAAATACACTACCCCGTTCTATCCCGGTACCCCGTTCTATACCCGGTTCCTCCAGCTATGTCTGTTTCCTAAGCCATTATCGTAAAATGTAGATTTGTCTGAAAATAGCACAAATTAAAATATTATATTATTTATCTTCCACTTTTTCTAGAATCCTTATAAAAATTTAATTAATTGCTAATATTGCTACTTCGAATTATACATATTGCAGCTGAATATGATAGTGATAATACTTGCAGGCACAATTTTGCATGAAGTTTTAAACTAATTAAATTACAAGATTCCGGTGCTTTTTACTGTAGGCATAAAACTTGTGTTATTTAAAAATGCTACTAATGCCTCTATTCAGTTATGATGACATAATGTTACCTAAATCTCGTTTCTTCCATTATCCATAATCAATTCGTTTTCATTTAAAATTACTGAAATTGATTGCAAACTGACTAAAATACTTGTAACCGATAAATGGTCGTTATTATCTCCTTAAGGAAAATACAATTGGCTGTTATATCACAGCCAACTTTAGTTTAAATAAACATTTTTAAATTTTGTAAACACGGAATTTGCTAAGAAAGTACAAAAGATAGGCAACCTATACACCATTTGAAAGGGGATTTAATTTGCCATTACGTATTAAAAAGCATAGGGTGTTCAATTTAAAATTAAAATTGCACCTATGCATTAAAAAAAAATCAAATTTTACCAGAACGAATTAAATTAGGTACTTGGTACAATTAAGAAACTTGAGTTATTTCTTTTATTTAGATTTCAAAACCGTTATAAAATATAGGGTATTCCATTTAAAAAATATAACTTTGATACGTCTTACTTTTTTAAGACATTTTATGTTTGTACTTATTTATTTCTATTAAATTATATTTTTTTATTTATATTTAAAAAAAAACGATTTTGCCTTGTAGTCAAAATTGTATATTTTTTTATATGTATATATTACTACAAATCCCGAACTCTATGAAACATCTGTCACAGCACCCCTAGGTCGCTCAGATCATGGCTTAGTTACTATATCTTACCCTGCACATCCCGAGGTAAATGAATACATGCCACCACGCACCGTATGGCACTACAACTCAGCCGACTGGGATGGCCTAAGGGACTTCTTCGCCACTTACCCCTGGAATTCCATCTGCTTTTCTTCTCGTGATCCTTCCCAAATTTGCAATCAACTTACTGAATCAATTCAATTGGGCATTGAAACCTATATTCCACACACCATCAAGAACCCCAAAAATCCAATAACAAACCCTGGTTTTCTAAATCTTGTGAAAAAGCCAGAATTTTAAAAGTTCAGGCTCACAAGAAGTTTCTACAGGATCCTAGTCCAGAAAACCGACAGGCCAGCATTGAAGCAAGAAACTACTACAATCAAACAATTTCTGAAGCCAAAGACTCCTTCGACAATCGTATCAAAAACAAAGTTCTTTCTTGGTCAAATGGCAACAAATCCTTCTGGTCCTTTGCAAAAAACATAAGTAGGAATTTTTGTACCAGTTCTTTTCCACCACTAACTTTGGAAGATGAAATTATTTCTACTGCTAAAGGAAAGGCAGAACTATTTGCCAAACAATTTGCTGCCAATTCAACCCTTGACCCTCCCGTAAATTATCCAATTCCAACGGTTGCCCCAGTTCCTCATAAAATGCCCGATATTATTTTTAAAGTAAAACACATTAAGCGTATCCTTTCCTCCCTTAACACCAAGAAATCGTCTGGGCTGGACGGCATACCTGCAATCGTTTTAAAAAAATGTGCTCCAGAACTTGCACCAATTTTAACTCGGCTCTTTCGAATTTCTTACGACACAGGTATCTTTCCGGAGAGCTGGAAGGCTGCACGTGTTCAACCTATTCCCAAGAAAGGATCTAAATCGCTTCCATCTAACTATAGACCATTTTCAATTCTCTCAGTTCTTTGTAAAGTAATGGAAAAATTAATTAATTCACAAATTCTTAAGTACTTAGAAAAACACAAAATTTTGCACGACAGGCAGTATGGATTTCGCCACAAAAGATCTACAGCAGATCTTCTTTCCTTCGTATCACACTGTTGGAATAAGTCTCTTGAGTTTCTAGGTGAGTCCCAGATCGTTGCTCTTGATATATCCAAAGCTTTTGACCAGGTCTGGCATGCCGCACTTCTTAATAAACTTCCCTCCTATGGTCTTTCAACTAAACTCTGTACTTGGCTCTCTAGTTATCTATCTGATCGACGTATATCAGTTATTGTGGACGGCCATTCTTCAAGTTTTCACCAAGTAAATGCTGGAGTACCTCAGGGCTCAGTTCTGGCACCAACATTGTTTCTTCTTCACATCAATGACCTTCTCTCGTCCACAACTAATTTCATTTATAGTTTCGCCGACGATAGTACCCTTCACTCCAGCTTTCAGGTCCCAAAATCCATCACTAAACCTGACTTGGAAAATAAACGCAGAGCGATGCAGATATCTCTTTCGCAGGATCTTAATTTAATATTGGATTGGGGCGCCAAAAATCTCGTCCATTTTAATGCATCCAAAACACAGTCATGTTCCTTGTCGCGAAAAGAGTCATCAAATACTCATCCTCTGCTTATGAGCGGCCAAGTTCTACAGAGCAAAGACACCTTCAATCTCGTGGGCGTCACATTTGAAAGTAACCTTAACTGGCATAAACACATTGTATCTATAGCCACGGCAGCTTCAAAAAAGCTTGGATTTCTCTTTCGAGCTAAAAAGTATTTTTCCGCTTCTAATTTATACACTTTATATGTGTCCCAAATCCGACCTCCCTTGGAATATTGTTCTCATATCTGGGGCATGGCGTCCCCCAACAACCCTGAGCATTCTTGATTCTATTCAAAGAAGAGCTATTCGTCTCATTAATGATCCTTCACTTACAGAAAGGCTTCCCTCTCTTGCCCATCGTCGGGCTGTGGGCGATTTATCGCTTTTTATAGGTACTTCCATGGCTTCTGCTCTGAAGAATTGACCACTATAGTTCCTCCACTCACGGTTCCCAACAGAGAAACTCGTGGTTCCGCGCGTATGCATTCATATACGGTCCAACTGGACAGGCCCCGAACTTCTCACTTTGTTCGTTCTTTTATCCCTAGAGTTTCTAGATTGTGGAACCTGCTGCTTGCAGAGGTCTTTCCTTCCCCCAAATCTTCAAGTATTTAAGTCCCGTGTCAACAAACTCCCTCTTACCTCGCTTAAGACACCCACGGTACGTTAGTATTTAGGTTTTTAGCCTTCGTGGTTTGTCCAAAGATAAAAAAAAAAAATATGATGATATTAGAATTCACAAAATAATCTTTTAAATATGAATGTATTAAAAAACACCTTTTAAATAATTGTTTTTATTAATAATATGATTTTTAGAAAGTTAACGGACTTTTGTCCATTTTTACATCCATATTTAACAAAGGATTAATGTATGTAACATGTAATAAATATTTGCATAAATAGTAGTTATTTAATTTAAACGCACTTGAAAATAAGAAAATTAACGGTATAACCTACACAGAAATACGAAACGAAAAGTAAAAGTATATGCTGATTTAAAAATGCTGGACATTTATTATAGGCACATTGAGAGTGAAAAAGTTGTTTATTTCCTACATTACACTGAAATTACGGTATAGATACAAGGTGTTTCCTAACTACGGTA
The DNA here is from genome assembly GCA_014170235.1 of Listronotus bonariensis. Lineage (NCBI taxonomy): Eukaryota > Metazoa > Arthropoda > Insecta > Coleoptera > Curculionidae > Listronotus > Listronotus bonariensis. Next base: position 31,277 of record JACEGR010000948.1, on the reverse strand, counting down.
CTTAAGGGGGTGATTTCTTATGTTTTTTATAAAAGAAGTTCCTATAAACATACTTGATTCATTTCTAAGATACAGGATTCGAGACGTTAAAGTTTTTAAAAATGGTAGGCATTTTTAAATATATTATAAAAACCCTTTCACCGATTAAAAAAAAAACATTAGTACACTTATTAAATGTAGAAAGGCGCCTATAAACATCTATCTAGATTAAGATTTTTGGATCAGTGGCGTCTGAGAGGGCACCACAGCCAATATTATTGAAAAGAAAAGTACGCTATTAACTTTTTATACAGATTTTATATATTTTTTTCCAATTAAGCAACTTAAAATGCAACCTTTTGTGTCCTTCGTATATTTTTCGTGTTTAGCTTATGTTTTGAAGAAAAAGAATTGAAACCACTCGAAGTCATTTTAAAATGTATCCGTAAACAATATAAAATAAACTCAAAATAAAAAATAAAATAAGTTAACCTTTATATTAACCTTTATAAGGAAAACGACGATTTTTGATAAAATACACGATTACAAAAAAAAAAAAAAAATAGTCAATTATTTTAATTTTTGTTTTTGATACCATGTTGTCAATGGTTACTTTTTTAAAAGAAATTAAGGTGGCTTAAATTTTTGTGTGTGCTTTTCACGATTCACGATCCTCTGAAGAATTGTACGAAACGGACCGAGTCAATTCTATTGGGCGTTGAAACCTATAAAAGTTCTACACCGCAAAAACCACCGAACCCTTTATCATTAACCTGTGTTTACTAAAATATGTGAGAAAGCTAGACTTTTAAAAATTTTTGCTTACAAAAAGCCTTCTAATGCATCCTAGTTTAGAAAATCGACAAGCCAGCTGCACGTATTCAACCTATCCCCAAGAGAGGATCTTAATCTCTTCCATTTAGCTATAGACCTATTTCACTCCTCTCAGTACTTTATAAGGTAATGAAGAAATTTATTAACTTGCAAAATCTTAGAAAAAAAATCTTAGAAAAACATAAAATTTAACAAGGCAGGCAGTACGATAATACACAACTGGAACTAGTCACTTGGGCTTCTAGGTGAGTCCCAGATCCTTGCTCTGGATATTTGTATATCTTAAGCTTTTGACCAGGTCTGGCATAACGCACTTTTCAACAAAGTTTCCTCCCATGGTCTTTCAACTAAACTCTGCTCTCGGCTCTCCAGATATCTTTCTAATCGACGTATATGAGTCATTGCGGATGGCCAGCTATCACGAAATTAATGCTAAAGTGCCTCTGGGTTCAATCCTAGTACCAACTCTGTTTCTTCTTCACATCGACGACCTTTTTTCCACAACCAATCTCATTCATAGTTTTGCTGACGATAGTACCCTTTACTCTAGTTGTTAGATTCTTAAACCAATCTCTTATCCCGACATGGAAAGCAAACGCAGGGCGATGCAGATCTCTTTCACAGGACCTCAATTTATATTGGATTGGGATGAGAAAAATCTTGTTTAATTTAGTACATCCAAAACGCAATCGCGTTTCTTGTGGTGGAAAAAATCATAAAACACTCACCCTTTGCTTATAAGTGGCCAGGTTTTGCAGAGTAAGAACACAATTAACCTAGTAGGGAACACATTTGAGAACAACCTTAACTGGCATAAACACATTGTATCTATAGCCACTGCGGCTACCGAAAAGCTTGAATTTATTTTTGAGCCAAAAGTATTTTCTCTTTTAATTTATACACTTTGCATGTGTCCCAAATTTGACCCTTTCTAAAGAATGGTTTTCATGTCTAGGGAATGGCGTTCCCAACAACTCTCAGCATTCTTAATGCCATTTAAAGAAGAGCTGTTTGTCTTATTAATAATCCTTTACTTACTAAAGGCTTGCACCTATTTTAACCGACTCTTTCGAATTTCTATAACACAGGTCTTAAGCTTTGACCAGGTCTGGCCTATCGTGGAGCTGTAGAAGATCTATCGCACTTTTATAGATACTTTCATGGCGACGAGTTATCCAGTATAGTCTCTGCACTTGCAGCTCCCAACAGAGAGACTCGTGGTGCCGCACATATGCATGCCTATACGGTTCAACTGGACAGGCTTCGAACTTCCCACTTAGTTCGTTTTTATTATTTAAATTTTCTAGAATATGAAACCTGCTGCCAACGAAGGTCTTTCTTCTCCCCCAAATCTTTAATTTTTAAATCCCGTGTAAACAAACTATCCCTTAACTTGCTTAAGACACCCACGGTACATTAGTATTTAGGCTTTTAGTCTTCGTGGATTGTCCAAAGATATAAAAAATATCGGCTGTGGTACCTACTAAGACGCCACTGGGCCCAATAATACAAAACTAGGCTGAGCTTTATAAGCGCCCAATTACATAAAAATATGAAGAAAAGTATAAATAAACATCTCCAGTCCAAAAAGCATTCTTTTCAAGACACGTGGTTTTAAACTTTGAACAAAAATATATTTTTAAATATTTTTTTAATACCTTCTAAATAATTTTGTAAAAACAAGACTGTTTTATTTTTTGTAAATATTTTATTATTGAGTTTAGTGGCATCACGAACGGTACTTAAGTCAATATTGCTGAACAGAAAATATACGCTACTGGCTTTGTACAATTTTAAAATTTTCCTAAATGAAGAAAATACAAATACATTTAAAATAACGAACTTTTTTAAATTTACTGTTTTTTTTTAATTTTTCTTCTTGTTCTTGTGTCTTGGGTAGGTGAGGCATATATTCACAAAAACTGAGCAAGACACGAAAGAGATTTAAGAGCGTATTTCTACTTGTTTAATCAAATAAAAAATAAAAAATGCACAAATATTGTTAAAAATCCGCTTGACACGTCACAGAACTAGATCAATTAAAGAATCTTAGGGCTAAAATTGGTCCTTAACCCTAACATTTAGACACTAAAACTCTACCAAATGTTATGAAAATCTGATTTAAAATGTTAAGAATAATAAATAAAAATATATTTTTTAAGGTTTAGCACCATGTGTTGTAAAACCAATGCAAATCCGGAACCACTTTCCAATAAACTTATTTTATCCAACACTTACATATAATATCTACATAATTGATCAGATTTTGAGGATATAAAGTGTACTATAAGTCACTAGTGAGCTAAAGTACCCTTTAGCTCACTAGTGAATTATAGACTTTAGCTCACTAGTGACTTATACTAATTCTTTATTACTTCCAACATTTCACAATTAAAAACATAACATAAAACAACTAATATACTATTTTTTATTCGTGTTTATATTAACAGTAATTGTTATATTAGATTTATCTTGGACAACGTTACATTGCATTACAACCAAACAAGCTTGCTTTCCAAAAAATACAAAATTTTGTTGCTGGTGTTGACAATGACAAGTAACAAATAATGGATGACGTTTTCAAATTATTTTCGATATTAAAAACGATTTATATGAAAGTGTTGGATAAAATTTTGTATTAGACACGTGAGTTATTACATATAAGTCACTTAAGAAAATTACCTTTTCTTGCGTGACTTATATGTAATATAACTCACTTATCTAATAAATAACTATTAACATCTATATGGTAGGTTTACATCTGTCATTTATTGAATGATATTTATGTAATACTGAATTTCTGTCTAATGTAAACGATCAAAAATTTGTGCCCGATAATTTTGTATTGTTTACATTAGCTAAAATTTCTGTCTGACATAAATATCATGCAATAAATGTCAGATGTAAACCTACCATTAGCGTGTAGTTTGTGTGCTTAGCCCTTAAATTTTCTTAACAATGTTTTGTATCACTCCGTATATTTTATCTCTAATTAAAGTTAAAAAAATGTATTTTTCTTAATAAAACACCTGTATAAATGGAATATAATAAAAATAAAATAATGTATAATGATGGAATCATTTCATTATTTTGGAAAAGAATTTACATCACACATAATGTTAGCTTAACACCAACCGTTAATGTTTCCCATCTATGCATGGAGTGGAATTAACACCGATTCAAATTTAAAATTTATTAAATTAGATAAAATAAACAGTAAAAAAAAATCCATTTATTGTAAAAACACGAAAATACGACGCCTATGAGAAAAACCCACTAATTATAACAGCATGGAAAATGAAAATCGGATAATACTTGTGTAATTCTTGCTAATACTCAGGCAACCACTAATTTTCCCCAAAAACAATTACAGGATAAAGTCACGTATCCATATTTCTTATCTTAAGAGTTGTGTGTAAATTTTCAAGAAGCCTTATCACAGCACTTTTGTAAGTTTAATTTTGTGAAAGGCTCTCTATAATTTTGCTATTAAATGTTTTAAAGTAAGACAAGTGCAGAGTTATTATGGGTTTTATTTACAAAGTTAGAACTAAACGCATACATTAAATATTTAAACGCTTAAAATTAGATACCACCAAATTTAGCTGGTTTAAATGGAATATCTTTATGAATAAATTATTGTTTGGACCCAATTAGGTGTTGATTCAAATAAGTATCATTTTTTTACAATTTTTAACAAAAAATTATGTAAATAGGCAATAAATTGTACAACAAAAATTACATGTAAATAGTTTATCCAACATATTTGATAAAGGATGTCCGACTATATTTTGAGCCATTTTGATCGCGAATAGCTTTAAAACAAATAATGATATTGAAATGCGGTTTTTGCAGCAAGCTTATGATTTTAAGCCAGTTGATTGTAACATTCTGTTAATAGAAAAACAAAACAACTTTGTTATTTTATATGGAACACCCTGGATATTTTTCTTCCATATTAAAATTCAATGTTATAAAAGCTATAGATATTTCCTTACAAAATGAAATTATTTATCTCTTTATTATTGACTGCATTCCTGTCTGATTATTATTTGAGAATGAAAACCCAAGCAGCAAGCTGACGTCTTATTGACGTCACAGACAAAAGACGTCCCGTTAATGACGTCATAATGACGTCTTTAAGGTAACAAAAAATTGACGAATATACTTTTTTGTTAAGACGATATTTTATTTAAAAATTAAAATAGAAAAACCACTTACTGCTTGCAATTTCCTTGCACCGCAAGGTCGCATCTTTCGGGACAATATCCAACCTGGAGATGCAGATCTTTACACTAGCCGAAGATATTTCTTTCAAAGCTAACCAAGCGCAGACCGGTCTCGAACTATTTTGGTCTCATCAGTACGGTGTAGGCGATAAAAAGCGAAGATGTTAAATAAAAGTAGTAGTTAATTGTCCATTACGCCATCTGTCGGTAGAGTTTTTTCTATTTCAATTTTGTAAAATACTTAGTCTTATTTTTCTGTCATATGATATTTCGGTTGGATTTTGACACGATCATATAATATATAATGTCACAAAATTTTTCTGGTGGGTTTTCTAAACATGACGTTATTAGATTTTTATGACATAGTATGGCGAAAAAATGACGTCCAAAATACGTCATATCAACGGCGTCAAAAACACGTCCTTAAAATGACGTCATAAATTTGGTCTGATGACGTCCTTTGCTGCTTGGGAATTTTGGTACAGAAAAAATACAGCAACAAAGTTATACGCTATTTCACAATGATATTGATTTGAATTTTGCCTAGTGGGCCATGATATAGACTTTATATTTTGAAATAATACAGAATGTACCAAAAATTTGTTTTCGGTTTAAAATTTAAAAATTAACCACAGTTTTATTTATAGAATCAAAGAAACAAAATGTACTAATATATTAGTACTGTCATGTACAATAAAAAAATAAAAATTAACATTCGTGTGTGTCGTGACATGCCGGGTGAAACGGCGACGTGACACAAGGCAAGAATTTATTGTAGGGCTGGCAAATCCCAAAAAAATCAAAAACGGTTTACCAGTTTTTAAAAGAACCGGTTTCGGTTAAAACCGATTAATCAAATATTTAAAAACCGGTTTTACAAACCGGTTTTTAAAACCAAAAACCGAAACTGGTTATTAAAACCGAAAATCTAGAACAGTTTTTAAAAACTAAAAACCGAAAACGGTTCTAAACTAAACAAAAAAACGGTAGCACTCCGCGCTTTTTTAATACTTTGGGGTTCATTGCAGGGCCGTATACTGTTGAGGCGCCCCTAGGCTAAAAGTCCCGGAGCGCCTATTTTCCACCAAATTCCTCCTTTTCGCGCCTATTTCATTCCAAGGCACCTTATTCACAGAGAAATTAGTCACCAAAAATCCCCACTCGATCTAAACTTTTTAAAAACTCCCCTGTCTAGCGCCTATTACTCGCCTCTCTGGCGCCTATTTTTCATGGCGCCCTAGGCTGTAGCCTAGTCAGCCTAATGGTTAATATGGCACTGGTCTATTGACAATATGAAATATTAAAACCCTTTTACTGTTGCAGTTCCTTTTTACCCTCATTTTTTGTACATAATCAATAGCCTAAAAGTATTTGTAAGGATTTTTTCCTAAAAGAGCGATCATCCGCCATCTTAATTGTTGCAACTATCATTTTTACGACAAAAGTACTTTATATCCTTCAATTAGTCGTACCCAAATTGTGTAAAGAAAAAAATAAGGGTACAAAAGTTAGCAGGGGGGCTAGTTACGTCCACACTGTATATTTTGTTTGTAACCACGAGGTTGTTTAAGTCACTAGTAAGATACTTATTACTCTCAAAATCTGATCAATAATTATTATATTAGATGTAAGTATTAAAAGATTGTAAATAAATAATTATTTAAAATAATTTGTAAAAAACTAATATTTTTGGTCACTTGTTGCAGTATCCCACGATATTTAGGTAAAGGTAAGCGTGTCTGTTGGTTTAACTTACAAATTATAAATTCACTACTAAAATCTGTGTATTTATAATTAAATTATCTTTTAAAAAGTCGCCATACAATATGAAATATTTACAAACCATCTTTTTATAACATACTAAAGGAAACCCTAGTTATTTCCATGTCCAGTATAATTCCTCCACTCACGGTTTCCAACAGAGAAACTCTTGGTGTCACGCGTATGCATCTCTATACGGTCCAACTTGCTAGAATGTAGAACCTGCTGCCCGCTAAGGTCTTTTCTCCCCCAAATCTTCAAGTATTTAATTCCCGTGTCAACAATCTCCCTCTTACCTCGGTTAAGACTCCCACGGTACGTTAGTATTTAGGCTTTTAGCCTTCGTAGATTGCCCAAAGATAAAAAAATCGCACCTTTATAGTTTCATGCAAACTTTAAATATTTAAGTACGATCCTTGCCGCATTTAAGACAAACTACCATGGGTATTTACTTTTTTAAACCTCATTTTATTGATATTATAAAAATGTTGTATATGTTGCTGACCTTTAAATGGTAAAAATAATATTTTCCACTACAACTTTAGCAGTGCGCTTATAATTAATAATCTAACACACATTATCCTATTACATACAGTTAATAAATACAGTTAAACTTGAAATTATTAAAAAATAATCATTTTAATTTTCAGAACAAACAAAATGTTTTAAGATAGGTATACAATGTATCACAAGACACAAGAGTCCAAATAAACCTAAAAGAAAAAAGTGGTCAAATGGTCCAAAGAAATACCCAAGTACCCATATTAAATTATAGTATGAAAAAAACCAAAAATAAAGTTTTTTTTTAAAAATACTGCAAAAATGTCAATGAACATATAGTGAAGAATTATATGTTATGTCAAAGTTTAAAATTAAAGTCTTAAAAGATTAATAATTTTACAGTTTACATAAAGCACTTTTTTAAATAGTCACTATAAAAGAGCAAATAAAAAAAACTGTATTAACACAAAAGTCTTACTTAAACTGTAGATTAACCATACCTGGTTTTAATTTGCCCTGTGTATTCCGAGTGAAGTAATATTTTGTATTTCTTAGTTTTTGGACCATCTAAATAGCTAAACCAAAATTTCGTTTAAAAATTCAACAATGTTTGTCTCTTTGTCTTCTTGTAAAACCTATTTAGAGACACACTATATCTATTAAACCTAATTTTTATAATCAAATATGATATAGAGTATCTTAAACATCTTTATGTTTTACAAAACAGTTTTTAATACATACAAATCTCTTTTTAATAGTATCCAATACTAGGTATAATACAGGAAAAGACAAAAGGTATATATTTTTGTAATGAAGCAGTCTGTATATTATATCAACTTAAAAAGATCTTTAAAAAATAACACATTATAGGTTGATCCTAACTTGATTACTCTGGTTAGTTCTGGTTAGTTCTGGTTAGGAAATATGATCATCCAAACCAGGTTATTAGGTAATTTGTAAAGTTCCGCCAGTTTATTGTACCTGAGGTTATCGATATTATAATAATATATTCTAGGGTTATAAAATATTCGGCAGGAGCTTTGAAATAATGTGCCACAAGACTCCCCTTTCCATTAATTTTTTTCAAAGATTGCGCCCAGCAGCCATATTGAAATTTTTGTCTGTCAATTTTACTCTAAAATATTTGATCCGTTTAAAAAATAAATGGGGAGGAGGACATTTTAGTAATGTGTGTTATATTCTCCTATATTGATATGTCATTTGGTGTTATATACAGAGTGGCCATTTAAAAACGAAACAAAACTAATTATGGGCACTTTGGGTCCTTTAAGAAAAAACGCTCAGACCCTTCAATTTTCGATTTCAGGGGGAAACATTTTTTGCCACTTTCACCTTCTAAGCTGTAACCATCTAGCAGGGGTAAGACTTACACCGAAAAAATTAAATAAAAAGAGGGGTCGAGTAACAGCTTGTCAAAATGTGGATTTTTATTTTTTCAATGTTTATTATTGAATTACCTGTAGGAGTAAGGGGATATAGTAAAAGTTAAACAATCTTTAAAATGAGATATTATTTGATGGGTGTCACTAATTTTAAGTAGTTTGCTTATACAGGTAATTTATAATTTTACATTTAAAAAAGCAAAATTTGGGCAACCTGTCATATCAACGAAAATAATAGCAGATACTTTAAACTTGGCAGTTGTTATCAGGTTAACGGGAGGTGTCTCTACCCCTCTTTCCATTTAAAATTTTGGGGGTGAGTCTTACCCCTGCTAGACGGTTGACGTTCAGGAAGTGAATGTGGCAAAAACTGTTTACTCCTAAAATCAAAAATTAACGGGTCCGAGCGTTTTTCCTCAAATAACCTGGTGTGCCTAAAATAAGCTTTGTTTTGTTTTCAAAAGGCCACCCTGTATAAAAAGATGTATAGTATTTTTTCTTACAATTAGTTATTAATGGAATATTAAAATAGTGTGCTAACTTTATTTTTGCAATAATTCAAGCAATCTTTCTTTAAGCATATTTTCTATCAAAATGTTTACACCTTATAAATAAGAAATGTATTCTACAGGTGATGAGCGTGTAATTAAATGTTTAAAATATTGTAATTTTGTAGTGTTAATAAATGTAGGTTTTCTGTAAATATTATTTTAATAAGGGTGTTAAGCTAATAAACTGTATCGTCAATGTATTTTTCCGCTGCAAATATTACTTTGGGTCATAACATGCTTGGGTGTTAAGCCTCGTTTTCAGAACTACGTCGTGTCGCCAGCGACAATTCACTCCGCCGTGTCGTTGTGGGGGAACAACATAATTATGCTCTGTCGCTGCGACAAAGAGCGTGTCGCTGCGACAAAAAAGTGAGGGAAGTCTGTCAAAAATTCTTACCTCTCATTGGTCCCCCATTGTCGCTGGCGACACGACATAGTTCTGAAAACAAGGCTTTAGGTGTTTGCTTAACGTCTATCATCACCTGTAAAACCCAGAACTAAATACAGGTGTAAGCTAAATAACATAACACATAGGTAATGTGAGGAAAAGAGACAATATATCTAAATCCCGGCATGTAAACATGCGTGACTAATACTGTTTGTTTTGTTATTCTATTACTCGCCGATGTACCAAAACTGCTTGCTCAAGCAGTATATCGACTTACCTTTAAAGAAAATGGAAAATAAAGTTCCTATATGCATAAGTCAAGCACTGTAATATACTTATTTAAATTGAGGTAATTTTTAATTTAGAAGAAGGAATTGTAAAAGTTATACATCGTATCAGTAACGACAAGAATACAGACACTACTATTGTTAGACTTTATAAATTTGTATGTTTTTCTAAAGTTGTACTTCTAGTTCTATAACTAACTTAATTTATAGACTCATTTACTGTTTAATTTGGTCCTGACTTTATAAAACCAGAGTAGGATTATAAAACAAATTACCTTTAATATGGTATTTTTTTATATTTATACATTTATTATTATTTGTAGGTGCATTTGTTTAACCTAAATAGTAGCTCTTAATTTATTATTTACCCTTAAATACACATACACTTATGCCATTTTTGAGTTATGTTTATTTAATTTTTAAAGTTTTTTCTATAATCCTTAGTTTTTAAGATATTTAGCCGTTTTCATAATTTTAGCACAGAGTATGATGTATCGGTTGTACTTATTACTAAAATGCTGTAAGTCACGCAAGGTATTTATAGTGTGTCGGACTTAACTATACCTGTAAAATGTTTATTTTTAATATTTAGAACAAAAGTTATTCTTAAAAAAGCTACAATAAGAATCGCCACGTAGGTTATGTGCATCAAAAATAAAGGTAATCTTGTGTAAAGTTGTCTATTCTTAAAAGTTGTAGTTTTCAAGATATTTTCAGAAAACGTATTTTTATTTGGCTAATAGGCTGCAGATTTAAAATTGAGTTATAATGTATTCTTATTTAGCTATGATAGCGTTGAATGAGAGACATAGAATAACAAACATTTCTTTAGCTTTTATTTGTATTTTAACGCCAACTAATAACAATATTTAAATCTGCCGCTTATTAGCCCAATAAAATTATTAAATTGGAAGTACATCGAAAACTACAATTTTTAGAAATAGGCAACTTTACACAAACTTACCTTTAGTTTTAATGCTTCATAAGATAAAATTATAAAAATGGGTGGTTTTTATTTAAAAAAAATGGACATTCGGTAGTTTCCTCAATTTCATTTTAATTTTTTTAACACCATGTATTAATGAAACTTGGTTAAATTGGGTCCTCTAAACAGGAATTTTACCCCAAATTAAATAATAGAAGATTTTTATAGGAATAATTTAAAATATTTTTGGGTCTGCAAACGTCATTTTTTGACAATTAAATTTAAAAACGTCAAAAACGCGTAGACTTGGGTATAGGATATAATAAACAAAATATTTATATTTAAAAATGTAATAATATATAGGGTGTTTCATTTGAAATACGCAAGTTGATACGGAACTCCGGTATAACCGGAAGTCCCAAAAACGTGTAATATTTGCCATAGAAAGATCGTTTTTATTTAAACTTAGTGACAAGATTAAAAAATATGTCTTTAATAGTTTCCTATATATTTTAATAGGACATTCACCCTGAATAACCCTGTATCTTTTTACAATTCGGTAAAAAGGTAAATATTTTTAGAATAAAATAAACAAGTAAATAAATTATTTAAATTTATAGAAATATTATTTTGTCAAAAAAGTTTATAATTATTTTTTAACACGACCGATAAAGAAAAAATAATTGCTAACATGACGATCAGGTACTCCATTTCAGTACACTACATAAAGTGTTTTTTTATCACTTCGACGCTTTTTTACACTCTGATTTAGTGTTTTATTTTATTGCCTATAACAATTATTATTTAAATATTAATTTATGCAATGTACAGTAAACGCGAAATGAGTGGCGTAGTGTAGACGAAAACAGTCGTATTCGCAAGGCCCCTCTTGTCGATGCAGATAGCAATAGAAGAAGTTAAGGACCAAAAAGAAAAAAAAGGTGTTCACCCTTAAATACAGACAGTTTTTTTTTGCAAAAAATTATTTAAATTTATAGAAATATTATTTTGGCAAAAAAAAGGTTATAATTTTTTAACACGACCGATAAAGAAAAAATAATTGCTTACATGACGATCAGGTACTCCATTTCAGTACACTACATAAAATGTTTTTTTAATCACCTCGACGCTTTTTTACACTCTGATTTAGTGTTTTATTTTATTGCCTACCACAATTATTATTTAAATATTAATTTATGCAATGAACAGTAAACGCGAAATGAGTGGCGTAGTGTAGACGAAAACAGTCGTATTCGCGAGGCCCCTCTTGTCGATGCAGATAGCAATAGAAGAAGTTAAGGACCAAAAGAAAAAAAAGGTGTTCACCCTTAAATACAGACAGTTTTTATTTGTACGACCGGGCGTAAAATGCAATTTTACGCCCCCGTTTCAGAGCGTAAAATAGCTTTTTTACGCCCTAGGGCAAAAAGTATCGAAAACGCCCGCATTTATAAATTTATAAAACAATAATAAAACTAATAATGCCCCATTTTTTTTTTTTTTTGATAAACAACAATTTATTTAATTAAACATATGTTAAAAGTATACTGATTACAATTTGAAACATTAAAAGCCGGCAAATTTTCTCCTAACTACAGAGAACGCTTGTATATTAATTTCAGTCGTACAAAAATATTGTTTGCACCTCTGGCGTAAAGCACTTTTACGCCCACATCTAACAACTTTCAGCCGCGGGCGTAAAAGTGCTATTTTACGCCCTTGGTACAAAAATAACTATTTTATACACATAAAATACTGGCGTGGGCGAACATGTACCTGCTAGGTCCCTTTATTAAATTATTAAAGTTGTAAAGCAAAAATAAAAAAAAGTTTTCACTTTCAAATATAGTCCAGGCGTACGCAAATATGTACCTGCGATGCCCCTCCTAAAAGTTTATAGTTGGAGAGCAAAAAAAGAACCTTCACTAACCTACATCTTTTCTATACTTTAATCACGCTTCCTACTATTTATCCTGCAAAAAATTATAATATAACAAATTTTTTGTCTCACATTTCATACCTTTAACTGCAAGGCCTCCTAGCCGATACGGATTGTCAAGCGCTAGGCCGTAGGCGACCGCCTACGCCTAGCTACGCTACTGCGCGAAATTAACTGAACTACAGATCTAGTTACCTTTGATTTCGACATTATTTTTTTAATTATTGTGTTAATAAATTTAAGGGTTGACAGCGAACAAATTTAATAAAAATTATTAAAAATTATTAGTTATAATAAATTTGGTTGCCTAATAAATTAAAAAAGAATTTATAGGTACTGTTTTGGTATTATTTCTACAGAAAGTAAGTACATACAATTTTGTAAATATTTCTTAAATACATACGTGTACAGTTATGAAGAGAATAATTGTCTCTTAATAAAGCGAGGCCACGACTTTTTGTTGCAATATACCAACAATAATGGTCGTGTTGTAAAAATAAAATTAATCAATAGGTATACAACATAAAAAAATTATAAAATAATAATTTGGAAATTTTTTATACGGTCGTGGAAAAATATCGTATGCGACACATGCATAAAGAGCCTTTTCTTACTTATGGCATTGCCGCACTTGCCTGATGGCTTGTACTGTTAAACTTCCATTTGTAAAAAAGTATTACTATATGCAATTGTAACATAAATTACTATTTAAACTACTTATTTTAAATGGAATAAAAAAGTGCTTTAATTTTAGTTAACACCTTATGTTTATTCAATCATAAGTGATATAAACAATCTTATCACTTTTTAAAACTTTTTAATCAAGTAGTTTTAAAATATATTTTTTTATTTTTCAAAAGAATATTTATGCAACTTTAAACCACCCCGTATATCATGGAGTGATTTTATTTTTAGCATTCAAAAAAAAAAAAAAGAATTAATAAAAAAATATTATTAAAAATGTAAAAATTTAAATTTGTTTTTAAATTAAGAGAATAAAATTTTTACCTAACAATATTATACTTAGTATTATATACTCGGTATTTAAAGAGATAAAGTGATAAAAGGAAAATCAACTATGTTCATTAAAGAAAGTAATACACCTTAGTGTCAAAGAACTGGTTTTAGTTCTTCACAAACCATTTGTGTAAGTGGATTTTCAAATTCCATGCAATTTAAACCAGAGTTTTCTCTGGTAAATACATACCAAAACAAGAATAAAACAAGTATCACTTTCTTGTATCATTTATTAGTTGTGTAACGGTACTAAGTGTGTATCAAATATCGCCAATACTTTAATCATGCTCATTAATATATATCTAAAATTATAATTTAAAGTAAAAATTGTTTTGACAATTTTTATATTGTTATTGGGCGGTAAAGAAAATCTTAGTTTGCCGATCGTGCATCTTTAAGCCATGACCATTACCGGTATTAAAAAGGTCTATAAGTAATTAATTAATTATTCAAAAAAAAACAGTTTTTAAATATTTAAATAAAGATCTGTTTTACTTGTTCCTGTGTCAGTTATGAAATGAAATTTATAAGAACCTTTTTAGGATGGTTCATTTTAACGAGTCTACCACGAATTTTTCTGGTAAGACATACCAAAACAAGAATAAAACAAATATCACTTTCTTGGATCATTTAATAGTTGTGTAACGGTACTAACAGTAAAACTTAACAGTATTTAAATTATTAAAAAATATATATGTTGTTCCTATGTTAGTAATGAAAATGAAATGGACTTCATAAGAACACTTATAAAACTTTTTAGAGGGGTTTGTTTTGACGAGTCTACCATGAATATTTATACTGCCATATATAAAAACCCAGCCTATTAATGTCAAATGTTTCGACGAACGCGTTACTTTTTTTTGGACAAGTTTAGCCCAATATATGCAATTTTTAAACATCTTAAAAAAATGTTAGGGTTGATAGTCATTAAACTGTAAGGTTTAAAGACATGTTTCGGGTATCGGACTAGGCGGGCTACCTGACTGTAAGATTTTGGCACAATACTCAATAAACAATAAACTTGTCCGACAAAGAAAGTGACGCATTTGCCCAGTCCGACACTCGAAACATTGGACATTGACAAGCGTGGTTAAAGCGCCGGTTTCATATATGGCGGTATGTATATTTTAAATATACTGTATATAAAACAATAGACCTTTATTCTAAAGGGCATAAAAAGTGCTTTTAAATGTTCCCGAATTAACTTGCCCCACTTTTCTCTATCACCGTGAAATCGGGCTCGGTTATGTGTGCCCCGACCTTTTAACGTAAATTCCTTTTAAAAAATATCCAAGGATCAGTGATCCCTGTTTACAGGTTTACAAATTATCAGTAACTGCACTACTAGTAACTACTCAATTTAACTATAAACAGTAAAAACTAAACATTTTTAAAAATGAGCACTAAAATTTTGTGGGCCATCGTTACATTAATAGATCAATGAATATATTTTTTATATGTATAAAAAATCCACAACACCAAGAAGTAAGCTAAATTACAATTAGTTTATTATAAAACTAATAAACTGTAAACAATTTTTTTACGAAAAAACCTTTTTCTTTTGTTCCTCTACTACTTCTTAGTACAAAAAACAATTTTCATTAAAATAAAATAATTATTCGCTGATATAATATTTTAGTTTACACAAAAAGTATTTAATTTTTTTAACCAACATTAAAGCTACTAAAATATGTTAATTGATACATTAAAATCGAAAAGTTGATTTTTGGTGGCCCGCTTAAGGAATTTTGACTCATAGCGAATGAAAATTAAAATTACATTATTACTATTACATTCTACATAAGTTTTTTAACCATTAGGCACATATCAATAAGTTGTGATACCCAAGGTCAACCCAAACTATTATTAGTGAAATTAATAAAATTAAAAGCAGTTATTACTTACTTTAACGGGTGACCGCCGTGGATCATCACGTAACTTTCTCTGCTTTTCGGATTCCACATTAAATTAAAGATTCCAGTTGGATGTTTTCCAAATAAAAGGAGTATTATAACACAAGACACATTTTTTCCTATAAAATTTTCACCAGTTTCTGCAAATTAGCATTATAACGAATTTTCGGTATTTATTCTGTTTACGCTACTTTTAGGGTTAAAATGACAAATTTTAGTTCAAAAACCTACATAGGTCACAAAGAACAAAAACAATTACAAAAACAATTAAAACATAATAAACATTTTTTGCAATTCTAATAATAAAACATAAAATGTTTTACACCTATTACTATATTTTTATTAACTTTACCAAAAATAAAAGAATTGATTTAACCTAACAGTAGAATTTTCGAACGTGGAGAAAAATTAATGTATATGTCGCAGTCAAATGGCAATTTTAGGAAAATGGCTTCTGTCTAGGGAAATGCTGTCTGTTTGGGTAAATAGTGTATTTTTATTTTGAAATGCTAATTGCCTAGGAAAATGCGATTTGACTGGTCAATTAGCATTTGATTCTATTTGCCTAGGCAATTTTTAGACAAATGGAAATAGAAATATTTGCATAACCAGACGGTCATGCAAAATTCTCAAATTGGGGCGCGGTGCCATGGTTAATTTTGGTTAGTTAAATCTTTTTTTTTTAATTCGCTTAAGCGCTTTGAACCAATCAAACTACACGAGCTTGTGCTTTTACTGTAGTTTGCAAAACACACTATGCGCCTAATATGTTATCAAATATATCACAGCCTAACAAAGACCACGGCAATTGCCATTTTTCTAGGTAAATGACTTTTAAATAGAAATTGTTTTCATAAAGTCATTGGTCCAAGCAGAAAACATAGCGTATATACAGGGTGTCCGGATTTCGTTGCCATTGCTGAGTATCTCGGTTATTATAAGAAATAAAGACTTTCGGCTTTCGCGAACTGTTGCTACATTTTGATAAAACGAAAGATGACACTAAAAGATTTTTCATGGCCCTTTAGTTTAACAGTGGATTTTTTTTCGAGATATGAATCAAACATATAAAGTTTTTTTATTGAACACTCTGTATATTTCTTATTTATTAAATTATAGAGAATAAGAGCTATTTAAAATTATTTAACAGTTATTTTTTTTGTATTAAGACCCCAAGTCGATGTATTTAATTTTAAAATTGAATTTCGCATAGTGGGCCATGATATAAACTTTATAACCAAAGAATAAAGTAAGCCTTAGGTTTATAATTTGTTTTACAGAAAGATCCAGATCTAATTTATATTTTATATTTAAGCCCCGCCCAGCACCATCTTTTACCCCTCGGTTTTACAAGTTTGTTTACTTATTAATTAATTAGAAACTGAATATTATGGATCAGCGCCACTGTGTTTATACTCAAAACAGTATCCAAATTTAGTATGTATTCATAATTTTGAGGAAAACATTTGTTTTGAAACAAAATACTAGCAAACCACGTATGAAAGTGTAACTTAAAAATTTAAATTTTAATAATAATTTTTATACTAGGTTTTTACTCTTTTATCTATTATAAAATGTTTTTTTATAAATCATAATTACATGCTGATTTTGGACACGTTTCTAAGCATAAACGCAATATACCCAATTGAAAATATTTAGTTGTTAATTCATTATTAAGTAAAAAATTTGTTAAATCGAGGGATGAATAGAGATCCTGGGCGAGATAAAATAGTTAAAACTTAGGTTTGGCTGTAAAATGGGAATTAAATTAAAACTTAGGGCTAAGTTTATTTTTTGGTAATAAAGTCTATATTATGACCCACTATGCGAAATTTAATCTTAAAATTAAAAACATCAATTTAGGGTCTAAAATTAGGAAACTAACTGTATTACTTTCTGAACCATGGCCATCCAAATCAGTTATTTAGGTAATTAATTAAATACCGCCATTTTGTAGTACGAAAAAGTATTGAATTTATATTTCAGAGTTATGAAATACACGTCAAGAGCATTAAGATAATGTCCTTTTCCCTTTTCATTTAATTTTTTTCCTAATATGGCGCCCAGATGTCACATTGAAATTTAAAGATTAATTTTATCAGGATATACGGAACGGTCCGGATTATATAAAAAGATTGGTTTTGGGTCCCCCTGTATAAACGGACAATCTTTTAAAGATTCAAACTGTTTTAGTTTGTCTGCGAGATCTTTAAAATAAAATATAAATGTAAATTAAAGTAAAAAAATATTCATATAGGCTACATACTTATTTGTAGTCCAAAAACTTTAAAAATTTACATACAACTATTTTTCTTTAAAAAAAAATTAATACTTTTGGTTAACTGTGAAGCTAAATTTTAATTAACTGCTGGTTTTAGCGCTAAATCTTTGAGATGACAATAATAGGAAACTTAGGGCTCTTAAAGGAAATTATTAAATTCTGTATAGTATAGCGATATAATGTGGCAACCAATTTAAAAACCCTTTTAAAAAGCAATTTTTGTAAGATCTTATTGATTAAAATTATTAAATAATGATAAATGCCCAGTTAAAAATAGGACACTTTTACATACTTAATCTTTTGGCGGGGTCGGAGTGTTAACGCAGCGTGGACGCATTGGAATACGTTGTAATATATTAAATCCTTGTCTAGCAGTTAAACACACGGCGTCACGTCTCCGTCCCGCCTGGAACCCCTTATTTTGCAATTCCGTTGTGGTTAACTTTATTCTGAGACTGCGCAGTAACGCAAACATGATCCGTTATCGTTATTAACCATACCGGACTCCTTTAATTACGGATGAATACCGAAGAGCTTATCGTTATCTTTATCGTTATTGGTAAACTGCGTGGTTGCCAAATTGTAAAATTTTTAATATCGATTATTTAAGAAGGTTGAAATTTTAATACCGTATTAATTAAAATATTATTGATACATAACGAATAATTAGCGAAAAATTCATAGCAGTAAGAAAAATAAAATAGTGTAAAGAAATTAAAACGGACTTGCATTTTTAAGGATGTTTTAAATCAGTAATTAATTTACATGTTACAATCTGGCACACTTGCTTTTTTGCTTATACTGTATTGTTTACATCTACTTTAAAAAACAAAATCAAGGGAACTGTTTGCATATATTAAAAATCAATATATAACTTATGGAGAATAAAAGTAAATACTGATTTTTCGCAAACTTTAAAATCGGCGAACCACAGGCAAAAATAAGGTTATGGGTCGAAAGCGCAGACGCAAGATAAATTTCTTAAAAGAGGTTGCAAAATCTCTGTCTAAAACTGCTG
Source organism: Listronotus bonariensis (assembly GCA_014170235.1). Taxonomy (NCBI): domain Eukaryota; kingdom Metazoa; phylum Arthropoda; class Insecta; order Coleoptera; family Curculionidae; genus Listronotus; species Listronotus bonariensis. The sequence goes on along the minus strand of JACEGR010000948.1, from coordinate 12,251 downwards.
CCGTAATCGTTATGTTTAATAACGATAACCATAAGGAGGCCAAAAATAGTCTGTTATTTTAAGAGGTGACATTGACGCGCTCATGTCCCGCTAACATCACGTCCCGCTCACTTTAATTTTATATTAGTATACCTATTTAGCTATAGCTAAACATTAAGTGTGGCACTTTTGACATGTTAATTGACAAATAATATTTTAATTGTTTTACCTAAAGTGTGATATCTAAATTTAGTGTGCAATAAATGAAAAACTTCTTTATTTGCAATTTGTCAGAAAATTCTATGCAAAGTTAGGGTAGGTCAAAAGAATAAAAAATAATAGAAGTAAAGTGCCTCCATTAAAAGAAAATACAAATAAAAAAATTATTTAAAATTAAAAAGCTATGTCTAAATATCAAGTTATGGTCGTTTATTAAAATTTTATTATTACTCGTTTTACACTTTTACAAGAAGTCAATATTAAAGATTTTATATAGTAAATAGGGATTTTTATATGAACATTTTCATGTATGGTATATTTGCTTTTAAAAAATATATTTGTAAAATTTTAGGACGCTATTAATAATCCTTGCAAAAAATAAAGTTAGCAGTTAGATGAGAGAACATAATTGCAGTTAAATTTTACAAATTCGCTTTAATTTAATTAAATTTGTGTAAAAGTAAGTTGGTTAAATTTGCTTAAAAAAGTATTGAAGTCGGAATTATAAAAAATCTTACAGGGCTAATATAAAATTTTCCAAAAAATTTTAGAAACCCGAAGAAGGTACTTGGTATTAAAGCATAACTTTTTATTTAAAATAACAATTTTATAGTATTTTTTAAAATATAGAAACTTTTTTCATTTATGCAGTTTTTAGTTTTTTGACGACCTATTTTGTAAATTCTTATTTTTTTTTCAACCAATTGCAAATAAAATGTTTTTATTACCCTATAATGGACCACACCGTATAGGCTGTATATTTTTAATTAGATAAAACATGTATTTCATGGGTTCAAAAAGTCTGTAACCTAGGTTACTTACTAAATATTTTTTGAAACATTTGATTGATTGACAATTTAATGAAACAGAACAAGCTGTTGAAAACCAATTTTTAAAAAATGTAATTTTTTAAAAGTTCTTTATTTTTATACTTCAAAAACTGTTAAAAGTAAGTTATTTATTTGTTTTTTTTTGGGTTTTTGGCCTATTTAATTACAAGGTTGTTTTATATCATATTTTTAAATATATACCCTATACCTTAATTACACCAATTTATGTGTAAACATTTCAATTTAAAATATACAGGGTATCTGGAAATGAAAGTATTATTTTTTTTAAATCCTTCTGGTATACACAGGGTTTTCATTTATATTTTGCTACCCAATTACAACAGCAAACAGGAAAAAAGATATATAAAAACTTCTTGTATATTATCTTTTCAGCATAACAAAAAAAAAACCAAGTGAACATCAAAAGTTAAGAAAAATAAAGGGGTAAAAGTTCTTTTAATAAAATGCCCTGTATATAACGTCATTAATTAAAAGATCTTTAAAATATTTAAAAAATATCTCTTTATTATATAGAGTATAAAGTAACTCAACCAACAATCTCTAAGAGGTAAATTCTACAATGAAAAATAAAAAAGAAACTTTATATATGAACATAATATGTCCTAAACGCAGGGCCGTATTAACTGTTTGATGCGCCCTAGGCTAGAGTTCCTGGAGCGCCTATTTTCCATCAAAAAAAATTTTTGAAGAGCAAAAAAATAAAGGTCCTTTCCTCCGTAGCGCCTATTTTGAGTGCCAGGCGCCTTACTTCACCACCCGAAAAATAAAATTTGATGACCAAAAAAACGGTCATTCCCTCTTTTTGCGCCTATGTCATTCTAAAGCACCTTATTCACAGAGAAATTAGTCACCAAAAATCCCCACCCTACCTAAACTTTTTTAAATACTCCCCTGTCTAGCGCCTATTACTCCCCTGTCTGGGGCCTATTTTTTCATGGCGCCCTAGGCTGTAGCCTAGTCAGCCTAATGGATAATACGGCACTGCCTAAACGTTTTAATTTTTAAACTACAGGATATTAGAAATTTAGAGAATGATTGTTTTTTTAATTACATCTTTAATACCAATAAGGATATTGTAAAAAATTATGCATCAGAAGACGTTTTTGACATACCAGAATAAAAATAAATTTACCAGTGTCGTCCATAAAGGGTTTAGGGTAAATATATTTAACAAAATAATGGTACGCCACTGCATTTTTCAAAAAAAAAATTTTTTTGTCAGCCCTGTTTAGTTCAAAACAAATTTGATCTTTTGACTATTTATTGTTTGATAAACGGTTTTTCCATAAAAAATAAAAACCATGTTTTGGCATTGTAATTTCGTATTGCTTATATCAAATTCTACAGAAAAAATAACCTTTGTTATTTATTCCTGTATAGATAGGAATTTGACCATGCCAAGAAATGGTTTTTATTTATTTACGCGAAAACGGCACATCAAAAAAAGAAGTCAAGAGTAAATTTGTTTTTAAGTAAATAAGGATTTTTCCAAATTTTAAAAACATATTTTAATTGGTATAAAAGTAATATTAAAAAAGGATAATTTTTTAAAATTTTATCACTCCCTAGTTTAAAAACTAAGACGTTTAGGACATATATTTATAAAAAGTTTTTTTATTATTTTTTATTGCAGAATCACTTCTTAAAATGTATCTGTCGAGGTACTAGTGTTTTATTTCATTTTTGCCACATCTCACGAAGGCTTATGCCTAAATACTAGTGTACCATGAGTGCCGGGTTTTTGGATGTTTACCCAATGTTTTTAACCTGTTCCGTCAACGTTATCCAAACACTGAAACATGCAGTTTTGCATTTCACAGCACCTTTTAGACAAGGCAATAGTGCCACCACCGACGTTATTTTTAAAATAACTACTACCTAGGAAGAAATATATATATATATCTTTGTTAGTTTTGAAAATATGTCCACTAAACTAGAGTAGATAGAATTTTTATTATACCAATAAGCTTAGTGCTTACAGCTTAGACCTGTAGATATAATGGGAATTATATCTGCTATTGTTTAGATTTAAATGGCCATATTTTTATGTACTTAAAGTGTATTTTCTAAAGCTGTTTTAAAGATCTTTTATTTATAATATAATATACAGTGCGCTATTATTAAAAAATATACACTTTTATCCTACCCTGTATTTGATCACTAGTATTACCATTAAAATTTCTTTAAAGAGCTTTAAGAAAGTACCTATTAATGTACTTATTAAATTTTCGTAATATTTAAAGTACTGCTATTTTGTAGTAAAAATATTGATCTTATATTTTAGGGTTATAAAGTACTTTCCAGGAGCTTTAAAATGATGTACCACTTAACCCTCTTTCCCATTTAAACTTTTTGACGTTTGTGTTGGTGGGGGAAGGGGATCACTGTGAATAAGTAAATTTTGACACAAAAATGTGTCCCCATAAAAATAAAAATTGACGTAATTCAGGGATTTTTTTATTAGTGTACAAATAACCAAATAATGGAGGGTGGCTCGTATTAATTGGAATGCACTGTATATCAAATGAGGTATTGAAGCCGTTTACATATGAAAAAGCATTAGTAAGTTAACTTTGTTTCCTAAATATTATTAATACTTTACAATTCGTTTAAAAGTCATAAATGAAATTTATTTTTTATTCTCATTTTCTAACAAAGCGCAATAGATTTTTTTATAAAACAATAACATCGTTTCGGCCTTTTGTGACCTTCCCGTACACCCTGCATAAGTAAAAAAATAGCTTTTTTTATTATATTTGACAGCAGGATCAAAAGTAACAGATGGAGATAGATTGCAAAATGATGTTTATCTTGCGTTTTTAAAAATTATAAGTTTTAGTGTTTTGTGACTTTACTACAAAAAAATATGTTTATTATTGAAACTAAAGACAATATGAACCATAGTTTAATTTAGTTATCACCATACGATATAAAACAAATCCTAAAATTATGACGAAAGATTCTATTTCGAATGGTTCCCACCCGCGTAAAAAAACGTGCGTAAGAGTTGAGTTACCGATAAATTCGTGTCGCACGTTACTTGTTGAACCTACACTCAACCAGCCGTTGCCATTTGGTCGGAATTCGCGGCGAGACTGACTCCTGCAGACCGAGGTCGTCCTGCTGCAAGAATTTGCGGAAGGAGAAAACGAAGGACGTTAACTAATCATATAAACTAAGACAGTGAGAACCTTTTTTCGTGTAAAAAATAGAGCAACTGAGAAGAAGATTTGTAAATCTGAAAAATAATTTTTCAGATTTACGAAAATTGTACTACTGTTACCATATTTTATTCTTAAGAATTACAGTATATATTGCTTTTTAACATTTTAAAATAAAATAAAAGTTCTTTGTTTTCTGGAGAAAGATAATATTATCTAAATTAAAAGTACCTTTAAAAGCATATAAAATTTGCTTTTATTTACACAGGTCCCCGAAATAATAAGTGGTCTTTGCTGGGTATCGGACAAAGATTTTCTCACGTACCTTTTCCTGCTAATCACGAATATGTCAGTCAAAAGGGGGAGGGGTCAAACTGTAAAAACCTAATTGGTGGTGCCTAGATTTGTTTTAAATAAAAAAGGGGACCACTTTATTTTTAAAAATTAATCCAGCCGTTTTAGAATTACAAGCCCATGCAGTTAAACCGCACTGTTTGTACAGTATTTAAGCCAAATTTCAAATTATATTCACAAGTATATCTTTACTACTTTAAAAAATTTATGACCTACACTTCTATAGTTGATGTAATAATAATTATAGGACTAATTTTAACAATATTTTACCTAAATATAATTTTTAAAACACATTATTTCTTTTATTTTTTAAATAATTATTTAGATTAGGACTACTAAAATATTTCTAATGGAAGAAATACCCAAAAAAGAAAAAAGTACAAAAAGTCGTAAAATTGTTGATATAATGGTAGAATTATACAAGGTGTTTAAAATGTTTGCTGCCTAATTTAGAGGTAACATTTTTTTGCTTAATTTTACACTGTTTTTTTAATGTTTGGAAATGAATTAAGGCAATTTTTTCTAAAAACACTATCATTAACTTTATTGGTACTTATCACTTTTAAAATCAGGGGATCAAATCCGCAGCAAAATCTCGGCAAAAATATGTAATAAACACTATTTCAAAAACTAATAAGTTCTGAAATAGGGTAGCAATGGGGGCAATTGACCCCCCAACGAATGGTGTGAATAGTCGTTTTCGGCGGAATTGGCGGTTGTGTGAGCCGTGATTCTGTGTAAAGGTAAATAGAGCATTCTTGGCCTGATTCTGCGCTCTCAAGAGAGAAAAATTATAAAGTTAGTTTAGGTAACGATGTTTAAAAGGTAAGAATTTTTTTTGGATCTACAATATTTTTATTTGCGAATTTGCAAATAGAATTCATCCTTAAAAATTTCTTACGAAATTACTTTGGCTTTCGGTTGGTAGTTAAGGCCCTTTTTTTGCTCTAAAACGTTTCTTTTTTCCATTTCTGCGTTCGGACCTGACTGCCATACAAGGCGTCTAACCCAACTTACCTTAGTCCTAAAGTAAATAATTTTGGAAATACAGGGTGTCAACAATTATTATTATTATTTTTTGTTTTTAGTAGTTATAAATAATTTTGTTAATTATGGGTGTATTGTCACAATATTCAGCTAGGGGGTTTTGGGATTTCATTCATTCAAATCTGCTATAATTAAGCGACTCTATATAAACTTCTTGGATAAAAATTATTTTTCTTTAATATATTTTACATAAAAAGGTATTAGCAGACATCTAGTGGGGGCAAACCGGAGTGTGTGTCCTGGGTGACAAGGCGGCAAATTAAATTAGTTGACCGACGTGTACTAAACGGTGACCACACTTGCGTTTGCGATCTGGGTATGAACAGTACTTATAAGAAGTCGTGATTATAAGAGGCATAGACCTTTTTTGTCTTTACTTTTTATTTATCTAGACCAATATACAGTTTGTCCCAGGTGTTACAAGAGGACAAATAAACCAAAAATTTTTGGATTTTTATACGAAATTTTGAAAAAACTGGTTGCATGGTCCAAAACTAAGAAATACAAAATTTTCCCCCAATTGGTATTATACAAGGCGAGTTATAACTAAAAATATGAAATATGCCCAAGGGCTTAACTATACTTTTATTTTTAAAAATAGAACAAAATGGTATAAGTTAATATTGTAAAGAACTATATTTTTGTCAAAATTTGAAGTTAAAGCATGAGATTAAAAAATGTAATGATCAATTTTTTACATGACGCATAACAACTTAAATATTGAGCAGGAGGAAGCAAAATTTAAAAGAAAATTTAATAATTTGAATTATTTTTAAAAATCTCCTGTTTCAAGCCAAGTATTTTAAAAACTGTTAATTAATAATTTAAAAAATTGACCAAAATATTTTTGTTTACTTCAATTCTTTAACTTAATATTTTGACATAAAATTTAATTCCCTACAATATTAACTTACACAATTTTGTCCTATTTTTAAAAATAAAGTTACTTTACTCTTGGTCATTTTTCATATTTTTAGTTATTACTCAGCCTGTATATTACCAATCGGAGTAAAATTTTGTATCTATTAGTTTTGGACTTTGAAACCAGTTTTCTCAAACGGACGTTTAAAAATTCTAAAATTTTGGTCCATTTGACCTCTTGTAACACCTATCCTGGGACACACTGTATAAAGGGGTAAAGTTTGTAACATTGTTTGTGAGTTTGTGGGTTTATTTATAGCCGCTAATCTTCGGAAGTTCTGAACCTGAATCATAAACATTCTTGCACAATCAAAAATAACCCTATTTCGGAGTGTTATAGGCTATACTTTACTATGATTAACCAAAAAGTTCAGATATTAACGCCCAACGAAGTGGGCACGGGTCGGCTATCTTGTATAAACTATAACTAAAATTGATATTGACGTTACTCCTTTTAACGGATTTTGATGCGGTTTTTTTAAATAGATACAGTGAATTCAAAGGAAAAGTTTATGTGTATAATAATATCCGAAAAACATATACAGAGTCTTTAAAAAATAGTTTACATTTTAAATTCGAAATTGACCTTACTATTCTCAACGGATTTTAATTCCTTTTTTTTAGATAAAGTGATTCAAGAGGAAGTTTTATATAAATAAAAATGTTAAAATAAAAATCAAATAAAGAGTGTTTAAAACATAGTTTATATTTAAAATTCGATATTACTTAACGGATTTTGATGCGGTTTTTCTAAATAGATATATGATTTAAGAGAAAGGTTTACATGTATAATAATGTTAAAAAATAAACATATACAGAGTGCTTAAAAACATAGTTTACATTTAAAATGCAATATTGACGTTACTATTTTCAACGGATTTTGATGCAGTTTTTGTTAGTAGATAAAGTGATTCAAGAGAAAGGTTTAAATGTATAATAATAACCAAAAAAGATAAATAGAGTGTTAAAAAAGCTTTAATTTAAAATTCGATATTACTCAACGAGTTTTGATGCGGTTTTTTAATAGATAAAGTGATTCAAAAGGAAGGTTTATAATAATAATAATAATAATATAAAAAAATCATTTACAGAGTGTTTAAAGAAATAGTTTACATTTAAAATTCGATACTGACGTTACTATTGCAATTAAAAAAAGTGTTTATAGGAATTGTGCACAGGTATCTCTGGTTTACAAAAAATATATTGAATTTCCACACTGGGTGGTCGAAAAGATGTTATATTAAAAAGCCCTTAAAACTTAAATGCATTCTAACTATGGTATTATACCATCTAGAGGTTTATAAAGTTGCTTCAATATAAATATTTGCAAAATAATTATTAGTATTTCAAAAAATATTATACAGGAAGTACCAAAATTCTTTTATTAAGTTGCTTATCACTATTCAACGGATTTCGATGCGTTCTTTTTAATAGATAAAGTGATTCAAGAGGAAGGTTTATATGTATGTAATAATAGCCGAAATCTTCACAGTTTAGGGAAGGGGAATTGTTTAACTCCGAATTTAACGCGCAGGAAGCCGCGGGCAAAAGCTAGTTTGGAATGGTTGTGTATTATATTTAGGGCACCAAGTGATAGGAAAAGAGCGCGATTTGAAAGAGAACCGTTTTTTTGCCCGTCAATTTTTCTTCTTAAAAAAATGTAAAGGGGGTAAAATCTATTCTTTGCCCTTAAAAGAAAAATGGACAAGTGGGGCGGTAGGGGGCAATTTTGCTTCACCCTAAAAAAAGAAGATCCGGAGCTGGGTATAGATAAAATTTGATTTAAACTGTCGTTTTTAAGATATCTCGATTTTAAAAATCACTTCTATGCATTCTAAGGTCTTACTGATAAAGGGTATTTCAGAATAAAATGCTCAAATTTAAGGTGGTTATCTTAAGGTAATTTTAAGAAGGTTTTAAGAACGAAAGTCCAAATATACATTTGTCTTAAATGTATAACCTTTAAAAATACCAGTGGTAAACAAAGTTTATTTTTGTTAAACTTTACCACCCCGTAACCCAAAAGTTAGGGCATTGTGGACATAGGTTCTTTCTTTTAATATTCCCTTAATCTTTACATTTTCAAAGATTGGCCTAATGTTTTGAAATACCCTGTATAATTTAGTCATTTGGGTGATAGATTTTTTTAAATGCAAGTATATCAAGAACGAACGACCAAATTAACTTATACCACGTAAAATTCCAATTTCTTACCTTTTTTACACCCTTTTGCTAAATATTGTATTAATACAAATATTATTACCAAAATTATTTATAAAAAATTGAAACCAGAACAAGGTTTTAAGAATTATTAATTTTTGAACTTGGTAAGTTGTCTTAAATCATCCTATTTTACCCCTAGACAATTTTAATGGCGTTTTTTTTTGCACCTTTAAGACATACCCTGTAGATCGACACGTGAACCACAACATACGTCCTAATGTATAACGGATTCGAAAACAATATGAAGAGAATGCAATATTAAGGATTATAAAGTCCTAACATTTCATACCCAATAACACTGGTATTATGCTAGACTTGGGCTATGCCAATTAAATTCATTCTTCACATTTGCATTTATAATGCTTTTGTAGACATGCACCTTATTTAGGATTTACATAATGTGATTTAATTGAATTAAGGTAAGTTTATCAACATCTATATTTATACAGTTAACAGAATGTTCAAATTTTTTGAAAACTCTTGTTTTTATATGCTATATCTGCATATGCGACCAGTTTTTAAAAATATATTAAATAGTACAATACAGCACAAAAAAAGGTAAAACCTCGCAATTTTTTGGTCCTGCAGGGATTTACCTAAAGTTTTAGAAAAGGTAGGTAATTGCCCAAGGATCCAAATCTATATTAAACCGAAGGTCGCCAAAACCCAAATAACACAAAAAATTATGCATTTTATGAAAAAAAAAACTGTGGCAAGCAAAATTGTAGCATTTCGTCTCTCGGTTCTTATTGGCTGTAGAAAAATTACGATAAAAATTTTTGGTCTCTAAAAGCTACAATTTTGCTTTCTAATGCAGAATTTTGGAGTTATTTGTAAAAAACTCATCAAAAACGTCGATTTTTCCGTAGAAAAATTGTTACTTTTTGACCGATTACTTACTGTTGTTGAAATGCAATAAAAAACTCTACTTTCCGAGTTTTGGCGCTTAAAATTTCAAGTGAATTCATGCAGGACCGAAGAATTGCGGGATGTTATGCTTTATTTACTGTACCACAAAGTTTAATAAGCATTGTCTGTTAACTTAAACAATAAAAAAATAAATGCATCAAAAACCATTGCACCCGATAGTAGAGGAGCCCACAATGCTAAATGGGAATTTACTTGAGCGTCATAGAGGCCTATTGGATTGCAAGGCTTGGAACATAAAAAAAATGTTATATAATGTATAGCTTTTCATCGATGAAAAAAGCTAAGAAAATATGTAAAAAAAACATTTTTGTTATTTCGGCTTATGGAAATTGTTCGGATCGTATTGGATTATATATTTTTCGTTATTCCTCAAATATTTTCTTTAAAATAGAAAAGTTTCCACGAAAATGTTAAACCGACGTTTTTCTTTGTAGCCCTTTGTTTTCTTGAAGTCACTCTCAAATTTTTAGATTAGTGGAATATATACACTATTTAGCATGTAATTAACTTACACTATCTTAATCTGACGCTCTCAAAAAATTCTGATGAATATATTTTTGTTTTTTACGGTCGTCCCTGTATACGGGGCTTATATTTGGTATTTAACCGGTTACAAAGTATCCCCCGGTATATTAATCTGCCGCGCTGTAGTAAATCCCAAAATCCCCTCTTGGGCTCCCCTACCACGATGACCAGAGCTAATCGTTTTTTTATTTTCTCAGTGTTTCTACCGATACAAAATCAAATTTTCAAAGGCATAACGTAGCTACAAGTTAGTCAAATATATTTCTATTTTTCGCAGTTAAAAAGTATCTGTTATGCTTCAAAATTGAAGCTAAAATTATGTTTATTCTAAACATAACCCGTTCAACTTAAAATTTTATTTATTTTCTGCATGTCTGTTGGCTGATTTCAAAAATTATATTTTAGGTGGTATCGGACAGACCGATATTTTAATTATATAGGACTTTTTTTTAATTATTGGTAAAATACAAGCAAAATTTTATTAAAAAAATGATATTAACTGTAGATAAAGTACCAAGTGGTAAAATGGCAATACAAAAGTAAAGTGAGCGTTATTCTATTCCAAAAGTAGCTTAGGTGATAGGGTGAAGAGTCTTAGTAATGGTAATAAAAAATCTTAAAAGTTTTCACAGAAAATAAAAAAACATTACAAAAGCATTTACCGAGAAACAAGAATCTGTTTCGAGGGACCATATTAAAAATTTAGATCACTAACTAATGGTCCCGACCAAAATTGAATTCCTAGATTTGCAGAAAAACTAAAAATTAACCATTGCCTTAATTAAACTGCAAAGATGACTGTTAAAGTATTAGCATGAATTCATTTAAAACACACAAAGATTTAAGTTAATGGCAGCCATGACCAGTTTACAGAGAGCAGTGGTTTAACAAAGGAACAAATTGATCTCTTTCTTGATAAGTTTAGCAGTGTCATAGAAGAGTACTTCACATCCATTCAAATTTTTAATGGTGATAAAGGGTATGCTTCCTTTTATACATGCGACTTACCTTATTACCTTATTTATGGAAATAAATAATTAAAAAAAATATCCCATGTCACATTAGATGTGTTGTTTTTGCATTGGAACTTTCAGTGTTTCTTTACTTACAATTACCAATTAAATAATTTATAATACATCTATTTAAAAATTAATTTTTGGCTAAACAAATTTATCCCTTAAAATTTTAGAGGAATAAAGCTTAAGGTGTCTAATACCATACGACTTTCCCCTACGTAACCACGAACTTATTTTTTTCTTGTTAGGGCTTTGCTGTAATTTTAAACTACTAATGGTTAAAATTACTAAAGATGGTTTGCTGGTAGATAGATTTACCTGAATAACCAAAAATTCAAACAGCATACGTGACGTGTTAAAAATACTTGTTAAGGTGCCGCTCGGGACGCCACTGTAATATATATTTTAATTAAGAATCCTAATTTTACCAATTATACAGCTGAATTTTATTAACGCCTGTTTATATAAACTTTTCTTTATATTTTTCGTAAAAGATCTGTTTCTTAATTTTTTTAACAATATTCTGTAACACCATGTGTAACAAACATATAAATAAATAAAAGTTAAAATAAGAAAATGCATTATGCATTATGTGTCTTTAAAATTGATTTAATTTTTTTAGTTTCCTAGCAATAATTTTTAAAAATCTGTGATGGTTTTTAATAAATATTTTAATTTATAAATTGTTGATACATACGACAAGAAGTAATTACACAATATGCATAATTTTCCGTTAGAATAACTGAACTGAACATGATAAAAAAAAACATACATAGTATTATACAAGATAACTGTAATATTATTTACTGTCCAATAATCATAATCACACCTAAATGCAAATTTTGTTAATGAACTTTTTTGATCTTAACTTTGTAAGCTGCAAATAGTTATTATTATTACGTAAGGTATTGCCTTCTCTATTTTTAATATAAATATAATTATTACTTATTTACACCGTCAATGATTTTTTAAATATCCGTTTTATTTAATCCACTTTCAAAATAATTTAAAAAGTTTTTTTAATA
>JACEGR010000947.1:0-201624 GCA_014170235.1 Listronotus bonariensis | reverse complement strand
AAAACTTAAAAAATAAGGTACTCTTTATTAAAGTTGATAAACCTCACCGTTTTGGCACCAATAGACATCAAAGTTTTCATTAATTTCAATCAAATTACCTACATACATACAGGGTGTCCAGTAACTCAACCGACAAACTTAACCAAACGATTATACAAAAAAATCTATAAACCTATGTCCTAAACGTCTTAGTTTTGGTTGGTTCTGGTTAGTTTTTTAAATATTTAACACACCGTAGTTCAAAAACTAAGACTTTTAGGACAAATGTTTATATAAAGTTTTTATTATTATTTTCTGTTGTAGAATCGCCCCGTAGAGTTTGTTGGTTGAGTTACTGGACACTTCTGTATGTATGTAGGTAATTTGATTAAAATTGATGAAAACTTTGATTTCTATTGGTGCCTAAACTGTGTGGTTTGTCGACTTTAATAAAGAGTACCTTATTTTTAAGTTTTTGATTGTCTACTAAAATGGCGCCCCAGCTTTGCGATATCTGTCAAAAAAAAGTTATGTAAATAAATTTTAAGTTTTAGGTACAGTGCCCTCTGGCGGTATTTAAAAAGTACTTTTTGTCCCAAAATTTTAGAATCTGCAAAGCTCGATTTGTGTGCCAAATATCAACTGGATTGGTTAAAAAATAAATGCAATATGGCGAAAAAACCAAAATAAAAATTGAACTTTGATGACCTTTGATGAACTTGTAACTCGAAAACGAATGACATTTTGAAAAAAAATTATATGCAGCTCTACCCTTATTTTGTCAAGTAAAATCACCCCCTTAAGTTTCGTGATCGATTTTTGAATCATCCTGTATACTAACTAAATTATTTACTTGTAGATTGGTGCTGTTGAAGCCGCATACTATCGAAAATCAGGACAACTTGTGCCTCTTTCCGAACAACAACTAATAGATTGTTCCTCAGAAGTGGGCAACATGGGATGCTCTGGTGGACATTTGCGGGAAACTTTACCATTTATTCAATGGCATGGAATTCAAAGCAACGCAACCTATCCTTACACTGGTGTTTTGGGACAGTGTCTTTATAATGAATCTGCGGTTGTAACCAAGATTGACTCCTTTAAATTGTTTTATGATAATCAATATCAACTTAAACAAGTAATCGGCAATATTGGACCAGTTTCGGCTGCTATAGATGCCAAAGAAATACGCGACTATGAATCTGGTAAGACTGCAAAATCAATATTAAAGTAGTTGTCGTGGTATAGGAGATCCGTCAGAAAATTATATATTTTTGTCTGCGTATTACAGACTTTAAAATACAATTTCCCTTAAAATTTAAAGTAGACTGACCACTTAGAATTTGAGATAAATTCAATTAAAAATAGGATATTTAACATGGATGGTATAGGCTCTTTATATTTCTGTATCCGTTTTTAGTTATAAAAAACAAGCAACTCGTCAGATTTTTTCAAAAACTAACAGTCTATTAATGGACTTGTTTTAAGTTTATGAAAAAAACAAAAATTATTTTGACTATCTAGTTATTAATAAAAAACGGTTTTAAGTTCAACAATTTATAAGAAATATACTTACTAGAGAGTCGGGCAGAAATAGCTTGCTAACGCTGTTGTTAAGGAGTTATTGCAAGTTGCCTTATAAGGATCAAGTATTATTTATATCTTATTAAAATAGTGCTTGTACTCATATTTTAGACATATTGCACATCATATTGATTAATATTGATTTTAGATATTTTTTTCGGGGAGTTTAATATTTCCGGGGGTATTTGTTATAAAAAATGAATTACTCCCAAAAAGTTGAAGAGCAGATAAAAAAATTCGGAGGGGAGGGATTTTTTTGCTCCGGGGGAAATGTCCCCACCAGGTCACCCCTTGAAATCTACGCTGATATTGTAATTAGTATTAATAATAATAATAAAGAAAAATAAATTTTTGTTTAAGTCAGTACTTAATATTTTACGTCTATGGGTATTTTGTACCCCAAAAATATTACGATTGTGGTCTACAGCCGACCCCTCTTTTGTTAACCTTTATACCGTAATTATTTAGATATTACAAAAAAAACATTACAAGTTTTAAATCAACACAGTATTTTATAACTTTTTAAATCTACCTTGTACATGTACATATTTATTTCCTTGTGTGGATAAATGTTGGACACAGCAATCTAGCCAAATTTAAGTTACGAAAAAAATTGAAAAAATTACCCATTTCTTGCGGAAAAATGGCAGTGGTACCCAAACGGTACCACCTACGATTAGTGAAATTTTTTGGTATTTTAGAGATAGTAAAGAAACAGCTTATGCAAAAAATTAAAGTAGCTAACTTTAAAAAGGCGATCTGACAATGTTTAATTTTCCTTACTTTGTGACTCACTCTGTATAATAACTGAAAAACTTAAAATTTGCAATATGAAGGAACTTCTATATAGAATTGGTTTCTGACGTTGGATTTTTAAAATACCTAACCATTTTTTTAATGAAAGCCATAAAACCATTCATGAACGTAAAAAAAAATAAACTTTGTTGTATTTTCGCTTTTTCGACAATTACTTGTAGGAATTCTAATAAAGATTTATTCTTCTAGATATGTCCTATACTTTAGTATTATTTTTATTAAAAAGTAGTTTGGTTATGGTCAAAATGCCGTCCGAAAATGACCCCGTTTATTGCTAAAAAATAGCAACGGTGCCCGAACGGTACCACCTACAGCACCCACTTTCAATAGGCTTTAGAAGGTTATAGAGTCGCTAGATACCAAAAATTTTATGTCGCTAACGTGAAAAAACCCGTAGCGTGTTTAATATAAATAACATTTTTCTCGAAAAGTTTTTTTTGTTTTTTTAGTTATTATTGTAAACGGATAACAAAATATAAATAAAAATGCTTTACGTATTGTTTCTTTCTTTGTATAAATATAAAATTTTTATTAGGTTGTAGAACGTGACACGTTGAAAAATTGTTTCTAATAGTACTTTATGTAAGTATCCAATTTTTTTGTAGGTATATATTTTTCTGAAACTTGCAGTACGTTGAATATTAATCAGCCCGTGTTGGTTGTTGGATATGGAGTTGAGAATGGAACAACTTATTGGATAGTTAAAAACAGCTGGGGCACAGATTGGGGAGAAAATGGTTACATTAAAGTGGGATACAGAGCCAACTATCTTGCTTGTGGTCTTTATCGCGAAAACGTTTATCCCCTAATTTATTAGCATATTAATTTTAAACCTCTTACATTAAATGGCCCACAGAATATGCAGCTGGTAATAGGTAGATACAACTGTAAAAGCGATAATCGCATAATTTGTGATCTTGTTAAACAAGTTGTACGACGAATTGGTTGTGTCTATGGGTAAAAGTCTATGCACCTTGTAGCACCAATTGTCTGAAACGCTGTCTATACAACCAGTCGGATAACAAGTTGCGTAGTCTGTGGGCCGTTTTATACAGACAGTTTTAAAATTGACATTTAATAAAATACAGAGTGTCTCACAGTCGATGTTACCTTAGACGTTTACGCAAAACAAAACATTAATTTTTCTTGAAAATTTGACAACATAAGTAAGGGCTTGTGATCTAACGATCTAAAATATTTTTAACGATGCAGCGTTGCCGCTTATACAAAAAGTGGCATCAAGTTTTAAATTTTAAATGAAACACCATGTATATTTTGGTATTTTTGATCCACTCGTACTTTTTGAATATGTTTGCTTTTTATTATCCTATACCTATGTCTAACGATTTTCGAGTAAATAGTTATTCTCCATATTTTTGTTAAAAACATGTCTCTAAATAAGAAGCTTGTGTTACTCTATCCGCATTCGTAGACACTTGAAATTTTGGTTGTAGCATCTCAATGTCCTTTATATTGATTTTGTATGGAGAAATTTGCTTTAAATTATACAGGGTCGCTTAAAATTCGTGATTTTACCTCCAGAAATAAAAACGGTAAAATGTTATTCTTTTAATGGAACACCCTGTATAATCAAAGAATCTGAAGGATCATAAAAAGCCTCTGTAAATGATATATTATGTTTCCATACCTAAATGCAATGGTTCCGGGATAAAGCAAGTTTCTTTAAAAATCAAAATTAAGCATAATAAGTATTTATCAAAGATAGTCATGAAACGCCATGACTTATAATAACATTATGATTATTTGACAATTGATGTGTCATGACATTTTATGGCTATTTTGGATAAATACTTATTATGCTAAATTTTGATTTTTAAAGAAACTTGCTTTTATCTCCGGAACCATAACATTTAGGTATGGAAACATGATATATAATTTAAAGAGGCTTTTTATGGTTCTTTAGATTCCTTGATAATATACAGGGTGTTCCAATAAAAAAAATACCTTTTTTCCATTTTTATATCTAGAGGTAAAAACTGCCAATTTTAAGCGACTCTGTATAATTTAAAACAAATTTCTCCATATAAATATCATTTTTAGAGACATTGAGATAATCCCACCAAAATTTTTGTGTTTACTAATGCAGATGAGTATTAAAGCTTTCTATTTAGAAGACAATAACGAAGACAAATATGAAATATTATTACTCGAAAAACATTAAAGAAAGGTATAGGATATTGTGGGTAAACATATTAAGAAAGTAGTGACAGATCAAAATACCAAGTATACAAGGTGTTCCATTTGTAATTTTAAAGTTGATGTCAGCACGGCATAAATGGCAATGTTGCGGTAATTAAAAATTTATTATCGTTAGATCACAAGCCATTAAGTATAAAAATCAATGTTATGTTTTGCGTACACATATAGGTACCATCAGTGAGAGACACCATGTATAGCGATGTATATTTCTAAATTTATTTTCTGATATAGTAGAAATAAAAAAATCTAAAATTTGTTAACTTTTTGTTTATTTATGGACCACTTTATTGATTTCTGACTTCTTAGCTCAAGTAATATATGTAGGTCAAAGGCTTTCAGTAGTCTGTATAGATGCTATCTACCCGGTAACCATTTTCCATGGGCATGACAATAACATATACAAGTAGGAGAGAAAATATATAAAATGCCACTTTTATTTAAAAATGGTTTAGAATCTAAAAATTTAAAATACAAAGTCATTATCAAAAAATTTAAATCGGAGCCATTTTGGGTTAAACCAAAAGTAATTGAAAAATAAAAAATATGCTCAAGCTCTCCCCCTCCCTTTATACGAATTACGTTAACTTACTGTAATTTTAATTTATTTTGACACATGAGCGTACAGGGTTTTCATTTACTTACAGCGATAATTAAAAAAAAAACCTTTTTAATAAAGTTTTATAGCTTCTTATCTATTATCTTTCAGAGCATAACAAAAAAATTAATATTGAAAGAAGTAAGAACAATGTAGAAAGAAACTTTTTTTAAAAGGAAACGCCCTGTATATTATATAACAATTAAAAGTTTTTTCCAGGAGGTTTTAAAACATATTACATTTGATATACTATCTTCACTAGCTTTGGGAAATGTAGCTATTTAAATCTAAAAAATAGCAGATAAAATTTTCATAATTTCTACAGGTTTAAGCTGTAAGCACAAAGCCTATTTCCATAGGTATATTGAACATTATATCTACTAGTTTTTAGATTTAAGTGGCCATATTTCCAAAACTATTAAAGATAGATATATCAAAGGTAGTATTTTTAGGCACTTTTAAAGCTCTTTTTATTAATACTTAAAATTCCATTAAAAAAAAAAGGTTGTCTTATTTCTTTTTTCTTCTAAATGTTGGATTGTTTCTGTTGTTATGCTCTAAGGATTATAGATCAAAACTACGAAACTTTTATAAAGTGTTTATCGATCTTCTTCAATTATAGTTGTAAGTACCTAGGTGGCAAAATATAAATGAAAACCCTTTATAAACCCACTATTTCCAACGTAATAGAGACCTATTTAATAACATCAGTAAAAGATGAATTTATTTAAACAGTGTTCATGTGTTCTTTAACCTTTAAATAAGTTTGTAAAAGTTAAAAGAAATCGCTTTTTATGTAACAGAATCAAAGGGCCGAGTTAGTTGCTCATGCACTAAAAATTAGGCATTTTAGTTCTTTTATTTTTATTATAATGTTATCCTTTTTCTAAAGGCCAAAAACATTTTTTTTAAGTATGTTCTTACAAATCTTATAAACCAAGCCTTGTTCTCCACCAGCTGGTCAAATTGCTTAGGAACTAAATATTAGTCAACTCTTTCCTAAAGTTATTTCCGCTTATTGGTAGGGTCATGGGCGCCGGTAGGATGACTTCAATGTGCCAAAATTAAAAAACTTTAGTGATGAAAAAAAAAAAAATTAAGGGCAAAAAAGGTTAATAAAACATACTTGCTATTTAACCTGTTTTATATATACAGCAGGTCAGGAAGCCCCGCCTAGCCGGTAAAGCGGTCCTCGATCACATTTTCTAATCGCAACATTTTATCGGTCCGATATCGTCCATTCGATACAAATATTAGAGCTAAAATGCTCAATTAGCTGATTTGATTTTGATTCATTTAGTTATTGAAAAAGTATTTGTATGTAGGTTGATACATTTTTCTTCTGTGCCAATTCAAGCATTTGCTGCCTTGTTGCTTTTTCTTGCTTATCTGTTTTTATATAAGCACAAAAAAATAAAAAATCTGCATCCTGCAAGAAAAATCCAACCTGGGTCGTCCGCGTGACAATCGAGCATTCTACACTGGTTCACTGATGCTTACAACTAATTTACAAACTTTACCTCTTTATAATATTGGTATAGATTTTTTGAAATATTTGTTTAATTAATGATAAAATCTAGTTTATAGCATTCCTCAATAGCTTTCTAATTGTTAAAGAGTTTTTATGATCGGTCAAAATATATTGGTGGTGGGCGGCCTTGTCCACCCCTGGGTGGACGGCGTTATTCAAGATATTGGGCAACTCCGCTCATTGGTAGAGATCTTGAAAACATAAGGTTTACTGAAAACGTTGACTTATCAAAAATAAAGCATACCCTAATATAAACAATAAATTAGTGCAACCAGCAATTTTAATAGAGACTAATATATGTTACCATAGGTAAAAAGGAGAATTATAAAAAGGTATCATGGAATAACCGATTTAAGGACAGGTCATGCGAAAACTCTCAATATAATTTTATTCGTTTCTCGTTGAAATACCGCCAGTTAGTTATTTTTAGTAAACACGTGTCTCCCCCACCGCTGATGTTACACGAGGCGAGGCTTCGACTCGACATTTAAAGTGTAAACTGGAAAAATGACAAACAAGCCTGCCACCAAAGAAAGCGGTACGAAAATTTTAGCATACCATGGTTTCTCTTATCCGTAGGTATATTACTATGATGTTACTGATAGTTTGCAATATTCAAATTTGCCAAAATGGGCGGGCTGCCCGAACGTCTTCTATAAACATCAATATTGACTATATTTACACTGTACCAATCCGTCTAAGAAGATTGGTATGCTAAAGAAAAAACCAATGCAACAAACAAAACCCAGATTTTATTAAAGTGAATTCCAAACAAAAGGCTTTTTATCAGGGAAACTCAAATAAAGACATCACAATTATGACGTTTGAGGATTGATTAAAAGGGGAGGAGAGAGAAAGGGCGTTGCCGGGACGAGAAATCATAAAGTAAAAACATTACGCGGGTGCACAATGCCCGAGATGTAATGATTGATTCTGAATGCAATGAATGATTTTAATTTCGGACCGGCTTTTGTTCGGAAGAGGATGCTGCGGAACACTACTAGCAGTGGGGTCCTGCAGCAAAGAAATAGTTGATATGAACAACTTAGACAATGTCACTCTGGCAGCATCGTGAAAGATTATTGATAATATCAGTTTAGTTGCTTTAAAACCATTGAAGAATATACAGGATGTCCGGAAGGGTAGGGTCAAAAATGATGAGGGGTGATAAGGAGTGGGCCAAAATAATGTTAGTTACTACATATAAAAAATAAGTTTTTCATTTTTAACCTTTAAACGGCTGCCATAATATTAATTATATTTGGGCATTTAAATTAACCCATACCACTGATTTTTTTACAGGCAAATGATTGCGCAGCCAGACGCTCATCATAGCAGGAGTGAGACGATTTTTTTGTCGTTTATTGTAGGTATGCATTTTTTACAAGAGGTGAAAAATTAAACATTTTTGCTTTGACCGTTTTTATTCCTCGGCATCATTTTTTGTACAAAAAAGGTATACTTTTATTAGAGAAATCGATATCTTGGACCGTTTTCATAAAATCGCGTTTTAAATTAATATTAACATTAACATTATTGAACAAACAAAAAATGTTTTCACTAACAAAGACCTGGCTTGAAAAACAGACTTGCTGAACTACAAAAATCAACTAACTCGCCAACCTTTTTTTGTCTTAGAAATAATAAATACACCAGTTACATCACTCATGACCCTGTCAAACATTTTTAGTTTGCGATACAAAAATAATCTAAAATTTAGTATTTTTAATTTAAATATTATTTAAATTTTTATTTTATTTTTAATTTTAACTTGACAACGGTAGCAGACTTGCCACCAAAACGTCGTTTTTAATTAAATTTTTGGGTTTTTTGGGAGGGTTTTCTTTTTTTTTTTTTTTTTTTCAGGCGTGACGAGTTTATAGAGTCAATGGGGGCTGAGCAGGGGTCAGCTCTGTATACGGGACCAGGTTTCAGGCGGTCCCATTCTTTCCAGATGTGTACCCAACAAGAAGACCATCCAATAAATGAATCCGCCTAACCAATATATAGAGCATATCTCCATTTCAAACAGACTTATACCAAACAAGGAAAAACTAACTTAGTCCTGTTTAGAACAAAATTAAATAATATCGATAAACGAATATATTGAAATGACAACAATAACATCACAGTTTAAAGTTATACGAAATTTTTAGGAATCCAAATTGATGAATTTCTAAACTGGTCAGTCAAATAGATTTAATTAGTAGCAAGCTGAACAGTATAAATTATGGTAGAAAAATTAAACATTTTGCTTTGACCGTTTTATTCCTCATCATTTTTGTACAAAAAAGGTATACTTTATTTAAATCGATATCATGGACCGTTTTTCTCTAAAATCGCATTTTAAATTAATATTAACATTAACATTATTGAACAAACAAAAAATATTTTTTCACAAACAAAGACCTGGTTTGAGAAAAACAGACTTATTAACTAAAAATCAACTAACTCATAACCTTTTTTTGTCTTAGAAATAATAAATACACCAGTTACTTATGTCACTTATGACACATATGTCAAACTATTTTCAGTATGCGATACAAAAATAATCTAAAATTTTAATTATTTTTAATTTAAATATTAGTTAATTTTTTAATTTTTATTTTTTAATTTAATTTTTAACTTGACAACGGTAGCAGACTTGCCACCGAAACGTCGTTTTTTAATTAGAATTTTTGGGTTTTTTGGGGTTTTTCTTTATATTGTTTCAGGCGACCGGCCAGTTCATAGGGTCAATAGGGCTGAACAGGGTCAGCTCGTATACCCCGGGACCAGGACCGAAGAGGTCCCATTCTTTCCAGGTGTGTACCCAACAAGAATACCATCCAATAAATGAATCCGCCTAACCAATATAGAGCATATCTCCATTTCAAACAGACTTGATGAAAAAACTAACTTAGTCCTGTTTAGAACAAAAATTAAATAATATCGATAAACCAGAATATATTGAAATAGACAACAAAAACATCACAGTTCAAAGTAATACAAAAATTTTTAGGAATCCAAATTGATGAATTTCTAAACTGGTCAGATCAAATAGATTTAATTAGTAGCAAGCTGAACAGTATAAGTTATGGTATCAGACTGACAACAAAATATATTTCAGAGACTGCGTTAAGGACATTGTATTTTACAAACTTCGAGGCTATACAGCAAGATATGGTATTATTTTTAGGGTTGTAATTCCAAGATCCAAAATATTTTTGTTATACAAAAACGTTTATTGCAAACTATTTTTAAAATGTTATATAGGGATAGTTGTAGAAATGTCTTGAGAAAAAAAGCTATTCTTACAATTTATGGTTTGTACATATTTGATACAATAATGTTTTTTTCTTTTATAAAAATAGAAATAGTTTTAGGGTAGAAAGTAACCATAATTACAACCGAGGTAAATTAGCCAATTCATCACCTATTATTGTTTGAAAAAGGACTATACTATACAGGCATTCATTTCTACAACAAGTTACCGAATGATATTAAAAGTACACCGACATTAAAAGTATTTAAAAGAAAAGTAAAACAATTTTTAATACAAATAGAACCCTACCGTGTGAAAAACTATACAGAGAGACAATCGTAAATGCCTTTTTTTTTTGTTGACGTGATTTCTTTTTATGTTTATATATTTGTATACCTGAATATGATCAAAAATACAGAAATTTTCTATTCTATTCTATTCTATTCTAAATCCAGACATACCAGCATTTTGTATGTAATAAAAATTATATAATACAATTATTTAAATGTGGTAAAAATAATTAAAAATGGTGTTTGTAAGCTTTTCAAACTTTATAATACAAATAAAATCTGTTTTCTTCTAATTTTGCCATGTTTTAATAATTTTCTCAAAATTAAATTTTTTATTACATACAAAATTTTGGTATGTCTGGATATAAAATGCGATTTTATGAAAAACGGTCCAAGATATCGATTTTAATAAAGTAGGTATACCTTTTTGTACAAAAATGATGAGAAAATCAAACGGTCAAACAAAATGTCAAATTTTTTACCCCTGTAAAAAATGAATACAATAAACGAAATAAAAATATTTTACCCAGTATAATTAATATGACTTACTGCGCAATCATTTGCCTATAAAAACAAGCATTGGTATGAGTTAATTTAAATGCCCAAATATTATTATTACTTTGGCAACCGTTTAAAAAATATAAATTAAATACATTATTTTTCATCTAACTTTGAAGGTTAATAACTTCGATAGAACTTTTTTTTATGAAGTACTAACATTATTTTTGCTCACTCTATCAACCCTATCACTTTTGACCTGACCTTTTCGGACACCCTGTATAGACCGTAAGTCAGTTTTGTCAGTTATTTCCTCCCAGGCCATAACTCGTAAAATGCTTCAAGAGGGTTGTACATGAATCGTTGTGAGCGTCAACTGCGTATGTTGGAATTGTACAGGGTGCTCCAGAAAAAAGATCCATATTAAACTTTCTTTTTAATTAAAACATGGTAATTTTTGGATTGAAGGCAAAAAATATTGTTTTATAAGCGATCCATATACCAAAACTGAAACGTTTTTAAGATATTTGATTAGATTACCTTATTCTTACGCTTGACTTTATATATTTGATTTAATTGCTAAAAATTAAGTGTACAGTCACCTACATTCAAGTTTTTTTACTAGAAATTATACAGGGCGTTTGGAAATTAATATTTATTATTATATTAATTTCTGGACACCATGTATAATTTTTATTAAAAAAATCATTGTAGGGGATGGTAAAGTTAATATTCTAGCTACCTAATATAATATACAAAGTAAAAGATAGTTACACCCGTCTGCATATTATTCATATCCCATATGCCAGATTTCTAAAATCAAAAACAAATGATCCTTTAGGCCGGCCGCAAATACCAAATTTTTGATCCGATTATTCGATCCGACTTAAAAATGTCTAGGTTGTCATTGGTATCTAGTATTTAAAATACAAAATGTCACAACCAATGACAACATAGATATTTTTAAGTCGGACCGACTAATCAGATCAAAAATCGGATGTTTGCGGTTGGACCTAATATGCGAATACTAAAGTTTTGTCCCGTTATTTCAAATACATTTTTCTTTATATTTTTTCACTTTTTCAGCTACGGTAAAATCGAATCGCGCATAACTTAACTGTCAAAATAGCGCTTACGTTAATATCGCGTGACGTTACAGCACCACCCATATTTCTCTATTAACTACAGTTTACTCTGGTAGAATTATTAAAAACCTTGTTTGTGAGCCTTTTGAACTTTACAATACAAATAAATAGTGTTTTTTTATAATTTTACTTTAATTTAAAAATTTTCACAAAAATGCAATTTCTTATTACATACAAAATGCTGGTGTGTTAGGATTCAAAATGCGATTTTATGAAAAACGGTCCAAGAAGGGGATTCAAATAAGACATACCTTTTTTGTACAAAAATAAGGAATCAAACTGTCAAAGCAAAATGACAAATTCGTCACCTGGGTTAAAAATGTATACATTAAATGAAAAAATCGTCTCAACCTATATAATCCGACTTAGCGACTGGGGCTAAACAACCATTTACCTATGAAAAGAAGCTTTAGTATATAGTAGTAGTATTTTAGTTATATTTAGTTACCCAAATATTATTGGTCACCTGGTAACAGTTTCAAAGTGATAATTTAAATAACTTTTTCTTCTTCTAACTTTAAGGGTCAGTATCTCCCTAAGGAATCGCTATAGAACTTTTTTTATATAAAGTAGTAATATTATTTTGGTTTACTCTATCACCCCTATCATTTATGGCTTCAGCTTTATAGACACCCTGTATTTAAACCGTTGAGACTGCATATTAAGGTGGGTCCAAAAATCGACTATTTTTTGACTTTTTATAGGAAGATCCACCTCCTTACAGGTTTGCATGTTTTCTTCAGTCCAATACAAAATAATTTATATTTTACCATTTGGTAATTACTAATCATACAGCATAATTTTAGGAGAGTTTTTTGTAAAAATTAAATGCTCTACAAATTAACTCTCCCATACTTATTAAATAAATTAAATTTTTAAAAAGATATTCAATGTCAAAGATTAAAAAAGGAATAACCTTTTAACTTACTTAAAAAGGTTTAAGGTACCTTTTTGTAGATCATTTAATATTTGATAAAAATTTTAAAAACTTATTGTCAATAATTATTTTTTAGCAAGGTTAAAAATTTAAAAACAGAAAAAAATGAATTCTTAATCTTTTTATAGTTTATATTTAACAAAAAGGAACGCCCCCAGGACGGGTTGGTGTTTTTTGACGAATATACTCTATAAGCTGGGGCCTAAACCCCCCAAAATCCAGAGCCTAGTTGCGCCACTGGGTGGTCCCTAAATAATAGGCCAAACGAAGAACTGTGAAGTCAAAATGATGAGATTTAACTAAACCTACCTTAGTCTCACAATGATGAGACTGAACTAAACCTACCTTAGTCTAAAAACTAAAATACAGGGTGTTAAAGTTAAAAATATATTTGTAAAACTATTTTTATAATTACTGGCATGTTTTGCATATTGTTATAAAACTTGGTATCTAGGGATTTTCTGACATGAAGTGTTTATATCTGTTGTTAATTAACTGGAGGACGCCTATTATACTACTCTGAAGTTCTTTAAAACTTTTGTGTGATTTCTTATATGTACCATCCAAGTCAAATATTGATCTTTTTCATACCTTATCCACAAAAAAGTATACTTTGAAAGAATCGCTCTGAACAACAGTTCCCTAGATATTTGAGTTTAAGGTATTTAGTGCAACCAAAAAATGCTTTTAAAACAGCGTATATAACTACAAGTGCCTTATCATTAATAAATGATTTAAAGTACACTTTTTTGTGTAGAAGCATAGGATAATTTACTGGTTAACCTAAATGGTAGACTAAAATCCAGTTACAAAAATGCCACAAGCGTCATACAAATAAAGACGGCAATCAATTATCGCTGTCTAAACGCGTCGTTTACATCGTGTACGAGCAACAAAAAGGAGATTAATTGAAAGTGAGACAGAAGTGATGACGCCGCGCCGTGGCATCTTCTCTACTGGCGAGAACTTTTCATACAGACTAAATAAAACAAAGCAGTTGGGACGTTTTGGAGAAACTCAAAGTAGTGTAGATAGCGTGCTCTAGTTTGCAGATAAAATTAGACATCAGATATAAATAACAAATGTCAGAAAACCCCTTAATACAGTGTTGTATTACAATATTCAAAACAAATTAAGTATTATTTAGATACATATGTATATTAGACACATAAACTATTTTGTGGTTTTTATATTAGGATTAATTTTTAATTGGTTTAATTATTTTTTTAATTTAAAAAATTTCAAAGAAGTTCCTAAAGCGCTGCAGCATTGGAAAACTGTAGTTTTTGTTTGTGTCAACAAACTCATTCTTACCTCGCTTAAGACACCCACGGTACGTTAGTATTGAGGCTTTTAGCTTTCATGGTTTGTCCAAAGATTTAAAAAAATTATAATAATAAATTCTACTTAACGCTTTGAGGTTATTTCAAGGTTGACCAGAAACAATTTAATAAATACCTTAAACGGAAGAAATGTTTATACTGGCAATAATGCCTTGTTTAGACACGGCTAGTAATTTAGTCGAGTAGTGAGTAATTAAGTATGCCCGTGCGCGTGGACAGCTACTACACTAAACTACTTATTTTATGCTTTATTTGTTTTCTGGGAGATTAAATGTAAACAAAATATTATTTGGCTTTTCTCCAGAATAAAATTTAAAAGTTTATTTAACATTTTAAGAAAATTAAAACTTTTATACAAATATACAAAAATATTTTTATTTTAGAAAAGTTATTCTTTTTTGACGTGACAACGTCTTATAATTCGATGGACCTGGCTGCACGCACCTAAAAGCATGATTTATGTGCCGTTACCTCGCGCGTTCCATTTAAGGCCCAAAGTGCAAGCGATAGCGCGGAACGAGCGACAAAGAGGCACAATCTTCGTCGCGTCGTTCGACATCTGTCTCCTACTTGAGTAGGCGTGCAGTAAAAAGTAAATGTGGTGTTAATTGTTTATAGCAACGATAATAAAGGTTATGATTCTTTCGACGTTTCACGTTCAACTATCATCAGTAAACCGACTTTGCAGACAACTATCTTTTTTATTTACTCTTAATCCCTTATGGACAAAACTGGTAAACAAATATATATTTTTTTAAGTTCTTCTATAAATAGAATACGTCTTCTAACTTTTGTTTAAATATCCATAGGTATTGGTACACAGTTGTTATAAAAAAATGACACAGTGCCACGGATTTCTGAGGCTAAAATATGACGATCTATCCCAACTTACCTTATTCTAAAAGCAGATTATTTCGGAGATATAGGGTGTTAAAAATTTATTCTGGTTTTAGTTGTATATAAACAATTTTAGTAATAATGGGTTTATTGTCACAATATTTGACCAGAAGGGGTTTTGAAAGGTGATAATAAAAATTTGCCATAAATTTAATTGTTAACTTGAGGTATCTTGAACAAATTAAAAACGAAATAATTTTTTGAACCTCTCTATATGTAACTTTTAAAGAAATTTTTTATTCATTAACATATTTTGTATACTAAAGAAATTGTTGATTTAGGCAACCGTTTTCGAGATATTAGGTAAAAATAACTTTTTACAGGGTGGACAAAAAGTAGATCTATGTGTAAAAGTAAAAGTTTTAAAATTTTCTAATTCTTTTCATAATTCTTGTTTTTTGTTATGCCATAAACTACTATTTTTTTATTTGCGTTACTTAGTTGGCGTCATATTGCTCTTGTTGTATGGTTTTTTAATGCTTGGATATGAAATGGAGGATTTTCGTAATATATGGAAACTCTCTCATATTTTAGAACCGGTTTCATCAAAACTTACAATATTTACTATTGCACAAAAGAAAACAAAAATGATATAAAAAAATACTTTACAGATAGATCTACTGTTTTGTCCACTCTGTACAAAAGTTTTTATTAAACATTAAAAGGTATTGCTCTTTGCTTAAAACATCAAACAGTAGGAGTTTATAGGACTTAAAGTGTTTTAGTGTTATACAGGGTAACAACGCTAAAACGTCACTTTTTCAGTAAAAACATCATATTTTCAGAATTACGAAGAATATTAAAAATCTGATTCTTATAAATTTTAAAAAATCAAAAATTTCTTTTATTTAAAAAGTTCAAGAACAACAAAAATTTTCAAAAAACAAAGTCATATTCAGCACTTGGTAAGTTTAATACCAAGGCTGCAATGTAGGTAATCATAAAGACTAATAATTGCGTCCAAAGTTGCCGAAAATCACACTAAAATAGTTTTTGTAGTATAGGTTTAAAATTTTACCTTAAATTTAAAATATCTCTTTTGAATGTCCAGCAGTTTAGTATACGTAATTAGGGGAATTGTAATATAAGATTATAATAACAGCCTATAATATCCTGCACATAATATGGATATTCTTGAATTTATTAGATATAGAAAAGTCAAAGAAAGGACAAACTTAAGATATCACATAGGTGGATGTTAGATATTTTATAATAAAAACAGTAAATTTATTCGTTATGTAAATCTCCGCCACTGCTTTACCAAATATATGATTTTATTCATTGCATCTCTTGGCGTTGTTGGTCTTCCTACCCTTGGCCACCCCCAGCCCCTATAAAAGTCGTTTTGTGCAAATTAAAAAAATAAATGCCTCCGGCGGTAATGAATTAATGCTTTTGTGTGGAACGAATAAAAGAGAATTACAAATAAACGGGCGGAGCCTGCGTTCCAGTTCGTTTATATGAATAATCTGTTTTTTTTTAATGTATTTTTATCTGCATTTACCCAATTTACTTAATGTGTATACTAAGGTGGGTCAAAAACATCGATTATTTTTATTTTAAATTCTGACAATGAAAAAATTGGTTTCTAGGCACCTTCAGATAATGCTCTATATCCGCCTTATTACAGTGTTGCATATTTTCCTTAGTCCCATAGTAAAAAAATCATATCTCACCATTTGGTTATCATACCGTAAAACTCGAAAATACCATTTCGAGAAAATTAAACGCTCTACAAAAAAGGCCAATTATCCTTTTAGATAATTTTAACCATTTAAAAAGATAATAAGGTTAAAAACACACCAGTATCCTAACGACCCGCTGGAAATATGTGAAGCATGATGCAACTATATCATTTAGCCTATTACCTAAAAATCTCGAGAAAGGTATGAAATTGTCTATAATAAGTTTATAGCTTTGAGAGACAACAAAAATATTAAATTCCTCTCTGAAAATGCAGCATTAGTTTATTTTAAAGAACTTTCAAAGAAATATAAGTTATCCACTCTCTGGTCCGAATACTCAATGTTGAAAAGTACGCTGAAGTTAAAAGAAAACATCGAACTGGGTAGTACATGAAACTGGTTGCATTCCTTAAAAGAAAATCAGAAAATTATGTTGCAAAGAAGTCAAACATTCTTACAGAAAAGGATTTTCATCGGTCCTATCTACTGCTCCAGACGAAAAATATTTGCTTGTTAAGGTATTTTATATTAGATAATAATAATTTAATAAATTAGGAGATAATAGCATATTTTAACTTTTTAGACCGTTGTGGTAATTGGATTAAAAGGAGCTTGTAGGCGGGATGAGTTCTGTAGATTAACGATTATGGATATCGGAGAGTTCGATTTAGCATTACTAGTGAAGATAAAATACACAAAGAATGAATTACCTAGGTGGTTTACCATTACAGGTACTTTTTATGAAATATGCAAAAATATCTTAGCCTTCGTCCCCAAAATATAACAAAAAAGATTTTTTCTTAATTATTGCAACGGCAAATGCACAAAACAAGTTGTTGGTATTAACAAAATAGGAAGTATGGCGAGAAAAATAGCTGAATTCCTGAATCTACCGAATTCAGAAAACTACACTGGTCACTGATTTCGGCGATCATCGGCCACAATATTAGTTAATGCAGAAGGTGACTTGCTGACTTTAAAGCGCCATGGGGAATGGAATTCCAGTGCCGTTGCAGAAGGATATATTGGCGAGTTGATTGAAAACAAACTACAAATATCTAATAAAATAATGGATTCTGTAAAGCCATCGTCGAGCAACATTTTCTCGAAATCCATGTTGCAGCCTTTGCCAAGAAGTAACATAGTTCAGAGTTCACATTCATCTTAATATTCTTAAAACATTATTGAAAATCATCATGAGAAGAAAAAGACACTTCAATATTGAATTTGGAAAACTGTTTTAATATTACAATTAATTATAACTTCAAATAATATTTTATTGTTATTTCACTAATTTATATATACTTGTTTAATTATTATGGTAATTAAACAACATTGTTAAAAAATTAAATTAATTAACAACAATTTTTATTTTTTGTGGTTGTAGTTGTTATGTGCAGTCGAATAAACAGTATAGTATGCAACACGTTTGAAATCGCATCAATGCACACTCGTGTGACGATAAACATCACACCCGTGTACAAAGAGCCTTTTTCAAAACTTGTTACACTGTATACTATTTTTCACTGTTGACGTTTGTCAAAACCAATCAACAATGCATGACTATGTAATAATAGAGTGAGATATACCAAGATTAAGTAATTTTTAACGAAGAAAAATAGTATGTGCAAGTCCTGGGAAAAGCATGGGCTTTGGGTAAAACTCTATCATGGTCCAAAAATATATAGCTTTTCCTAAATATTACACAATATACGCTTAAGTATACGTTACTTGGCAACGCCTTTTACCTACAGCAATAATACTTTGTGAAGGTAAGAAGATATATTGAAAATATCGCTCATGGGTTGTAATAATCAGCAGAGCTCAACAAACAAGTTTTGTACTAAGAACAGGTGTAAAAAGGAAAATACTAAATATTAATTTAAAAGTTATCTCCGTTTAAGTAAACTAAAGCATTTCTTATACATTTACCTTAGTAATGAAATGTATAAATCGTTCTTAAAACGTGATTTTTGAATTCTGCCGCTATTGAAGCCCATAAGCGATATATAGATTGACTGATCGGAGAAAAATAATATTGATAGAAATACTATAGAGTTAATAATTTTATCACCGTCAGCTACTAACTTCCAAAAGATACTTCCGATTTCTCTCATCTAGTTTTAGACTTATCTCTTTTTGCTTAAGTTATAAACAGAATTTAGCAAAATTTATCATTACCAAATATTCAAATATTTAGAAAAATATTACTTTACTCCTAATAAACAGGGACGATTTCGCAAACAAAAGAAATTAATAATCCAGTTACTACTTTTTTTATCTTTGTGACTGCCTACGAAGACTAAGGCCTAAGTACCAGAGTACCGTGTGTGTCGAGCTATTAGATATTTAACCCATATTTACCTCTGTCTCGCCAACGTGGTCTTAGCATTAAAACATGCAGAATTTGCATTTTACAGCACCACAGCACCATTTAGACAACAAGGTAGTGCTAGTACAAACTTTTTTTTTTAATAACTACCACCTAAAGATGTATAATCGGCTGGGGACCGAACCGGCGACTTCGAACTTCCTACATCAAGAATCTGTTTACTGCGCCACCGGCAAGGCGTTGAGGAGACCTAAAAAAAATCCTACTAAATATAATACTAAATTTCCTAAATTCCTAATTACAAATCATCACGGAGATACAATTATTATCTGGAAAGTAAAAAAAACATTTAGAAAAAATATATTTACGCTATTATTTTTTTAAGTAAAAAGTTGTCCCAAAATAAATGTTTTTTTTCTTTAAAAATTAAAAACAATTAAAATCCTTAGTACATAATATGTGAGGCTTACGAAAACTTTTAGAAGTGATTATTTACTAAAAACGCGTTATAGTCCCAGAGTTAGTGAACCCTTTAAGTAACGTTTTGCCTGTAAGGCTGGAAATTCGTATAGTGATGAGTCATAGCATACTAAATACGACAATTATCATGGCAAGCATTATCCCTACGCATCATCTCCCTGTATATTTTTTCAGGAAAAAAATAATGAAAAAAACATGGCGCTGTATGCTTGAGATTTTTATAGCATTTAGTTCATTTATCGTAAGGTTTAAAAAAAATTGGACCGGCGTTTTCGATGAGCACAAGTACCT
Source organism: Listronotus bonariensis (assembly GCA_014170235.1). Lineage (NCBI taxonomy): Eukaryota > Metazoa > Arthropoda > Insecta > Coleoptera > Curculionidae > Listronotus > Listronotus bonariensis. The sequence goes on along the minus strand of JACEGR010000947.1, from coordinate 181,757 downwards.
GCCAGGCGAACTAAGAGGTGTGGTATACAGTGCATATTATCTTTGATGTCCTCCCTTTTTATGTTTTAACGGATCAATTTTAAAAAGTTAAACTTGGGGATATAAAATTGATGAATGAATACTATATTTTAATCAGGGTTGTTTTGTTTTAAACATTTTGTTTTAATTAACTGTTTTAAACATGTTTTAAACATTTGTTTACGTTTAAAACAGTTTTTGTTTAAAACAGTTTAAAACAAGTTTAAAACACCTAAATTAAACAAGCGTGTTTTTTTTATTTTCTTTATTAATTTAATGAATAATAATAGGAAATACTCTCAAATGTAATATATAAACTTTTAACTGCGAGTATTAATAATTGGAACACAACAAAAACTGAAATTGATCAGTGAGTCTCGTCACCACTTATGAGATTAAAAGGCCCTGTATCTCAGAAATGAAGCGACTTCGGACATAGAGCATGTCTACGTAAGTTCGGACCATGTGGGAAACTTTTTTATTATTGATTTTACGAAAAAAAGTTATTCCTTATAAAAAGTTCTGCATGGTCTAAACCTAAAATTCAATCATCAGATATTAATTGTTTGCAGTGGTATACGAGGTATGTCAAAAATGATAATAAGTTTTCATATTTGTAAGTTTTTTTTATTCTAAAGATCTTTTCTTATAAAAAAATCGATATTGTTAAAAATAAAAGTACTTTTCTCTTAAGCAAAATCACATACCTCGTATACCACTGCAAAAAATGTATATCTGATGATTGCATTTTAGGTTTTAGGCCATGCAGATTTTTTATAAAGAATAAGTTTTTTTCGTAAAATCAATAATAAAAACAAATTCCCAATGATGAGAACTGAAGTTAATTTTTTGGGTAAATAGTTAAAATTGCATATTTGAGTAAAAACACATCAAGTGGACCTCCCATTTTCACTTGATCATGAGAACTAAGTTCATGTATTTTTTAATAAGTAGTTATTACCAACAATTAATTCCCAAAACAGTTTTTTGATATTTTCATTTTAACAACACTTTTTTTTACAATAAAAATGTTTAGTACTTTTAATTAAAAAATCAATTTCCAAGTAACCATCAAAGCTAAATTAATAAAATTTTCAGGATTTACTGTTAAAAACTATATTTTAATAAAATATAAAAAATCTAATATTATTTATTTATTAGCCTATTGTTTATTAACTTTTAAATAAACAATTGCAAATTTCGATAGCTTCACCCTCGTAAAATAGATTTGTTTTTTTTGTCAGGTATGTGCTTTATATATTCAAATTTATTATTCTAAAATAAAATTTAACTGCTCGCGATTAACTTAAACAATAGGTATAAATTTATTTATCACCGGGCGTCGGGGCACCAGGCGCTATCAGTTCAATGCGCGGTCGAGTATGTCAAAATTTCTTCAACTCCTGCCAATAGTAATAAAAACATCAATTCGAAGTATTACCATTTAACAAATTTGCATGCAGCATGTCTTTTTATTATTAACTTTACGAAAAAAGTGCCTCCTCATAAAAAGTCCTGCTTGATGAGAAAATACATATCCACAAAAATATTTGAAGGTTGGACGTACAGGGTGGCTTTAAAATGACTTGTTTCCAAATTAAGATACAGGTTATTTCCTAACTACGGTACCAAACTTTTAAGGGTGATTTGTTATGTCATTTTATGAAAAAAGTTCCTATAAACATATGTCCGGAGTGCCACCTTCACATATATTTGTGGAAATGTATTTTCTCATCAAGCAGGACTTTTTATGAAGAGGCACAGTTTTTTCGTAAAGTTAATAATTAAAAAGTTTCCCATTAGGTAAGAACTTCCGAAGACACGCTGTATTATTTAGTAGAATAATAATCATCGATGAACCATGCTTAATTGATATTACGTTTAAGGAAATATGATTTAAACAATGTTTTTTTTGTAAGTTTTATTTGTTTTAAACATAAAATTTAAAAGCAAAAAAAAACATGTTTAAAACAAAAAACATGTGTTTTGTATAAAATTAAAAATACATGTTTTTTTCAACCCTGATTTTAATTACTATAAATAATATATAATATATTTGTGGCACATTATTTTTAAGCATCTGACAAGTACTTTATAACCCATAATATATTAAGTCAATACCACGTAATACAAAAATGACGGTACTTGAAAAGTACCTAAATACCTGATCTGATGCCCATATTTCCAAAACTAGTAAAGTCATATGTACCTTATGTAATATTTTTAAAGCTCCTTTAAGGATTTTTTAATAGTAATATAATATACAGGAAGTCTCATTAAAAAATATATATAATTTCTTTCTACCTTGCATATTATTACCATTATTACCGTTAAAAATGTGTTTAAAAGAGATTTAAGAAAACACACATTAGATTTATCTAACTCCATTAGTTTTGGAAATATATCCATCGTAGCCAGCGTATTTAGGGTTATAAAGTACTCGTCAGGAGCTTTTAAATAATGTGCCACAAGATCCCTCTTTCCATTTAACTTTTTTCCAAGGTGGCATCCAGCCACCCGCCATGTTGAAATTTTTATCTGTCTTTAAAATAAAGTATTTATGCATCAATTTCATACATAACTTTAAGTTCAACTCTTTTTATTCAATTTGTTAAAAAATAAAAAAGGGGGAGGGTATTAAAGATATACACTGTATACCACACCTTTCAGTTCGCCTGGCAGGTACTTGTGTTTATTGAAAACGCCTGTCAATTGCATTTCAAACCCTACTATGAATGAACCAAATTTAAAAAAAAGGAAGCTTACAGCGCCAAGCTTTTCTTTATTATTTTTTTACTTTTAAATTTCTAGCGTTACATGCCTAACGTTACTTAAAGGGTTCACTACCTCTTCTACTATTAATACAGTTTTATGAATTAAATTTTTAATTCAGTATTAAAAGGGTCGTAATAAGCATTAAAAATTGTCTGAAAAGATTAATTGCTGCAAAAAACTATTAAATACATAAAATATTTAAAAAAACATTAAAAAGAATATCTTAAAAAATAAAGTAGATATTAAAAATCTAAGAAACTAGTTTTTTGCAATAGTTTTTAGACTAACATTATACCTATAATTAAAACAAAACCTTTTTTTTGTAGAACGATCTTAGCAAAAACAGAACATTGTTTTACACCCTGTAGAAAAAGAAAAACCTTACATTAATTGGATTTCTTAAAGTTTTTCTACAAAACGGTAAAATTTGCATTTTGTTATTACATTTTTTTAGAGTAATAACGATTTAAATTTTACCAAAAACCTATTTGCAAATGAATCAAGTAGCAGTTTAGTTTAGTTGTTAGTAATTGCTATATTTACCAACTTAATTAATTTTGTGTTTATTAACCACAATGTGATTTTTATATTTTTTTTTGGGTGAGGGGCACTTACTATGACTGTAGCTCTGAATTGGTTAAACATACGCTCCTAATATATTTAAATTACATTTTTAAATACTCCGCACATACGGAAATTGTTAATCTTTTTTAAAGAATTACAAAAGATTGCCTTTTGCATCTTTACTGGTTTTGACAAGATCAGTCAAAACAAAAGCTACTCTCAGTTTTTGACCCAAACCTGATTTGAAGAACTAGTGCAAATGTTCCTTTTATGTAATACTCAATCAGGAAACAAATAACTTAATAATTTAGTCGCTGTAGAAGCCTTTAAATAGAATAGTGAAAAAAAGGTTTGCTTTTAAACATGTATTTTAAAAGATTCCGTGGACTTTTTCTTCTACCAATATAATTTTATTTGTATTTTACACGTAACCCAAGACAATTGCAAAATATAAAAGTGTTTGATAATTAAAATGGATGTTCCGAGTCTACAGGAAACAATGGCCAACAATGTGTGGATCGTCACCTTTACCTAACATGATCCGGAGAAGTCCGGATATTTAAGGCAACTGGAAAAGTAACTACTGAAGGCCTACGATATAGACCGCGCACGTGAACACACACAATTTTTTACGACTGTTTAAAAATTTATACATTATTTATGTGATTTTTAACAGGTAATATTGCTTATTACCAACGGCCATTACCCACCGCCGTCATAAAGTACTCTTAATGTGCACAAAACGATAATTATTTTTTATTGTTTTTATAACTTTGTTTTCTAAATATGACTCCAGCCAAGGTCACCTTTGTTTTAGTTACGTATAAGTATAAAAATATCTAATAGGTAGGTAGAATGATAACTAATTAACTAATAATAAAATCAATCAGATTCAATAAAAAATTCGTCCTAATAATACTAACCTTGCGGTTTCCAAAATATTTTGGGGGATATTGAAAACTAAAATTAAGCGACTTGGCAACGTTGCAGTTACAAATTTTGAACATAATGACATTTCATAATCAAGTTTTAATTTCTATTGTTGCAGTTAATATTCTACTTTTATAAGAATTTGTACAATTTGTGGAATAAATGTAATTAAAAATAAGAAAATAGTTAGTCTATAACTACTGTTAAGCGTTTAAGTGGTTGCCATCATGAATTTCGTTAAAAATTGAGCAAGAAGCAAAACGTGCGAAGTCAGTTTTGGTTTATCTACAGTTTAAACCTAAATAACGTAGAACTTAAGCTTTATGGCTATATATAAAGTTTCTTTAAATACTGACTATTATCCTGCTTTGTGTTATTTAGGTTATTAGACAATGATGAGTAATATTTTTCGTGAAATTTAATAACTAATCAAGTAATTTATGTAAATGTTATTTGCCAAATTGAATCTAGATACCCATTTTTATCATCTATTTGACCGAATTGCAACACTGTGCTACTTAATTTGAATTTCCATCATCGACTTCAGAGTCCATTTTACTTTGGAATGATGTGTGTGTGTGTGTGTGTGACTTATGTCACATTTATTATAAAAAACAACGCTTAGCGCCTTGACAGCGATAGCTCTTATAATGTTTGACGATTTTTAAATGTCATATATTGACTGGTGTTCAATTATATAATACGAGATACAATAATTCGCCAATTAAATTTGAATATTTTTTTCGATACTGCAGCCAAATAATTATAAATTTCTTGAACATGTTGCAAAAGGTAGTAGAAAAAAATAGCATACATTTCTCCTAGAGTAAAGTGCCTTTTCTTCCTTTAGACAATTAAACCTTACAGGGAAGGAAAAGTGGTACTTTCCTTTCTTGTAATGTAAGTAACTATTTTTTTGTTATTAACTAAAACGAGTATGGATTGTAAATAATACATACCGGGTAAGTAAAAACTACTGCAACTCTTAAATATTTTTAATTGCAAGCGTGCCAACTTTATAAAGTTTCCAACATTTCAAAATTTAATCTTTACCAGTTAAGTACCGAGATATGACGAAACCGCAATTTTATTAAAAGTTGGCAACAATGCTGATATTACTGATCAATTGGGCATGCCGAAAAATCCTTAAAAACCTAATTTTTTAAACACAGCTTAAGCCGTTTTAAATATATTTGGGCGCTAAATTACTTTTTGCTAAAAATGTAGGGTATCATATCTCGCCAACTTATAGAGCCGAAATTTTAAAAATTTATAAACTTACTAAATTTGTTTCCGTCTATTTTAATGCAATAAAAATAAATAAGGCATTTCATTTAGAAAACTGAAAAAAGGTGTAGCATAAAACTGGGAAATTTGGCAACAGTGCCTATATCACTATTTAATTCGACATGTCCAAAATACAGATATAAGTCCACATTTAGTTCATTCTGGAAGCAATACCGCCAAGTACACAAAAAATGATAAAGTAAACAAACCTTTTCGAAGGCACATAGCGCTGACAGAGCCTGATTTCATATTTTTTAGATAAATACAAAAAAGACACTGCTAAAACACGTGTCACGTACCTAAAAAACATGCTCTTATTTCGCCCCTGTCTTGCCATAAAACCGGTGGCACGTCGCGTGGAACTAGAAACTCGTCGGGTTGAATATTTTCTGCTGCAATAAATCATTGTTCACAAAAGGGTTTATTTACTTTATTATTTTTTGTGTACTTTGCGGTATTACTTTTAGAATGAATTAAATGTGGACCCATCTATACCAAATTAGGTAAATGTAGCTTTATCGATTTTAATGATATTAAAAGTTGAGGTTCTTTTACTAACCCAAAGTATAATTAACCCTTTATAGGTCTTGGGATAGTAATTTCTTACCAAAATGTCTTAGAAGAACCAGTGGCTATAAGTATACTCACTTATCGCCACCAGATCAAGCATGTCATAACCAATAATAGTCGAGTTTTGCAAGTCTCAGTCTCTTTTAGCAAGACAAAAATTTAAGTTTTATGTTATTTGGTGGAGACCCAAAAGAGAAAACAAAAAAGTCTTATATTTTAAAAGAATTTTATTTTTGTTACAGTTTTTTGATTATACGTATTCCAAACATCATTGTTTATTTCTTATATTTTCAGTAAATACATTTAAATAGCATAATATTATACTCTAAATGTAATGTCTCATGTAATTGCATATTAGTTTAAAATATTTTGGCTCATGTGTCACGTAGAGCTCTCTCAAAGGTACACACATGTTCCCTATTACCTACATAGGACCCAACCTAAAAATAAATCCATTTTGGGAAAAACATTTTTTTGCCCTATAAAGGGTTAAAGTGTGTATTGTAATATAGTAGGCTTAAATAAATATTCGCTGTAATGCCTCAGTATGAAATATACACGTAGTTCAGAAAAATGAATGCATTTTCATTATTTCGTTTTTGTTCGGAAGCGGGATTAGTCACGCCCTCCTTAAACCCGAGGATACGGAAGGACCGGATGCACGAAGAACGAAATAATGCACTTTTTAATCTACTCCTGCTTTTCAAATCCTGTTGTTCTACAATGCATAATTTTCCAGGATCGGACAAAAAGGGTTTATTACTCTTATCAAAGTTTTTTTAGTTAATTTTTTATTTTTATTTATTGCAAAATAATATTTTTTATAGTCCTGATAAGACTTGTCATACAATTTACACGTTTTATATGTTAACGTAAAGGTTTTTCTTTTTCTGAGTACCATTTCCTATGTTAAAAGTGGCTTTGACACAAAAACACATGCTTAGGCTGACTTAAATACCATAGATAGACTATGAATAACTTAAAGTGAAACACACTAACGAAAAGCTTTATACAGGGTATCCCAGGACAGGGGTTGCAAGAAGACAAATGAAACCAAAGTGTTAGAATTTTAAATCGTCATTTTTGAAAAATTGGTCTCAAGATCCAAAACTAAAAAGTGCAAAAGTTAGATAACAGTAAAGTACACCTATTTTGAAAAATGGACAAAGTGATTGTATGAAATTAAATTTTATAATAAAATTTAAAGTAAATTAAAATAAGAGGAGGGTGGAAACAGGTAAATTTTTATAAAAATTATATGTTTTCCAAAAATAAAAATTGACGTGTCTTAGAATTTTATAAAAGGTGTTCAAATAACGAAAATTAAAAGGACGGCTCATTTCAATAAAAATGCACTTTAAATACAGTGTGTCCAAAATTGATTAAAAATATATGGGGATATTGGAAAATACAAAAGATGGAAACATGGTTATATGAAGAAACTTTTAGGTCATTCAACTGCTAATCTAATGCCGTTTTGTTGACGGCTGTATTTTAATCAAACTTTTAATCCAACGAAGGATGTATATTTACCTTTTGTGCATCGGCACATTATAATATGTACTTAAATATCAAGCTGTAAACTTTTCTTTACACACACACACATAGTAGATGCTATTGGCTGCAAAAGAAACACTGTAGTAAAAAAATATTTTATTTTGACATTTATTAAATTATTTGATTTCTAGTCAGCCCAACTTCAATAAAATTTTTAAAAAACGCCATTTTGACGATATTTTTTAGCGATCCGTTAGAATCTAAAGGTAATCACACACATATACACTTTTTGTGTTGCGCAGTATGGAAAATTATTCCATTCTGGTATTGCGCAGTGCGAATATTGTTGCAAATTAAGAAAATTGCGCTATTTTTTTAACATTTTTAAGTTGCGTCCACTCTAAAAATTGCCACGTGTAAACATTCAAAGTTACCAAACTTAAGCAATATTAAAATACACCGATGTGTTATTAAATTTCGAGTGACGCAATATTTGTCTTGTGCAGTTTCAACGCGAAAGGGTGTGAAATAGTAGAGGTTAAGGTGGATTTATACGAAGAAATAACACACAATTAAAATTAATTTTCCATAAAATAGGAAATCACAATATGTCTTATTTACACACGAAATAAAATTAAAATTAAATTAAAAGTAGCTTCTTGGTAAGGTGCTGTGTTGTCATATTGGGAATTAACTAGACATTTACCCAAAAAAATAACAAAATATCTATGGGTATCGTATTTTTATTTATCTAAAGACATAACAGAACACGGTTAGTTAAATATTACGGTAAACTTATCCAAGTGAAAACAAACATATTAATAAATATAAATAATTTAATAATACAGCACAATCAAATTTAATAAAATCGACAAAAATTAAAAAATAATTACTGTAATATATTCGATTCTATTCTCTATGATATCATGAATAGCGCTTCTTGTTTTTTAGATATCCACTTCTTTAATTTTTTCTTAAACGTTCTTAATTGACTTTTATTGTTGAGATTTTCGAGCTCAATTAAAATAAGATTATATAACTAAGGTCTCAGCTACGGAAAACTTCTTTTACCAATTGTTTTTTTTAACTTTCGATAGCCTATGCATATTGGATCTCTGTCGTGTATAGTACCTATGATCAACACTTATGAGTTTGCTTTTTTCCTTGTGTTGTTTAATGAGCAAAATAAGACAAAACATTTGGCGCACATCGAATACTCTAGCTAGGTCATACAGTTGATTACTTGAAAATAGTAACTTTTCTTTTGAAAATGATCCTAATCACCCACTTTTATATTTTTTCCAATTCAACGCCGTAAGTTTTTGCTGCGGTGCCCAATACAATACTTTTATTTAAAATAAAATTTACAAATAGTAAAAATCACAAGAAACAAAATAAAAATTTTGTTATTTATGTTTTCGGGACAAGCCCTCGGTTAAAAAAATATATAATACATTGTTAATATTGTAATGAATGGCCTAACACAATGCGTGGCCCTGCAGCCCTTCTATAACTCACTGATTTGGAAAAGCGTATAATTAATTACTTTACCAGTGCATCTGCGGCTCAGAATCACACAATACCAATGTCAAAACACCGTTGTTCTAATTAATAAAGTTGGAACATTGGTGATTAAGTCACAGTTTGCATGTAATAATTATCGGTTATAAAGGGCGTTTATCGGCCCATTAGGCAGACGTAGCTATAAAATACACTTCTCCAAGAAATTAACGTACCAGCCTGATTTTCCTTATAAGCCCTAATGCAATAATGCTTTAATTTAAGGCGAATTTTTATTGTCAACGCTTCAAAAGACGTTTTAAAGCATATTTAAAAATGACGTCGTTAAAAATGTAGTAAAAAAACCGATGTTTTTAAACCTATGTATCAGATGATAATTTTTAACCTCACTTTTCCTGTTGCTTTACCCAGCTCGTGAGTTACTTCATTTGTTAGTTATTTAATTATTTTTCCTTTCTTCATTTATTTTATGAATAATCTTTTTTCGTATTTGTAACATCCACAACTACAACAGCCGCCAGATTACTTAATATCTGTCTCTTTTTAGGGGATCTCACTTCTTCGCAGCGTTCTCCGACCTATTTTCAAATACGGTTAAACACACGATGTTGATGACGTCATCATTTACCGAAAAAATGTAATGTTTTTGAACCGTTGGTAACCGATGACAATAAAAAATTCGGCTTTAAATGGCCATATCTCTTTTAATAATTAATTTATGACGACAATTAAAAAGAAATGTAAAAGAAAGGTAAACCTTATACTTTGACGTAACCGTTGTTACTTACTGTTAAAAATACATTCTACGGAGTGAATGTGAATGAGCGAAAATTAATTATTTTTGCCAAAATTTTTAATCGCCCTGTGTAGTGCTGTTTAAAGAAAGTAATTAAATTTGTGATGATAAAACATCAGAAATAAGTAAGGGTATCATTTATTCGCAAATAAGATTACTGCCTTTCAACAGCACACAGGGCGGTAAATTTTTTTTGCCAAAAACTTTTAATTTCCCTGTAGAATGTATTCTCAACAGGAAATAACAACGGTAACACTAAGGTTAAAGCTTCGACTATTTTTAACATTTTTTTTTTTTTGTTCTAATATCCCAATTATAAAAGAGAAATGGCCATTTAAATTAAAGCATTTTTGTATTGAAGCTTATGGAGAAAATCAGGCTGGTGCCTTAATTTCTTGGAGCAGTGTATATAAAGGGTGTTTTGTAAAAACAAAATTTATACAGTAATTTGGAACACTACTTTTACACTAAATATCTTTGCTCTCTAACAAGATATATAATGTCACTTAAAATATAAAATATTTCCATTAGTGATTGGACCTCACGGGTTAAATTTCCAGGCACCCATATAAAATACCCTTGGAAATGCTTGACCTGGGAATCTACATTCAAAATTACTGAGTTACACTTACTGCAAAATATACAAAATATTTGTTTAAATCCACTTACACTTTTCCGACCAAAAAAAAAACACGGACAAACAAGTTTTTGTCAATCTCTAAATTTAATTCTTTTTCTAGTTCTCTCACCGATTTTATTTATGTTTTGGTCCAGATGTGGATTATTTAATCAAGACCTATTTTTAACACTCCTTGTATTTCTGCAATTTGGCTCACAACCCACTAAAACTTATATAATATTTTTTATTCCATTTTTATAGGGTTTTACTTTTTGCAGGTCCGGATTTAAATACATTTTGCCAAAAAAATTTCAACCTATGCAAAATACCAAAAAAGGTATTTTTCTAAGATGTAGCGCTATATACGGCATGTCATGTTTCAAGTGTAAGCTCTGCTTTTAACTTAGAATTATCTAAAAACTTCCTAGATTTATTTTTTGGGTAAGCTGTGTGCTTCGAAAGCATAATCTGCGAAGAACAATATTTTAGCGTCGGTGGAAAAATGATCGGTAACATTTGTCTGGATAAAGTTGGTAAGATTTTATATTATATTAATCTTTTTACTTTAAAAAACAAATTAGTTAGACATGACTCAAACTGATTGTGAATTCGTGTATACTTGTTTATAGCTAATATAAAGCTTCTTCCAGAACTCTCAAATATTCATTCACCCTGGTATCTGCATCCAAAATATTAATATTTATATTTCCCACCAGAATGTGTAAATCTGATACTCCGAGATATAATTTTAGGTATTTACTCATTTTAACAGTAAATTGTGTAACATCTGTTAAAGGTGATCTATACACAGCTGTAATCATTATTTTCATATGTATAATTATAAATACCAGAAACCAGAAAATTTTAGCATTTTTTTATAAGCAATGCAACATTATCACTTCTATTGAAATTTTCCTCATTATAAATCATTATATAACCAGGTAGTGAATATAAACCTTTGTCATCAATTGTCAAAGTTTTGGACAGAACGATCACATCAAAATCTTGTTGTACTTCGTTTAGAATTACCTTAAGCTCATCAAAGTTTTTATTTAAGCTTCTAACTATATTATGAAATATATTGATGTACGGCTCTCTTTTACATTTTTCCATAAAAATGTTATAATCAGAAATATCTTTGTCCTTGTTTGTGTCTATACGATTAGCTTCAAATTCCTTAACGAAATCATTTATAAAAATAGAAAATAATATAACAGCGTAAACAAAATTTATCAATAAAACTTACCTACCACAATATTACCATTTTATGTGTTTACCTGTAACCAAATACTTAATAATTTATATGTACATACATATTTACTGCATTTATTTTAACTTAGGCTTTCTTATGCAAAGACAAATATTATTTAAAAAAAAGGTATACAGGGTCCAAGAATATGTGGACAATTTCTCGGATTCATATAGAACACATAAAAATAATGTGACAAGTTCATATAAAATAATTCCTAAAGTCCCTCCATATGTGCCCTTAAAAAAGCCACTGAAAAACGGTTTTTCTTGAATAACTTCTATACCACTTGGTATAATAAAACAGTTTTTAATATAAAAAATACCAGTTAGGACTCCTTAAAATGATATCCTTGTAAAACATTTGCCTTGATTAGTTCGCTAGGGGCGGACTAACCCTTACACAATACAACCAATTATTTTTACATTCTGTAGTTTCAACCCTTAGCTAAAAAAAAGCTACTCTTCTTTAAAATTGATAAAGTAAACATTTAGAGAATTAGTATTTAGCTTAAATATGGTTGTATCTAGTTTGACATACGCTTACTCTTATTTTATGCATTCTCAAGCTTTAATTATTATTAAAGATTATGAGATCCTCCACAATGCTGCAACATTATTTTTTAGTTTGGTGGAAATTAAAAAAATCTTTTTCTATTCGTTTTTAAATACCTTTGCAACAGAATAACCTATTATTTTTAGATGTCCATAGTAAACAAAAACTTGTTATTGTTAAAAACGCTTTAATTTATCGACGTCTAGCAACAGTACCTTTTTTTAGGTAAGGATTAAGGCTATCTAAAAATACTTATTTCATTTCTATATTATACAGGAGTGTAAAAATAATTAACACTATTGTGTGAGGGTTATTTCGACCCTGGCAAACTAATGAAGGCTAATATTTTTAAAGAATACCATTTTAAAGAGTCCTTACTTGTATTTATCATAATAAAACATTATTGTATTATACCAAGTACTATAAAAATTATTAAAAAAAGATTTCCAGCGGCGTCCTGTTAAGGGCATATATCTCTGTAAAGACAGGGGTTTACGAAAAAAATTATAGGAACTTCTCAAATTATTTTTATGTGTTCTATACGAATTCAAGAAATTGTTCACATATTCTTGGACACCCTGTATATAAATATTTACCTAAAAATTTAACTATCTTATATATACAATATATTTTTATAACAATATTACAACATATAACAACAAAATATAACCAAGATGACAAAAAATATTCAAAAGAAAAATAGAAACATAAAGACAAACCCCAATATATTTATTTTAGGTCTCATATCTAGCTGGGTTTAATCGTAGCAGGTACCTTTTTTAGGCACAGCACCAGTGTTTGTGTTAGGCGTGTTTCAACTTTTGCTTATTCTCGGACTTTGTTATCTTGTTCGAGGCGGATTTTCCAAAGTTGTAATTTGTTTCAGGATTCTTCTCTAGATTTGAGCTTTTAGTACTTTTAGAGGGATCAATGTATTTTTTTTGCCCAAATCCTTTTCTACCAATACAAATGGAGAAGAAGGTTTGCTCTGTACCAACCTCAGCGGTGGTGGTGTTAAAGTGTAATTTTTACCTTTAGCTTGGTATTTAAGGTCCTCATAGGTATAGACAGTATCGTCTGCTATAAGCGTATTTCCCCAGATAGTGGCGATTTATTTTCCCGTGCTTCCTTTAATTTGTCAACATGAACTTTTCATTTGTGTCGATCCTCTGGAATCAGATCTTCATTTATAAAACATGTTTGTTCCCTTAAAGTGCGCCCTTTTTGATAAGACTTCTCATTTTCTATGATAAGCTACAATCTTTCACAAGTACTGGGCGTTCGGTAGTAGTTTTTCTTCCCAGTCTACAGCAGTTTGAGATTTCTAAGATTTTAATTTGTATCCTAACTTTTTTACAATAAGGCTATGCCATTTATAAGAAGTGTCATAATTCTTTTCTTCGGGTTCTTCGGTTACACCATAAAATATTAAGATATTTTTCTTAAATTGCCGTTGCATAAGCTTAAGTTGGTTTCTAAAGTCCACATTATCAGTTTCTAGGCTAGCGATCTTTTCCTCTACTTTCGATTTGACCTGCTCAATTCTTCCTAAATTTTGTCAATTTTTGCAGAAAAGTCTCGATTTCCAGACTAAATTATTTGAAAAATATCATCGTTTGTTTTTGTGGCTATTTCCTAGCAGAGTAATTTCTGTAACTATTGGCAACAATACAGATATTCACCGATGATCTGCGTGCATAAAGGTGTATACTTTGGAATCATAGTTAAAAACTTGAAGAACTTTTGTTAGGAGTAATTTAATTTATTTACAGAAAAACGGCACTTTAACGGGATTTTGTGACTTACCCCAGCTTATTTACATGTATGCTTTACTATTTACTTTGCATTAAAAGTTTTATAATTAATTTTAATGACAATTTTTAACTAAAACATTGCCAAAAAAGCTATAAAAATTTCTTACTTTGGAGAGAAAAAACTACCAAAGAGATAAAATCAGAACCTGAAAATGTAGTAATATGCAGTTCATGGGGTGAAAATAGCAAAAAAAAATGTTTCCTTCTTATATCAAGAATTGACGTGTCTAAACGTTGACCTGAGGTGCCCAAAATTAGGACTTTTTCGTTTTTAAATCGTGACCCTGTATCTTGGTGTTAATATTTTTAATGTGCAAAACAAATCTAGTAAAAATTTTGCTTTTAAATTGGTCAATAGCAATTTCTTAAAAATTGTAGAACCTAGAGAAAGAATTTTACAACTATAAAATGTATTTCTTAATTTTACTTTTAGGTATAGTTACAGACAATCGAATATCTGATGCTGCATCATTTTAACATAAAAAGATATATTACAAGTATTAAATAAAGTTGGCAGTTATACAAAAAAAATTAAAATTTAAATAATTTTTTAAAAATACCTTTAATTTAACTTCAATTTATTTAAATTAAGTTGCTTGTAGCTGGATAAATAAAAAATAATAATATAAATAGCGTAATACAAACTTATTATATAGTAGGCCATGGCTTGGTAATTAGTTATAACTTTTGATTATAAATAGTTTGGAACCATGATCCAAGTTATGTCTAGGATAATGGTATGTCACTTAGACTATTTAAAAAAAAAACATGTAAAACAACTGCTTGGATATTAAAGTTAAAAGAAGACAATTAATAGCAATAAAATATATAAATACAAAAATACTTTTTAAGTTTTCATCTAACTAGTCTAAAAATAGGCACAAAAGACTTTTTATATGTGCGCCAAAATCCTTCTTCATTTATGCAACCCTAAAAAATAAGAAAAGAAACACAAAGAATTAAACCAATGAGAAATAGAAAACAAAGCCCAACCAATAAAAGCATTATCACATTAAAGATGTTGAAGGACGCCGGCGCTTTCGCACTGCGACGCCCCAATAAAGCGCAAGGGGTGGAGCGACGCCCGTCGCTCACGTTGCATAGTAAGTAATAAATTTATACGCGAATTGTATTTTAGTCTCGCGGTGTGTTTACAAGATTAGGGATCACGATAGGTTTAAAATATTTGATTTAACAAAAGTTTTGTCTGTAGTTTGTTGCTCTTTTTAAAGTGTGTTAATGTTTACTGGATTGGATACGTGAGGTAAGTTAATTATATATAACAAATTTATGTTATAATTTTAAAAAATATATTTTGCATAAATTGTACTTGGAAAAAAATAAATAAAACAAATTTTTATGACAAAAATGTATATTTAATAAAATAACAAATTGCACTATGCTGGCAATTAAATATTTTAGTATTATATTTTAAAGAGTTAAAAGCAAATACATTAGTACAAACATTTACAAGGTCCAATTATTAATTTTGTTACTTATATTTTGTCCCTTCTTTATTATAGTAATACACATGCTTTTATTTTGTACTCTTTCTTACTTGGTTTTGTACGATTTATAATTTATTAAAAAATAATACTTATTATTATTATCTTAGTACATACAAAAATCCAAATACTTTTGCAATAGTAAGTACTAAATAAGTTAAAAAAAATATGAAATATTTGTAAAAATGCAACAATATTTTGAAAATTAAATATAAAAACGTTTTTTAAAATATTAAATTTTGGATATAACAGCTACTGTCCCTGCAAATATAACAAAAAACTTGTTTTAAATGTTTTTTATTGGATAATATTTAGTAAATAAAATTAGGTTATAAACGTAGTTGAAATGTTTTTTTATATCATATTAAATGGTTAGACTTTTAAAATATAAATCTTTACATAAAATATTTTTTGGCATATAAGTTTAAAGTTTTGTACAAATTAACACATATATTTTTTATTACAACTATATAGTTAAAAGGACGTGTGCATCGTACTTTGCAAAATTCTAGAAACCCTGTAAATTTAAATTATAGTGTATCATATCTTGCTCAATTAGGACTTTTTATTAAAATATATTTAATAAAAACTCTAATGCAAAGTAAATAATAAATCATGGTTTAAAATAATAAAAATTAATTTGGTATTAGGTTAAATAGAACCTGTAGCACGATATAATTAAATAGTATTTATGTCTTTGCATAAAATTATATCCTATTTGCATGTCTACTATTAAAATTTAGAAGCGAACTAAAATCTAAAAAACAATAATAGTTTTAAAGAGCTTAAATAGAAATATAAAGATACATTGGTTTGTAAGCACGATCAAAATAAATTATCATTTATATTCTATTTACAAAATAGGTAGAATACATTTTATTTAAACTTAAATCAGTTATTTAAAAAATATATTTCAGGGCATTAATAGGGCAAATAAAACCTTTTTATTTATTAAATGTCTTTTTTATTATTTATTTACTCGTAAAATCCCTTTGACATTTTTACAAGCATCAAATAAAGAGTAAATAATTCTTTATTTTACTCTCTTTACTGACAAAGGAACTGTCTTTAAAGGGAGTAAAATACTTTATATCATACACCAAGACAGTAACATACATAGGCACTCAGGCTAAAATTGGTGTAAGTAGGGCATCAACGGCAGGATTTAATATCATACCGCTGAAAATTGAAACCAGTCTAATAAGTAGATTTTTGATTTCTATGTTATTCAATACGACTCGTGACAGCCTCATTGACAAGTTTCTCTAAGGCAAGCGAAACCGGTCTAGGGAAAGAGTCGTAGTTGATAACATAGAAAAGCAGGATGTTTTCTTTCAACTGTCTTTAAAGGGAGTAAGATACTTTGTACAGTAAATAATCCTGTTTCTGATTTTTTTTTTATATAACAAATAGTTTAAAAGCTACTTTTATAAAAATAAATTTTAATCTTTCTAGAATTAAATAAATAATAATGGCAGGTCCATATCTGTCGCCTATGCCAGGTGATCTCTTAACAGAATACATGTTTGGTAGACGAAGGCAAAGACGAAACAGAACCACATTTAGCCCCCAACAACTTCAGGAACTGGAAGCATTGTTTCAAAAACTCATTACCCCGACGTCTTTCTAAGAGAAGAAGTAGCACTAAGAATTAGTTTGTCTGAGGCTAGAGTACAGGTGAATTATTTTTTATTGCTCCAGTTACATTTTATGGAAGAAAATATTATTTGCTCACACAAGCAAGTTATATTTGCGACAAATTAAGATGCAGTATTAAAATTTTAAACAATAATTTTAAACAATAATGATATAATTCAGAATGTTGTTAAAAAAAATTAAAGGCAGATTCTACTGGTAAAAATATTTTAAAAAGTTTATGTAAACATGGGACCGAAAATTATTTGTTTCTAAGATACAGGATGTAAAACTTGTAAAGAAAAAACGTTTTTTTTCTTTAATATCTAATATAGACTTAATCCAATTTTGCTTGACTTTGACAATAGTATTTATGACATGAAGGGGGTAATTTATCAATAACTTAATTACATTTAGTAGTGGCGTCTCGAGCGAACACTGACACTAACTGTGTAAATGTACGTAACATTTTTATGATCTCCTAAGATGAAGCAAATTAAATTACAGCTTTTTTATTTCTATTTTTTTCGCTCGTTTAGTTACGAGAAAAAAACATAAAAATCAACTTACTTGCATATTTTTAGAACATAAAAGAAGCATTGCGGAAACTTTTTCTTCTAAATATTAGGCCTTATATTTTTTTATTAGCAATTATTTAACAACAAAATTAAATTCTAATTTAAATAGGATTTATATCTAGTCTAACAATTTTTACTAAAATAAGGGTTTTCGATATATTTAGTTTTTTGAAAAGTCTGACACACCGTTTCTTGAAACGCATGCCATTAAATCGTTTTAACAACATTTTGTACCACCCTGCATAAATCATTTTAACGGCATAATTAATGTCACTAAGTAAACCCAGATTTTAAGCTGATCTTTAAAAGAAAATTAATTTTTAATTACTTTTACCACTGTGGTACAAAGGAAACACTACAATTACCTAAATTAGAAAGCCAAAAAAACGATTTTGTTGAAAATGTATCTCACCCCTTCTCAATATTTACTGCTCAGCTTTAATTCTAGAGCGCTAAGAAAAAAAAGTTTACATTTAATTTTTTTAAGTCGTGTTTGAGCTTTAAATTATTTGTATTTTACCAAATTATAGTCTATAAGATGAAAGCAAGTCATCAGGCCTTTAAAAATCGGTTTTTTATTGTATGTAATATAATAAAGTTTACAAAAAAGACAAAGATAAAAAGGTATATTGTAATGGAATCTAAACAGAAATATTAAAGAATTGAGTTATGATAACGTAAGAAAGGAAGGAAATACACTTTTCTTAGATATGTGTTAAGCTTTAGAACTAGACTAAGGAATTACTACAATATATTTATTTCCTTAGACATATTTAAAATCCTATGTACTTTAAACTTTAACAAGATACTGCTAATATTTTATTAATAAAAGTAAAAGTTCATACTCGTACAAGCACTAACTTTAGTTTATCAATCGACCTCGTATTATTAATAAAAAACCGAAAAAAAATATTATTATAACCTCTAAATCAGATCTTCTATATCGGATAAGCTGAATAACATAAAACATAGGCAAAGTAAGGAAATGAGGGAGTCTAACATGAATACCGGCATGTAATCGCATTGGATGACGATTAGTCATCCTTTGTTGTTGCTTTACTGGCCGATATCCCAATACCTCTTTGCTTAACCAGTATGTTAAAATTTTAACCTTTACTAAGTGCTTTTTACCGTGCTTTTTAAAATTTGGCACAGAAAAAACAAATAACAGATAAAACTTGGAAGGTTAAATGCACAAAGGCTTTTATGTGTTAGGTGTAAACAAATTATATTTTTAATAATTTAGCAAAAATATAGGACATTGTTTAAGGTAATTTGCTGTTGTAGGTTTGGTTTCAAAATAGAAGAGCTAAATGGAGAAAGCAGGCAAGACTTCAGCTTTTACAAGACGCTTGGAGAATGAGATGTTTAGGAATAACTTCCCCACAACTTATTATTCCAGGTAAATATTTTTTTTTCACCCAGCAAGAAGCATTTGGTTACAGTATAATTCCTAACTAGTACTAAAAGTGCCACTCCCACACTTCACACGACTGCAGTTGACCAAACGACGCGTGACGGAGTTTAGTTAAGCAGTCAAGTGCGGTAAAGGCACTTTAAGTACTTTTTTTTATTTTAACACAATGCTACCTAATACCCTACTTGTATTAGTAGGAGAGTTAGTGAACCCTTCGAGTAACGTTAGGCCTGTAAGGCTAGAAATTTGTATAGTGATGAGTCATAGCATGCTAAGTACGACAATCATGACCTGGCAAGCATCAGCCCTGCACATCATCACCCTGTATATTTTTGAAATTAAAAAAACTTTGCGTTGTAAGCTAGTAAGGTTTAAAAAAATTGAAAAACGTTTTTGATGAGCATAAGTACCTTCCAGAGTCCGTATTTTTGAAACTGGGGAACAGCGTTCTCATGAAAAAGTGGGCGGACTTCTCTCGAAAAGCTTCAATAGGTATTCGTGAATGCAAACGACTGCTCCCATTACGGTACTGTAAGGAAAACAGCCCGGGAAGTGAACGATCATTTTGGCAATGTTTTGAGTCCGTTCTCTAATGATCAAGAATTAGGACCCAGGCGAACTGAAAGGTGTTGTATAGAGTGCATATCTTTAATGTCCCCCTCCCTTCTTTTATTTTTTTTTGCGTAATAATTTAAAAAGGTAAACTTTGGAATATAATATTGATGCATAATACTATATTTAAGAGTAAAATTGACAAATAAAATTTTTAAGATGGCAGCTGTACGCCATCTTAGAAAATAAAGGTAAATGGAAAGGAAGGTCTTGTGATACAATATTTTAAAGCTCCGAACGAGTACTTTATAACCCTGGAATATGAAGTCATTTCCCTTACCTAATACAAAATGGCGGTACTTTAAAAATTACCTAAATACCTGATTTGGTGGGCCATATTTCCAAAGTAATAAGGTTAGATGTATATAACTAGTATTATCGTTAAAAAGATCTCTTAAGCTCTTTTAAAGATCTTTTTAACGATAATACTGGGGATAATACACAGGATAAAAAATTATATTTTTTTAATGAGGCACCCTGTATATTATATTATCATTAAAAATATTCAAAAAAAAGCTTTAAATACCTTATTAGGTACATCTAACTTAATTAGTTTTGGAAATAATGTCATCCCAATCAGGTATTTAGGTTATTTTAAAAGTACCGCCATTTTGTATTAGGTAAAGGTATTGTCTTTATACTCTAGGGTTATAAAGTACTCATCGGAGGCTTTAAAATAATGTGCCACTAGACCGCCTTTCTATTGATCTTTTTTTCAAGATGGCGTCCAGCCGCCATCTTAATATTTTAATCTGTCAATTTTACTCTAAAATATAGAATTTATGCATTAATTTCATATCCCAAGGTTTAACTTTTTTAAATTGATCCGTAAAAAAATAAAAGGGGGACATCAAAGTTATGCACTGTATATCAAACCTTTCAGTTTGCCTGGCAGGTACCTACTTGTGCCTATTGAAAACCTTACTATAAATAAACTAAATTCTAAAAAAATTAAAGCTTAGAGCTTCAATTTTTTTTATTATTTTTTTACTTTCAAAAATATACTGGGTTATGATGTGCAGGGCTGATGCTTGCCAGGTAATGATTGTCGTACTTAGCATTCTATGACTCATCACTATACATAATTCCAGGCATACATTACAGGCATAACGTTACACGAATGGTTTACTAGCTCTGGGACTATACTTATTATTATTGTTGCTACATGTACAATTTGTGGCATTTTGCGGGGTAATAGCGGAATAAAAGAGTTTTTATCTCGAAAAAATATTGGTGTCTGCGGAATGTGTTTCTTCCACCTCTTAAGTTGGTGTGACCAAAGAAAACAAATCTTTTTACATGAAGTGCATTAAAATTCTTTATTGTTACTCGTTAATATGTGGTTTAATATTTTTTAACTTTTCCTCACTTATGTCAAAAGTATTGTGGAAAATGGAGTTTTTCAGAAGTAAAATTCGTGCGGAAAAGTAATTTTTTTCGCATGTATCCGGACTACTACATTAACTATTGAGCTAATCCTTTCCAGTAAAAAGATAGTTAACTACAAGTTTTCTATTTATACTTTTTTCTATTTTGAATATTAACTACGTAACAGAAAAAAAACCAACTTTATAAAAATACCGAGTTGAAAGAATACGTTGTTTTTAAAATATCTAGTAAGTCATGTTTTTTTCTAAAAAAGTTTTTGAACTAAGGTCTAAAAACTACAATTTGTTTGTTACAGGTCGACCACCAAACTCTCTTCAACCTCCGCCTCCAAATCACCAAGAAAAACCATCTGACTACCCTATAATAAACTACCCTCAAACCCAACCACCAACATCTATGCCTTTATCGCATACGCCTTGTCCTTGCTCCCCAGGTAGCGAAGCATCAATAAGGAGTTCACCAAGCCCACGTGATTTGTCTCCTGGAATGCCTAATGACTTGTCCGTTGCTAAGAAACTAGATAAAATAGAAAATATGTCGCAAGATACGCCAATCAAAAGTGTAGATAGTAATTTGTTGGGGAATAATAATACAATGTTGTCTCCTAATCTACAAGTTTAAATAAGTGTATAAAACAAAGTAATAGTCTCTGGGCCAGTAATAAAATGAACTTAATGATAAAAACACTTTTAAAACCTTTTAAGGGGGATTAGTTGCACCTTTTTTGTCGGATAACTTTACCACAATGTTTTACATGCAATCTTTAAATATTGTGCCAAAAATCGTAAGGGTTACAGTCACGTATCTCGCCTAGTCCGATACCCGAAACATGGGTTTGAGCCTTATGGTTTCATAACTGTAACTGTAACCTTAACCACTTTGTGGAAAAATATTTCAAAATTGCATAAAAAATACAGTATTATACCAGATGCACAATCTGGGTTCACAAAAGATAACAGTACAGCTATTGCACTTTCGGGAGTCTTGGATACGATTGGAGGAGATCTGGACAGCGATAGGGTATCGGCCCTGGTATTGCTCGACTTTTCGAAGGCATTCGATACGATTAGTCACAGGTTATTGTGCTCAAAGCTTAAGTTTTATGGTTTTGACTTAAATGCTGTCAAGCTTCTGTCATCCTACCTTGGTGGTCGATTCCAAGGAGTGATTCTAGATGGTAAAATATCATCGTTAAGACCTGTGATTTCAGGAGTACCTCAGGGCTCAATATTGGGTCCATTGCTGTTTAATATCTACACTGCAGATATTCTGAATCGGATTAAAAATTACTCCTATCATGCTTATGCCGGACGATACGCAGATAAGCTATAGTTTTGTACCCAAAGAACATTATCTTGGTGAGTTTATACTTAACAAAGAATTGGCCAATGTTAATGATGTATCCAAGAAGCACAACTTAATTTTAAATCCAGGCAAGTCTCTTGTCCTTTTCTTTGGTGGTCATAAGATCCACAACCTTGAAAATGTTATTAAAGTTAAAATCGATGACCAATTACTACCTGTGAGCAGTGTGGCGAAATCTTTAGGAGTTTTAGTGGATGACAGACTAAAGTTTACCGACCAGGTAACCGCAGTAACCAGTAAGGCATTTTTTAACTTAAAGCTTTCATATGCCTTTAGGAATGTGTTATCAAAAAATTAAAAACAATGTTGTGTGAGTCCTTGGTGTTATCCCATTTTAATTACTGTTTGCCTATCTATGGTCCCTTTCTTAGCAATTACGAGAAACGAGAGAATGCAGAGGGTGCAGAACTCCGAATTTAAATTTGTAGGGAACATTTAGTCCACAGACAGGAAACCGTACATGTCCTCTGGCTCAACGCTTATACCATGTATCTTAAAGTTAAGTCAGGTTTGGAACATAGGTTTCATTAAACTTTCCTTTCTTAAATCATCTAAAGGTTTACACTCTTAAAGATTAGCACCTTATTCTGAAATACCGTGGATAGCTTAGACCTAGCCATACAGGAAGTGTTTTTAGATATTTAAAAAAAAGCTAATTGAAATAACTTTTATGAATACATTGTTTAATGTAAAATATGTTAACAAATAACAATTTGTATTTTACAGTTACATACAGAATAAATTCAAAAAGGTTATTTCGTTTTAAATTTGTGAACTATACAACAAGTAGCGCCCTCTAGACTTGTTTACAATGCACTTATTATTTACAAAATTATTAAAAAAAAAAACTAAATTCAGACTACATTTTTGATACACCGTTTCTACTTGATTAACTTTTACACTTATTATTTAAATCTTGACTTTATACTAAAAACATACCATTATCAAAGTGTCATATTTTTAAATAAATTTTTTAAAAAAATATCTCCTTTATGTATGTGTCCTATAAAATAAATAGTAAATTTGATAGGGCTACCTTTTTTTATTAATTTAGAATAATCACAAAACACACATTAAATAATACAAATAAAATGTAAATATTTTAGTCCACACTATTTCTGACATACATATGTACATGTAAATATTTGTATATTTAGAATTTAGGTATATTAATATAAAACCTTTATTTTGTTTAAAATTAATATCGTTTATTTTTGTTTTGTTTTAAATAAATTATTAATAAATAAAAAAACAGCAACTAGTTCTTTAATTACTTTAATTTTAAAAAGCAAATTAAGAAAATCATTAACATAAATAATATAGGTATTTTAAACGCTTGCCTAAACAAAACGAGTACATGATAAAGATCGTAAACTTAGGAATTTAACAATGTAAACTGTCAGTATACAGGTGATTTATTACCGATTTTACATCCACTTTATTTATTTGATTAACAGCGGTAAAGGTCTTGAAATTTAAAACAGTTTAAATACTTTTATAAATGTTACAATATATTATTGCAATTTCTTATATAACAAGTTAAAACAATACCTTTAAAAAAATTTTAGTTTAGCCTAAATGAACTCTTAAATTATTATTGGAATAAATGTCGCAATATCTTCATAAGTTTTAACAATAATGGAAAAGACACGGTTAAGGAGCGTAGCTAGAATTTTTGACTTACTTTTATATTAAAAGTAAGTCTCTTACCAATAGTATACGAGATGATATTGGTCTAAAGATGAACACTAGATACTTTTTGCGAAAAAAAGTTATTTTGAACTTTGTCAAAAAAGTAATTTGTTAGTTGGTCCCTTTCTCCCAGAGAAAATGTAAGTTTTAAATGCGAAAACTCTGTATTGTTGTATTTTTATTGTAAATTTTATTACCATTTTACAAATATTGCAAAATTAACAATGTTTATTTTAAAATACTATTGCTAGTAATTTTTTTAATTAAAAAAATTGATGAAGACTGTGCTTTAAGCCGTGTCATCACTTAGCAACATCTTAAAAAGAACTGGTAGCTGATACATATTTTTATAACCTGTTGACAGCTTTTACAAGTCCTTATTAATAGTTATTTATTAGATAAGTGAGTTATATTACATATAAGTCACGCAAGAAAAGTTTAACCCTCGAGCCCGAAGGGCGAGAGAGGTAATTTTCTTAAGTGACTTATGTAATAACTCACGTGTCTAAAACAAAATTTTATCCAACACTTTCGTATAAATCGTTTTTAATATCGAAAATAATTTGAAAACGTCATCCATTATTTGTTACTTGTCATTGTCAACACCAGCAACAAAATTTTGTATTTTTGGAAAGCAAGCTTGTTTGGTTGTAATGCATTTTGTTGGTAACTACGGGTTTGTTTAGTAAACAACTTTGTAGACAAACATAAAAATGCTTTGCGAAATGGAAAATTGTGAAGTTCCTGCGGAAATTATGGAAGAAGCTGCGGTAGCGACATGCAGTTTAATTCCAGAGAAGTCAAAACTAAAGTACAAT
The DNA here is from genome assembly GCA_014170235.1 of Listronotus bonariensis. Taxonomy (NCBI): domain Eukaryota; kingdom Metazoa; phylum Arthropoda; class Insecta; order Coleoptera; family Curculionidae; genus Listronotus; species Listronotus bonariensis. The sequence goes on along the minus strand of JACEGR010000947.1, from coordinate 156,551 downwards.
AAAGAATTTGAAGATTTTGAAGCATGGAGGAAAAGGCGAGGAGTTGGTACTATAAATGAAGATGTTATTATGGCTTACTTTCTGTTTTTATCGAAAAAAGTTGCTCCCTCATCAATGTGGACCAAGTATTCAATCTTATATAGTGGTCATAGCATGCGGCGTTCTTCAGCGACACTTCTAGTCAACGCTGGGGCCGATATCACCAACCTTAAACGCCATGGCGGGTGGAAGTCTTCTACCGTGGCAGAAGGATATTTAGAAGATTGCATCTCTAACAAGTTTGAGATTGCAAGACGAATACAGGGTGAAGAGCGCACCAAGGCAAGTACTAGTGCTGAAAGACTTCCTGAAGAACACTCCGCACAATGTAACGTTGTCCAAGATAAATCTAATATAACAATTACTGTTAATATAAACACGAATAAATTGTAGTATAATATATTAGTTGTTTTATGTTATTTTTAATTGTGAAATGTTGGAAGTAATAAAGAATTAGTAAAAGTCACTAGTGCGCTAAAGTCTATAATTCACTAGTGAGCTAAAGGGTACTTTAGCTCACTAGTGACTTATAGTACACTTTATATCCTCAAAATCTGATCAATTATGTAGATATTATATGTAAGTGTTGGATAAAATATTTTAATTAAAGGCAACAAGCATTATTTTTATATTCTATTTCAACAACAACTAAAAACTAGGTACTGTGTACATATTGATGACAAAACGTTTATGTGTTGCTTTTTTTAGGAAATTTTTAAAACATGTTAGATAACATTGTTGATAACGGTTTTGAGTAGCAAGTAAGGACGCGACATAAGACTCTTATTTTTTCTGTGAGGAGTAAGCCAACTAAATATCATTTTATTTTAAAATTACAAAATATTTTGTTTATACCAAAGTGTTTTTCTTTAGTTTTTTGATGAAAATATTTAAAAATTCTAGCTACAACCTTTAAACTGTTTACAACCAACTCCTTTCAAAACAAATCTTGGTAAGTTCTACAATCCTCTCTACATGTCTTTTAGACCAATCTGTATTAACTCGATGATCTGAATTATCTATAGATTTAAATCCTTGGTACATAATTGGATAGAGCATCCACAAAACATGAACATACTCGTAATGTTTCACTGCAAACTTAATCTCTTCCTGAAAACTTTCCTTTGTAAATGGCTCGATGTTTACTTCTAATTTTAATAAATACTCCAAAAGCTGCTGGTAATAAAAGTTTAATAGCAAATCAAGACTTTCGGCAAAAATGTCTTGTTGAACACTTGTAAAGAGAAAGAACATAACGTCGTTCAATGGAGTCCCATAGTCAAAAACTTGAAAGTCGACCATTACGGCGTGTACTGGTTGGTTATTTTCATATTTTAGTAGGAAATTGTTGGTCTAGAAAACAAAACAAAATAAAAAATAAATTGTTTTACTTTTCGATGTGACACAGTTATAACAATATCAATAATTTCACATTTTTTACAACCAGCGAACTACGTATAAAAAAATCAAAAAGGAGCAACTAGCATAATTTAGCAAACCTGTCCCAAGTGTTTTAATTCTATAAAGTCATCCTTTGACAGTCCATGTTATTGACAATGACAATATTTATATTAATCAATAATATTGATCGTGTAGGAAGCTTATTGAAACAAAGTAATTAATATCAATAATATTAAAGGCAATAAACTTATCCTTTCAATATATTAAAAATGTGTTGCCATAATTAACCCGTGTGCAAGGTATATTATCATATCGTCCAAAAAATGTCAGTTGCGTGGAAAAGCTCTTATTGGTTAGTTCTAAATATCTCTTTATTGCCTCCTTTTATTATTCTTTTCACGGCCAAATAACACCATCTTTTCCGACAGTTAAAACTGACGGTTTTTTAATTATTAAAGTATTATTATTGACATGTACCATATATTAAAGTATTATTATTGACATGTACCATTTTTTCTTTAATATATTACATCCATAATATTGCTTTAATTATACTGACCGTCAGTTGCGTAGCTACTAGGGCGCCCCAAACTCAAGGGGCCCCTCAGACTGTCAGTTATAAATAATAGGAGTGGAGTAGGGAAAATTTATTTTTCCACATTTAAAATATAAACAAAAACCAAAATTGCAAAAAGGCGAACCCTTTTTTTGGTGGGGTACGTGGAATTGGGTATACCAAACGATTTTAAATAGTGGTTTTTGGGTTCTTTTTGCCCTAGAGCCTTTGTTTAGTTTAGTGTTAATGTATTTTATTATAAGGAGGTAAATTGTTTTTTTGCTTGGATTAAATCGAAATTTTAAATACTTTTCTTAGGACCCTGCATAATTTTTACTCCAGGACCCTTGCATACGTAGCTAGGTCATTGCTGACCGTCTGAGGGTTGCTTTAGATACTTAGATACTAGTTACTTAATATGAGATGGTAAGCATAAAAATTTAAAGCAATTTCAAGAGTTAATACAAAAAGAGTTCTGTTGCTTTTCTACTTACAGTTATGCACCTATAGGGTGTGTAATCTTAGCAATTTAAAGTAATTAAAGTATTTTAAGGTATTATTATATTATAGTATTTACAGTGTGTCTACGTAAGTTTGCGTCACATGGAAAACATTTTTACTATTAAATATACGTCAAAAAGTTATTCCTTATAAAAAGTTCTGCGTGGTCCAGTCATTATCAGATATTAAATTGTATTATTTATTTGCCTTTGTTACTCATTATTAAGATTATGTAATTATTGTTTAAACTGGTAAATAAATATTTTATTATTATGAGTCATCTACAAGGATTGGTTAAAAATGTAATTTTTGCATAAAAGTAAATTTCCTGTATTCTTTCCAGTTTTAAAAATTGCTATATAAAAAAATGTTTAAAAATAAATATCTCCTATATATGCAATTTTGTTTTATTTTTACATGGATTAAAATTAAAGTTTGTACATCAGTGCAGTGAACATTGTTCTTGTTTTATTAATAGTTAATTTAATAAGTTTATTTTAAATTTTTCTATAAAATTTATCCTAATTTATGTATCAAATTGTAAACTTTTTTTTGTAAATAAATAACATTGCTTTAAAAGTAATTTTTATTTAAACATGTTTTCTTTATAACAATTTTTGATATTAGCAAAAATGCAGGTACTTTATCTACTCTTGGGCCAAAATTACATTTTTGGCCGATCCTTGTAGGAAACAATTGTATGTTGTAAAAGTTTCTCATATAACCTCAACTTACGAGGCACACTAAATATAATTTGCATAGTTACGTATTTCTTACCCAAGAATCATAGTGTATCATAGTTCCCCAAACTTTACTAATATTCCTTTTTTAAAGTTTTTCTGCTTATATGTTTCAACTGCATTAATTTCTTCTAAACCAAATCCGTTTTGTTTAAGTATAGTGATAACATTTTCTAATACCTAAAAATATAAGGCATGTGACATGAAGACCCCATAAAGATTCCAGGATAGGATATTCATAATGGCGCTTTCTCATTTTTAATTAAATGTGCAATTTATAACCCGGAAGTTACTATAAAATAAATAGTACATGACATACCGAGGTGAAGAGTATTTTATTACTGTCAAGAGAACAGCAGGGAAATAACAACCCTCAACTCAATCAAATCGAGTAAGTCGATGCTGCATCTCCACAAACTCAGCCACAACACACTATAGGGAATTCAAATTAAGGAGCAGCAGTGTTGCAATTTTTGTGTTTGTGTCGAAAATATATTACCATATTTACAGAAATATACAATTTTGGGTTTGCGTCTTGGCTAAAAGCAAAAGCAGTTTTAAAAACAAGGCATTAAATTTCAGACAAAATACTAGGCATTATAGTCTAACAACCCAAATAAAACAATCAGTAGTTAACTTAAAAATGGGCATTTTAGAAAAAGTGCTGTAGTCTTTTAATTTGAAATTATTTTTGTAATCTGTAAAAACATTATTGGGGCAACTTTTTAAGAGCAATGTATTTCTGTATTCAGATTTTAATTTCGACTTTTCGGTTTTGAGCTACCATCATCAACTTTCGTTTTTCTTATGGCGGTTTTCCTTTTAAAATGATATGTAACACTTTATATATATTTTAAATTTTAATATATTTCAAATCGTCAAAATTAATTTTTTGTCCGAGGTGGCCATGACTGCGGAAGCCATAAGCTCTCAAAACAATTGCCATTTAATTTTGTAATAAGTACCTATATTGGAAAAGATAATGCAAGTTTATTTCTAACTTTAATAAACTTAAATACCCAAACAAAGATGGATATTATCTTGTGTGCTTTCGGCACATTAAAATATGTATTGAATATATCAAGCTGTTACTTTTTACCACAAATAGGTTTATGTGTTCAAAAATATATTTTTTAAATTTTATTATCCAATAATACAAAAACCTAATTTATAATGTCACGAACACAATTATAAAACTAAATTATACTTACTTACTAGTCTCTAAAAAAGACAATATTCTCTCCACTTATTCGTAACTGTAGTGTACTGAAAGTAAAAATTTAATTGCATATGTATGGAAGTTTAAACAAAGCCAAAGAAAATATATGTTAAAAAATAATAATATGAATTGTAGGAGAAGCAAACATTCAAATATTTTGCATACTATAAGATAACCAGTGGCGGCTATTCAGTTGTAGTAAGTAAAGTGCCACTTCACCAAAAATAAATAATTAAACATAAAGAAACATATTACTATTACTCAATTCATTTTTCTCATTTCTATTCCCTATTTGTAAAATTCGCCATGGAAAATCTAGCAGATAAATTAAACGCTGGCGCGAGTCGCTTTCCTCCGCTTTCGGCAACGCGACATCACAATCCGCGATCAGCAAGTGTATTGCAAATACAAAACGGACCGAAGTATACACCTCATGCTGGGTTTTGTTTACTCTCCGTTGCCATGATAACGCTATACTTGCCGGCGGCCAGAGATCGCGGGTGGGTGTATCAGGTGTATTGCTTGGAAAATCGCTAGCCTTAGCGCCTTTACACACTGATTGTTTTAGAGACTATAAAATAAACATTATCCATTAGGTGAAGTGCACTTTTCCGCGGTGTATTTTTTAGTGCTCGGGATTTTGATTATTAATTCTGGTTAGTGGAACGAAGTTTTTCTTGTCTTAAGCGTTTAAAAACTTTCTTAAGAAACACTATATCCCAAGATAGACCTTTAACTTTGGCCAATATTTCAATTTATAAAGAGCTTCTACAGGAACTGATAAATACTCAACCATTTTATGAAGATATAAATGATAAATTTGCTGCATTAAAAGATAGAAGGATTGATTTGGTGTATAAAATTTAGGGCAATTTTCTAGAAACCTGCGGCAACTCCGATTTTAACGAAATTGGGTATACGGGGGTTTTCTTGGGCGCTGATCACGAATCTAAAGATCTTTTAGCGGAAACGTTTCGTTCTCAAGATATTCATCATCAAAGTTCAAATTTGAACTAAGCTTATTTTCACTATATTCCTCCTTCTTTTTGCACACAATTCTTAATTTGAAGCTAAAGTGTCACACAATATTTGATTTTCACCCCTTAAAACCCCGTTTTTCTAAGTTTTTCACATTATTTTTGCAATAAATTGTGTGGCTTTTCTTTGATAATGCGGCAACCATACATACACATAGGGCTTCATGGCACACTGGGATTAAAATGATCCAAAGTATAGCTATGCAATTTAATGCAAAAATAATCTTTTTTTTGACATCCCACGAAGGCATATGCCTAAATACCAGAGTACCGTGGGTGTCGGGTTATTAGATGTTTAACCCATCGTTCCCCCTGTTCCGTCAACGTTGTCCAAGCACTGAAACATGCAGTTATGTATGTTATGAGCTATGTACAGTACCTTTTAGACAACGCGGTAGTGCCACCACGGTCGTTATTTTTAAATAACTACTACCTAAATATGTCTCCCCGCTGGGAATCGAAACGTCAACCTCTGGCTTCGAAGATTGAAGCTCTGTCCACTGCGCCACGAAGGAGACAAGTAATGTAAAATACGTAAAAACGGGGTTTTAAAAGGTGAAAATCAAATATTGTGTGCCACTTTAGCTTTAAATCAAGAATTGTGTGCAAAAGAAGGGGGAATATTGTAAAAATAGGATTACTTTAAATTTCATGTCTGGTAATGAGTATCTCAAGAACGAAACGTTTCCGCCAAAAAGTGATTCGTAATCAGCGCCCCAAAATACCCCGGAATACCAAATTTCGTCAAAATCGGAGTTGTCGCAGGTTTCTAAAAAATTACAAAATTTAGGTAAGTTTAGATATTAAGACTTTTTACTTAGGCTTTTGATAGTTAAGTATTTTTAATTTTGACGCCACTGAAGATAACCTGATTTTTATAATACATGAGCTGCCATCAAAGAGTTAAACTTCTTTTAAATATTGTTTTTTATAGATAACCATGGTAATTATTAAATAAAAAATAAAAACAAAAGCAAAAAACATGCTATAATTTAGTGAAGAGACCATTCTTTTCACAGACTATTATGTAAGTAAAATTTGGTTTTTCAACTGTGTTTGTGGGAATTACAAGACATAATGAATTGGGTTTTTGTTAGTTATGCTATAAGTAATAAAATTTAAAAATATCAGCACATACACACATTTCTGATAGAAAGTTTACAGCTTGATATAGTTGACACATATTTTAATATGCCGATGTACACAAGGTAAATATCCAACTTTGTTTGGGTACATAAGGTTAATAAACTACCTTTTCCAACACAGGTTGTTATTGGAAATTAAATGGCAAATGTTTCTATAGCTAATGGCTTCCGCAGCCATGGCCAACTTGGACAAAAAATTAATTTTAACGATTTTTAAAATAAAAATAAAAAATATATATATATAAAGTGATATAAATCATTTCAAAGGGAAAAAACATTTTTAAAAATGTGCAAAAAAACAAAACGGCCACCATAAGAAAAACGAAAGTTGATGATGGTATCTGAAAACCAAAACGTAAAAATTAAAATCTGAATACAGAAATACATTTCTCTTAAAAAGTTGCCCCAATAATGTTTTTACAGATTCCAAAAGTATTTGAAATAAGAAAACTACAGCCCTCTTTTAGTACGAGATCCCACTGCAAAATTACTATGCTCATAATGTACAAGGTAGACCAAATTCGACGCTTTTGCTAAAAAAACTCATGTTTCTGTATGTTTTACAAAAATCCGACCTCCATTTGCAGTGAGGCTCAAATTTTAAGCCAAATTTACTAGTGAAACCGCAGTTGGCTAATCTTTGCGTCGTTTACTAGCCACAGCGTGGTTTCCTAATTTCTTGCGTTTTCTTTTAATCCTTTATAACTTTTTAATTTTAAATATTTTTTATTCTGTGAAACATTTCTACAGCAGACGTGCAGATAATTTTAATTTTTTTCAGGGTTGTGCATTTTTTGACTTTATTTGTTTGTTTTTGAAAAATTTTAAATAAAACACCTTGTATATTTTTTCACTATTAAAAATGGTTAAAAAATTACCTATTCAAAAAATGTGTCCCACTTTATGTTTCTTCTCAGCCGTTTCTAAGATATTGCATATTTTGTCATTTATGACTGATATTGGTTAGATATTAGGCCATGATGAAACCAATTATGTTTTACTCTAAACAATCTTGGCACAACTTTGTTGTTTTTATGGACTGCAATGACGAAAAACCATTTTAATTAATAATTTAATAACGCTAATAGGATATAAATAATCCCATTTTACTTTTTTTTATTTTTATTTTTTTTTTTTTTTTATACAGGTAAAGTAAAAGATGGACATAAAAACATACACAAGCTAAATTTAACCCTGTTAGCTAAAGAAACTGGCATTTTTTTCTATGGATTATTTTTAATTTAGTAAAGTATCAAAAAATAATGGTTGTTTGTTACATTAAATATTACCGTTTAAATTAAACCTGATTAAATAGTTTCTAGGGCAAAAAATTAACAAAATAATGTAAAATACCAAAAATATAGGACTATTTTTACCCCTATTTGCGTTAATAAATTATTAATAAAAATGGTTTCCCGTCATTGCAGTCAATAAAAAATAAAAGTTATAACAAGAGTGTTTAAAGTAAAACATAATTACTTTTTTATGGCCTACTATCCTAACCAATATCAGTCATAAATAACAAAATATGTAAATATTTCAAAAACGGCTGAGAAGAAATATATAGTGTGACACATTTTTAAATACAGCAATTTTTTAACCATTTTAACAGTAAAAAATATACAGTGTGTTCCATTTAAAATTTCCAAAATAAATAAATAAATAAATAAGGCAAAAATAAGCCAAAAAAATATTTAAAAATAAAAAAGTTATAAAGGATAAAAAGTAAACGCAAGAAATTAAGAAACACGCTGTAGCGAGTAAACGACGCAAGATAGCGAATTGCGGTTTTCACTAGTATATTTGGCTTAAAATTTGAGTCTCGCAAATGGATTTTTTTTGTAAAACCTACAAAAACATGATTTTCCTATTAAGCGTCAATTTGGCCCACCATGTGCAGAATTAAGTTCACATTTTTACGCCCATTTAGAAATAGAATATTTATATTGACTTAATAGGGTGCCAGTCAGAAGGTATTGGCCGCAAGGATTATTTTAATTAAATAATTAAAAAATTAGTTTTTTGAAACAGAATTTCGTTGACTTGTTTTTTTAGATAAATCATCATTTACATCATAGCAATGTATGTAAAGATTTTGAAAATCCATGGCTGCCTATGAAAAAATGGCCACAAGTACAGGGCAGCCAGGTATAATCAGGTAATATTTTTGGTGCATGTAATATCAGATTAAAGATATATTTTTAAAGTATGATGATTTATGGCTGCCCATGAAAAATGGCCGCAAAATAGGGGTACCAGATGCTAAAGACACGAAGGGTCCGAGATAAGTGAAAGTTGGCGCCAAACGCCACAAGTTATTCCTTATAAAAAATTTTGGTTGTAAAGAAAATATGATTCACGAGAAGAAAATGTTGATTTTGTATACAGGGTACTAAAAACTTGAAAATATGATGTAAACTATCTTTATTTTCATTTTGGGTAAAATGGTATTTAAAAATGTATTTAGAATATTATTTTAAATGACATATTAATTATACAGGGGTATCAAAAAGTTTTATAATTCTAATTTTGGAGTCATTAAAAATAAATTATTTTAAATTTTTATAACAAAATGACCTTTAAAAAGTCTTATAGTTTGCTTTTCAAACACCTGCTTCCTTAAACTTTCTACACAGTACAATTTCAGCTGTAAACAAATATGATTAAGGCGTTTTCGCCAAATTATGAAGTTTAATAAAAAATATATATTATTTTTATAAATTGCAAACTTAATTCTAAATATATTTTTTTAAACATTTTGCTTAAAAATTAAAAATAAAGACATTTACTCTTAAAGAAAAATAATGATTTTTAGGTTTTTTAAACCCTGTAGAGGATATCCGGAATTCGTTGCCACTGTAGGGTATCTTAGTTATTATTAAAGATAAAGAATTACGGTTTTTGCGAACTGTTTTTACTTTTGATGAAACAAAAGATAAAACCAAAAGATTTTTTATGGCCCCCTTAGTTTTTGACATACAGGGCAATTTTTTTCCGTTTTTGGACTCCCCTTGTATTTCAGTTGTCTTGTAACTCACAACCAAAGTAAAAACCGATATTTGTAGATATTTTTATGTAAAATCCAGTGGTTTAGTTATTTTTTTTCCTATTTTTAAAGATGAACTTACTTTTTAGAAATATATTATACTTAATAGGTATTTTATTTTTTTATTTTTATTGTCTTATACACATATCCGACGAGCACGCGGGTACATAAATACGGATGCGCCCGCCGGACAAATCTGCCATAAAAATCACATGTGAGTAGGATGGTACAAACGCCGACTGGGACATATCCGGCTAGCACGCGGGTATCTACACATACATATGCGGATTTGTCCATGTCCGACAGGTTTGTCAGACAAAGCCGCCATTGAAAATCATATGTGAGTAGGCCGTTTTACTATTATCAACAAAATAACAAGTTTAATAATATTAATAATTCGTATCTTTAACAGCTGACACCTCTATTTTGCGGCATTTTTTCATATGTAGCTATATATCCTCATATTTAAAAAAAAATTCTTTAATTTGATATAAGAAACAGGCGTGAACGTTAAAAACGCACCAAAATATTACTAGATTATACCTGGCTGCCCTGTACTTGCGGCCATTTTTTTATAGGCAGCCATGGATTTTCGAGATCTTTACATACGTTGCTATGATGTAAATGATGTTTTATCTAAAATACAATTGAACGAAATTTTGTTTCAAAAATTAATTTTAAATTATTTAATTAAAATTATTTGCGGCCAATTTTTGACTGGCAGCCTATTGTCAATATATTCTCCTATTCCTAAACGTATGTAAAAATGTAAATTTAATTCTGTTCATTATGAGCGTAGTTATTTTGCAGTCGGATTTTGAACTATTTCTACAATGCTCCTTTTTTAGTTTTTTCAAAATAACTCAAAACCAAACAAGATACCGCCGTCATCAAAACGGCATTAGATTTACCATTGAATAGCTTACAACTTTTTCTGTTTTACCATCTTTTTATCTTTTATAGTTTCCAATATCCCAATACATTCACTAGCAGTTTTGAACACACTGTACTACTGTCCGCTTCGATACTTACCACGTATTATTTGCAAAAAGATGAGATAAAATTGTAAAATGTTTTTTATTACAAACTGACATCTTGCTCGGAAGTCATGCGGATACGTTTATCAATCGAAGCAGACAGTAGTAAATTCATCAGTTCCAAGTGTATGTTTCTAGTAGAGTGGAGCTGTCTGTTTAAAGGATTATCTATTTGTTTATTTATTTAGGGATCACCAAACAGGTACTACATATTTTTGAAGAAGATACATTAAAAATTTAATTCCGCTTGTTTTGGCAATTTAGGGTCGTTTATCAAAATATAAATATTTAAGAATAAATACAAGGTGGCCCAATTGTCCGAGAAAGTTGAATATTTCTGTTGTTTAACAGGATATGACAAAAAATTATGTATAAAAATTGTAGTGTTTTTAAACATGCATGTTAAAAAACACATTTTGATGTATATAGAATGTTCCAAAAAAAGTTATAGCTAAGTGGTTAGTTATTTTATTGTAATCCCTGTTTTTATTTGCAGAATCGGATAGAGCATAAAATATTGCATATAGCACGCTATTTTATTTTGAAACTCCTGTCATTGCTACGCTATTAATAATTTACTGAAACGTTCGTAAAAAACAGAATTTTACCAGAAAGTTACCTAAAAATAAAAACAAATTAGGTATTAATAATACCTAGCTTGGTATTTTAAAATATTAAGGACAACAAAATAAATCTCTAAAAGAAAATTCACTAGATCTCATACGGGTTATTTCTTATAGCATGGCCAATATTTCAATATTTAAAATGTTATTTTTTTTTAATGGAACACCCTGTATATTGGGCCATTCTTGGAATTAGAAAATAAAAATAAGGCAAATTTCTTCCCCGACTTTTATACGAAATATGTAAGGTTCCTAAAATATTTAAGATTTTTAAATAATATGTAACAAAAGAAGTATGTTTTTAAGAAGAATTCTGCTATTTTAAATGGATTACCCCGTACATTTTTCAATATTCTTAAAATGTCATCTTTTAAAAAATGTAATATAGGCTATTATTATTTTCAAAAATGAAGCATTTATTGACCTCTGAAAAAGTTGCTACATCTAACGTTACAAAAAATGCAGCAACCGAGGTATAGGACAGTTTCCGCAATTTCATAAATGCGGTTTTTTGCAAATAACCACAGCTGATGTTATATATTTAAACGTGAAAGAATAAAATTTTAAAAATATTTAAAATGTACTGGGTGTATCACTAAGGAAAAGGCAGAATTATTTGCTAAACAATTTGCTGCCCCTTCCTCTCTTGATCCTCTCGTAAATTATTCAATTTCAGCTATTGCCCCAGTTTCTCACAAATTGCTCGATATTATTATTAAGGTGAAACACATTAGGCGTGTCCTTTTTTTCTTAACACCAAGAAATGTATCTGGAATAACATACAAGCAGTCGTTTTAAAAAATTAGCCCCAGAACATGCAACCATACTCATTTGATTTTATCAAATTTCTTACGATACAGGTATTTTTCCGGAGAGCTGGAAAGCTACACGTATTCAACCTATTTCCAAGAAAGAATTTAAATCTCTTTTATTTAATTATAGAGCAATTTTACTTCTCTTCTTCTTCTTTTGTAAAGTTATGGAGAAATTTATTAATTTACAAATCCTTAAGTATTTAGAAAAACACAAAACTTACCATAACAGGCAGTATGGAGTTCGCCAAAAAGATCTACAGCAGATCTACTTTTCTTCGTATCGCACTGATGGAATAAGTCTCTTGAGTTTCTAGGTGAGCCCCAGATCGTTGCTTTTAATATCCCCAAAGCTTTTGACCAGGTATGGCATGCCGCTCTCCTTAACAAATTTTCTCCATATGGTCTTTCATCTAAAGTCTGTATTGGCTCTCTAGTTATTTTTCTGATGAACGCATATCAGTCATTGTGGATGGCCGCTCTTTAAGCTTTTACCAAGTAAATGCTGAAGTGCTTCAGGACTCTGTACTGGCAACAACATTGTTTCTTCTTCACATCAATAACCTTCTATCGTCCACAACTAATTCCATTCATAGTTTTGCCGCCTATAGTACCCTTTACTCTAGTTTTCAGGTTCCAAACCTGATTTGAAAACCAAACATAAAGCAATTCCATTTTATTGCATCCAAAACACAAACATGTTTCTTGTCGCGTCCTTTACTTATGAGCGGCCAAGTTTTGCAGAGCAAAGACACCTTAAATCTTGTGGGTGTCACTTATAGCCACTGTAGCTTTAAAAAACGGTAACTTCTCTTTCGAGCCAAAAGTATTTTCCCTTTCTAACAAAAAACTTAACTCTCTATGAGTCCCAAATCCGACACAACCCTTAGCATTTTAATTCCATTCAAAGAAGAGCCGTTCGCCTCATTAATGATCCTTCACTTACAGAAAGGCTTTCCTCTTTATCGCTTTTGTATAGGTACTTCCATGACTTTTTCTCTGAAGAATTATCCAGTATCATTCCTCTTATGGTTGCCAACATAGAAATTCGTGGTTCGTCTGCATCCATATAAGGTTTAACTGGACAGACTCCCAACTTCCCACTTTGTTCGTTCTCTTATCTGTGAAGTTCAAGAATGTGGAACCTGCTGCCTGCGAAGGTCTTTCTTTCCCCCCTCCCCAAATCCTCAAGTATTTAAGTCCCGTATCAACGAACTTCCTTTTATCTCGCTTAAGACAACCAAGGTACGTTAGTATTAAGGCTTTTGTCCTTCGTGGATTGTCTAAAGATAAAAAATTAGTGTCCCTTTATCAAAAAAATTAATACAAAATCTTAAATATCTTAGAAACCTTACATTGTGGTATAGGAATCAGTGATTTTATTCACTTATACCTTATTTTTATTCCTTAAATCTAAAAATTACGCAATATACAGGGTGTTTCATTTATAAAACTGTGATTTGATATATTGGCCACACTATAAGAAATACCCTGTATAAGATCTAGAAAATTTTCTTTTAGGTATTTATTCTGTGGTTCTTAGTGTTTTAAAACACCTAGGTAAATATTATTATCAAATTTATTTCCATTTTAAACTTTTCGGGTAACTTTTTTTAAGATAGATTCAGTAAATTATACATAGCGTGACAACATCGACACAAGTGACAAATTAAAATAGCGTCAAATATGCAACATTTTATGCTAAATTCGGCTCTGTAAACAAAAACAAAGGTAACATTAAAAAATACTAAACTTCTTAGTGAGACACGTTTTTATCAAATTAATTTTGGGACATGCACGTTTAAAAACCCTACAACTTTTATATAAAATGTTTTTTCATATCTGGTTAAACAATGTACTTTCTTGAAAAATTGGGCCAACCTGTATAAATAATAATTTAAAATTTACCGGCTGGTATAATACATCTTCGGGTTCAAAACAGTAGAAAAATGGTCTTAGTTTTTCCTCAAACGTATCGGGTTCTTGATGTTTTAAAGCTATTCCAGCCGCGTGAAACTTAGCTAATGAGTTTAAAACTACTTTGGAAGTTTCTAAATTATAACCTTCATTTTTTTGCCAGTGGTATACCCTAAAAATTAAAATATTTTACAAAACTGAACGTAAACAAACAAATTCTACAAAACAGAAGGAAAACTTTGAGCAATTTTAGCAAGACAACTTTATACGAATTTCAGGCTGCGTATGTAGCTAAATCAGAAAGTTGCTGTATATTGTATGATGTCGATTTAGGTATCAACTATGTATGTACTATTTTATCTTTCTGGAAATAATACTTTATTAAAGACATTATTTGACTATTCTGTTTTTTATTTTAAAGCCATATAACCAATTAAGTATAGGGTATTATGACCGCCACATGCATCCGATCCGATGTTGGAAAAGACGTCACGCTTAACATATCCTAACCAGAACTGCTTAGATAATCTTCTCCGATAGTCGAATTGAAAAGTAGGATGTGTGTGTGGCCGGCCTAAATGTGTAGGTTTTCTACAAATAAAAAGTACATACGTATTATTTCATTAAAATGTCGGTGCCGGTTTTCTGGCTATTTGCTACTTCATACAGCACGCTTAGTCTCTATTTGAAACCGCTTAACATATTTTTAATATAATTTATTTGGAGTTGGCTTAAAATGTGCTGTGAAATTCTGCATGTGTCAGTGCTTGGATAACGTTGACGAAATAGGGGAAAAGATATGTTAAACCTGTAATAACCTGACACTCAGGGTATCCTGGTCGTTAGGCATAAGGCTTTGTAGGCTGTTGCAAAGGTGAAAAGAATGCCAATGTCCCTACAATGTACTAAATGGTATTCATAAGGTTCTAAAATAAAATTTGTCTAAGCTATAGTTGAAGACCTTAAGTTCAAAAGGGTCTGAGTGCCAAGAATACCAGAAATGAGATTTTTGCCAAAAAAGGTTCTAGATAAAAAGCCTCATGATATTAAAAGGGTTCTATGAGCCAGAGATAAAAACCCACTTCTTAAAGGTAGGGATTTTTAAATGTTTTTTACTTTAATAACTATTAAATAGCTAAATGGCACATAAGACATAAACCCTAATAATTTAAGGTCTTCAACCAGTATTGAAAAAGGTGATATTATAAAAAAATTACCTGCCAACTTTAGATTTTCTAATAAAATAATGGCGTCTTTATCAATATGATTACTATTATTTAGATTTAGTCGTCCACCATAAAAATGAGCAAACAAATTAGCACCACTTGATATGTCTTTTCTTTTAAATAGCCTATCCAAGATCGGTACTATTTGCACGTAAAACATGTATTCATTTCTAAAACGTAAAATTGAATAAATAAGTCCCATGTAAAAAGACTGGCAGGCGGCTAGCGACACCAATTCCACTTTGGCTTCAAGGCTTTACCTTGCGCCAAACGAAAATTTTCTTACCTTGAAATCATATAACAATTTTTGTGTGTGTTTTTTCTTGGAAGTGACTCCGGCACGGTCCGACCGTGTTAATTTTTTTATACCTTTACGGTCTAAATCTGTATTTAAATAATAATAAAAAGAATTGGCACAATTCTTAAGTGGTTTTATAAAGTGTGTATTAGTCTCGGGTTTAATTAAGAAATTGAAAAATAATAACATATCAGAACTTACCATGACCCCCACCTATACTCTGTCTTCGGTTTTCGGTGTTTTGTTACTTGATATTACTCCAGTATTTTCTACTGAAAACAGATTATAGGTGGGAGGTCATGGTTAGTTCTGTTTGGTTAAATCTTTCTTTATTTACTTTCGTAATTAAACCTGAGACTAATACACACTTTATAATTTCACTTTACAGTTGTGTCAATTATTTATTTTTTGGTTCACTTATAAATAGAATTAGATGGTGCAGGTAGAAAAAAAAATCAAATCATTAAAAAAAACTAGATATTTGGCGCAAGACGCATGTGAAAGCCTCAGAGCCACAGTGGAATTGGTGTCTCTAGCCACCAATATACAGGGTTTCCGGAAATTAGGAGCACATATTTTAAGAGGCGATTCTGCGTCTAAAATGAACCCTAGTTTCCTATAAAGATGTATGTCCAGAAGTACTTCCTTACCGAGATACGGGGTGTAAAACTTCTAAGAATAAAAACTGTTTTTACCGTATCTTCAACATCACTCGAGATATCTTTATGAAAATTGTTACATGTCTTTGGAGCATCGAAAGGCAATTCCTGATATTAGTAAAGGGTTTTTAATTTGCACCAGTGTCGTCTGACAGGTGTACCATTAATTATTTTTGAGAAAAAATTGGTAACGGCACTGCTTTTTTTTGCAAATACAAATTTTTCGTAATATTCTCATTTTATTTAGAGCAAATTCGATTCCCTTGACTTTTTTCTTACAAGACACCGTTTTGACCGAAAAAAAATAAAAAACCATTTCAATGCTGGAAATAGTCATCATTTCAGAAAATAAAAATCTTGGGAGGCCTGTGTCACTGGTAAAGTCAAAATTTATTTTCGGTCAAATAACTTATTAGTTTTAAGATAAGTCGACGTGATGCAGGGCGACCAAGAAGAACACGTACTGTGGCAGCAGAAATACGCATTTTACAATAATAACCAATTATAACCGCGGTATATTGGTGAAAACTTTGACATATAATACATTGTTTAAACGTCAACATAACTGATTGGTAAATCACCGTTTTAGAATTGGTTCTTCGCCTAAAATTGATGAATATTGAAAATAATCCGGGGAACAGTGTAAGGAAAGTCGGTGCAGACGAAACTATTCCGAAAAGTTCTGTTCATGAAGTCTTGTGTAACGCAGCAGCTTCAAGTTCAAGCGTTATTACCAGCAGACTACGAACGTCGTATGAACATGTGTGTCCATATTCGAAATCAACATAACTCTTTATTTAACGTTTTGTTTACGGATGAAGCTGGATATCCTCGTAAAGGTCATATTAATTTACACAACCTCTACTACTGGAATGATGAAAACCCCTATGCAATAACCGAACGCGGATTTCAAGATAGATTTTCTTTGAACGTATGGGCTGGGATAGTAGGAGATCATTTGATTGGACCCCATTTTATCCCCAATCGACTTTCTGGCGAAATTTATTTAGATTTTTAATAAATCATTTACTCCTTCTCCTAGAAGATATTCCGCTTCAGGTACGCAATTCAATGTGGTTGCTGCAAGATGGCGCACCACCTCATTTTGCAATTCAAGTAAGAGAATATCTTGATGAACTTATTCCTAACCGATGGATAGGTCGTAGGGAATTTGTGGAATGGGCTCCCAGGTCACCGAACTTGAATCTGATGGATTTCTTTTTTGAGGATATTTTAAGGACCTTGTATACAAGACTCCAGTGAATAACGTTTAACAACTTAGGCAGAGAATAACTGACAGCTGTGAAACTATCAGACGGAAACAGGGGATATTCTTTAGAGTTCGTCAGTCCTTTCCAAGAAGACTTAATTTATGCATGAAAATAAAAGGCCAACATTTTGAGCATCTGCTATAGTTTGTTACTATGGTTTTTTAAATTATTGTTATTATTTTTTGAAATAATGACTATTTCTGGCATTGAAATGGTTTTTATTTTTTACGTCAAAACTGTGCCTCGTAAGAAAAAAGTCAAGGGATCAAATTTGCTCTAAATAAAATGGAAATGTTATGCGTAATTTTTATTTGCACAAAAAGCAGTGGCGTACCATTTGTTTTCAAAATAATTAATGGTACACCCGTACAGACGCCACTGCTGCAAATTAAAAACCCTTGCCTTTCGATGCTCCAAAGACATGTAACAATTTTCATAAAGATATCTCGAGTGATGTTGAAAATACGGTAAAAAACAGTTTTTATTCTTAGAAGTTTAACACCCCGTATCTCGGTAAGGAAGCACTTCTGGACATACATCTATATAGGAAACTAGGATTCATTTTAGACGCAGAATCGCCTCTTAAAATATGTGCTCTTAATTTCCGGAAACCCTGTATATTGGTGGCTAGAGACACCAATTCCACTGTGGCTCCGAGGCTTTCACATGCGTCTTGCGCCAAATATCTAGTTTATTTAATGATTTTAATTTTTTTTCTACGTGCACCGTCTAATTCCATTTATAAGTGAACCAAAAAATAAATAATTGACACAACTGTAAAGTGAAATTATAAAGTGTGTATTAGTCTCAGGTTTAATTACGAAAGTTTAACATCCCGTATCTCGGTAAGGAAGCACTTCTGGACATACATCTATATAGGAAACTAGGATTCATTTTAGACGCAGAATCGCCTCTTAAAATATATGCTCCTAATTTCCGGACACCCTGTATAAAAGGTGTCTCAAAAGAAACTTTACATTGCTTTAGGTTATTGCGTAAACGAAACAAATGTAATGTGGCTATTGTTTATCTTAATCTACTACCTGACTTTTAGTAATTTAGGCGCTATAGAGAAAAGTTTGCAGTCATTATGCTATTGCGTTTTTTAAAATATGCCATTATAAAACTACTTTCTCCTAAACCAAAAACGCTGTAAAATTTAATGTTCTAACTATAATAAGCCATATAATTTTAATGAAACACCCTATTACAGTGTGGTTCATTAAGTGTGCAACAAATGGGATACTTCTTTATATTATGTAGTTTATCAGAAAATTTGATTTTTTATAAAGGTTAGTGCAGCGATTCTCAAACTCTTATACTTAACGCCTTCCCATTTTATTTCAACACAATTTTGCGTCCCCGTTGTATTGCGAGAATTAAATAGTCAACTCCGGGAATTAAAATTAAACTAGGCAACACTTTATTTCCTGCTGGTATAAGGCTTGTTCCTACAGCACTTAGAAACTGTTTGCAAACTGTCAGAACATGCGCACGAGACAAAATTCAACAGATTTTATCCACTACGCATGAGCCTGACGGTTTGCAAACTGTTCCTGACTGATGTAGGAACAAAAGAAGCGGCTACAGACCGCAATGAAATCCTCGACTTGGCAACGTTGCGATCTGAAGTAAGGTAAATTTGTTTGTTTGTTGGTTTTTAAATCTAATTTGTTCAAAAAGTTAAAAATAATTTTGTTAGTCTGTTTTAAGTAAAAGATGCTGGTTTTTTGCTTTGAATGTGAAAGATTATTTTCGATCCAACCAAATTAACGATTACCGTATTTTATTTTGAGTTTTTATCTTCCCATATGCATGTCGGCTTATAAGTTTCTTTTCCTGCTTACCTACCAATAAAATGTTGATTATATGTAGGTACTAAGACAAAAATATTGGTTTAATTTTTCTTTTTACTACAGCTCTAAATTTATATCATTAATCAAAAATATTTGCACAAAGTAGCTTACACAGTCAGGGATCAAGAAACATAAGAAATGTGGAAAGTTTGGGTCCTCTAAAATTGGACTATAAAAAGATGCATAAAAGTAACACTATGTGTTATTCTGTTTGCAACCATAATTGGCTAACATCATCGTTATCACTAATAGGGTAAAAAGCTCTTTGATAAAGTGAATAATGGTAGCTAAGGAAGGATTTGAAATACATAAAGATAAATACTCTCAAGGGGCTAGTCTCCAAATTAACGGATAATGGGTTAAATTATTTGTTTTACAAAACCTGCTGGTCTATATGTAAATGGGGAGCAATATCACCAACTCTTTTCATGACAGCCAACATGATTGTATTTTTGAACCATTAAAGATTTACCTTTGTCAAAAATGATATCGCCTTATAGATTTATTATTACTTTTAAAAGTATGCGCACCCTGTATATATTTACAGCTCCAAATTTATCAGAATTTAATACAACTTTGTTTTTAAACTTTTAGCATTATCAATGTCTTTTTATTATATTTAACGCTTGCACCTACTTAAAAAGCAGGCTATCAGTCTGATAAATATTTGTCAGAGCTTGGTAAATACAACCGTTAGAGTATCATCAATTATTTAAAATTTTCTAGTATGTAATAAAAAATTTGAACCACCCGCCAAAAATTCTTAACGTAAAGACTTAACAACGTCGCGGATTTAATTGCGGTCTACATCCGCTCCTGGAACAAACCTATAGTCATATGTGTTTGGTGTGGAGGACGATGCTTCGCGAAAGATGTCGAACGTCATGGATTTGTGTGGACGCAGGATGCGCGGCTATAAATAGAGAAGCGCGTTTACAGGTGCAGCCTTTTGTGCTAAGACAGTTGCTGTATTACAATTATTTATTGTTGAACAAAAAATTTTGCGTTTAGTGCTCTAAAGCTGAATATTTTCTTTGCTGTAAATATGTATAAATGTCTAATTGAAGGCAAACAAAAACTTAACGAGGAAGAACCTTGTACTTTGGGTAATTTACGAGAATATAAGTCTAAAAAGCGATCATATAACCAAGCTTACCTAAATTTAGGCTTTACAAGCATCGAAATTGGTAAAGAAGAAAAACCGCTAGGCGTTATTTTGTTTATTGTTATTTTCAACTTCTGATAGCATGAGACCCAATAACTGGAAGAGGCACTTAGAAACATTGCACAAGTAATATATCAGTAAACCGCGTGAATTTTTCAAGGAAAAACTCAGTTTATTTAAAAATAAAAGAACAATTATCAGAAAACGCTTGCAGTAAATGAGAAAGATTTGGCAAATGGGTTACAAAGTAGCTAAATGAAAAAAACTACACAGTATAGCAAAGCAACTTATTTTACCCGCTACCAAAGAAATTTTGGAAACATAGTGTGGTAAAAGCAATCCTAAACAACTGGACAATATTCCTTTGTCAAATTATACTATATGTCAAAGAATTTCAAATATATCTGCTGACGGCATTTAGGAGCAGCTTGAATCTCAGCTAATTGGAAAACTATTTTCTGCTTAACTTAATAAAGCAACTAACTTTAATGATAAATTCCATTTAATTTGTTACATCAGATTATGTAAGAGTTTCACAATATGTGAAGAATTACTGTTCTGCACCCTTATTGAAGGAAGAACTTCAGCCAACGAATTATTTAGGATCACAAATAATGCTATAATATTGCGGCGAATTTGCAATGGAAAAAATGTGTTCGGATTTGCACTGATAAAGCCGAAACTATGTCTGGTAAATGCAAGCGCTTGCCAAAGAAGAAATCCTCAGATATTATTTGGACACTTTGCATGATTTATCGGAAAGCTTTTGCGTCCAAATCTCTAAGCCCTAATCTAAATATTGTTTTGAAAGTAGTTATTGAAGTAGTTAACTACATAAAAACTAGGTCAATTTAATTAACGATTTTCTCTGCGCTTTGTACAGATATGAGAGCAGAACATAGATCTTTATTGTTTTTATTCTTAATTCAGATGATTCTTACGTGGTAAGGTTGTCAAGCGTATCTACGAACTGAAAAGTGAAATACCGTTATTTTTAAAGGTAGAAAGTCATAAGCGTTCGGCCGAATTCTGTAACAAGTCATTTTTAATAAAACTTTCTTATTTGGTACATATCTTTGAAAAACTTAATAGTCTTAAGGTAAGCGCACATACGACGCGACGGCATCGGGCGACGCACGGAAAAAATAGTCTCTGTAAAATTTAAAAAAGCGGCTTTAGCAACTTGAATTAAAATCCGGCCGATATTCTTCCATATTTGCGATACAGATCAAATATTACCTTATATGACAAATATTTAAGCCGATTTCTCTCTGGGAGTTTACAACCAGGGGTTTAACACCTATTTAAAAAGCGCTACCGTTTAAGATTTACCCATGACTCGCATGTGCGTGTGTGTCATTAAATTTCACTGAAACTTTTCTTTCTTGATCCGTTCCGTCCGTCCGATGCCGTTGTATGTGCGCGTACCTTTAATCTTGAACTCTAGGTAAGAAAATTAAATTAATTTGAGTAAAAGATTAAATCTTTTGTAAAAACTGCATTTATGGAAAACAAGTTAAAAGAAGCTGCTTTGATATATTTCTACATTGTATAGTAGTACTAGTTTTTACTGAAAAGAATCATTTAATTGTATCATTAAAAATCGTGAGGGACATTTAAAAACCTGAGTACGAATTTCCGACGATTCTTTTGTGCAGACGAAGATAATAATATGTCCAATTGGAATTGAGTTTGTATTTAACATAACTAACAGTAAACCCATCCTATGATAGGTTTACTGTTAGGACACTAAATTATCATAATATACAGATGCGAAAGTGCGGCAAATTACGCTTACTTCTTTCTATGACCTTGAGAAAGAATAAATGGAACATCTGCACCAATTTATGGATCGTAATATTTTAAATTTGAAAAAGGTTATATCGCACCAAGGCGCTAAGGAGAGATAGACTTTTCTAGTAACTAATTATGCAGCTTTTTTATGTGTGGAAAACGGAACAAAAGAATAATACACTCACTAATTGGGAATTTAAATAATTCATTATTAAATAATATTACAAACTAAAAATTTTACCCATTCTTTGAACGGTAAAATATTGTTAGTAGATGTCACGTTTCGATCAACCCGTAATAAAATGTCTATACCTCGTTGCACAAAACATTTTAAAAAACGATTAAACTAATGGGGGTTTAGAATGTTTAACAAAAAGCCATTAAAAAAACCTTGCCTAAAAACTGATTATTAAATTAATTAATGGTATTTCGTTTTTTAGCTTAATTGTGTATTAAAAAGTTTTGTGTAACTGGGGATTGAAACAGAATAATTGAAAGCCGAGTAACACAAGTTTCTAAAGAAACTCCGACGCAATCTTTTAAAGCAATGCAGATGTTACCTTAGTAATAACCAAACCTAATTGATTTGTTTTTTTTTTTGTATTTGGAAGTATGTAATTTTTTTAAATACTGAAAAACACCTTTTTTAACTTGAAATATAGACTTTTAAATGGAACTGCGGTTATAAATAAAAAAATATTTTCCTGTGTTTAGGCACATACTGATTAATATCAATATCTTTAATAACATGTCTAAGTAATTTGTAAAAGCTTTGTATTGTGACGTTTAGAATTTTGGAATTACATATATGGCCACTTTACGTCACTGGGCAAATGTACCATATGGAACTATCTTCTTGGACCATGAGACCGGTGGACCATCAAAACTAACTTTGCATTAAAAACCAACTTAACTTATTTGATTAACTTAAATTAGTACGGGCATATCCCTAGGGATAGCCCGTACGGGGCTGAACTTAAACTTTAACTTTATAGTTTACTTCACTAACTGCTTGTTATCTGATAAACAATCAATCCCCGTCTTAAAATTTTGTTCTCTTTAAATATTAAATTTTTCAGTATTTGTTTTGCGTTTCTAGGCAACTCGGCTTGTTTAATGTTTTTGTTTTATTATTTTAAGAGTAACCTAGAAAATTGTTTGATTTCTACTTTTTAAACCTTGACACCTCACGTATTGTTTTATGTCCCAAATTTCCCAATGTTAAGTAACCCAATTATATTTAAATTTCCCAAAAATGTATATTTTTAAAATTCCCAAAATGTATACTTTTTTTTTATACTAGGTGTTCACATATGCCCCTTCCCTGAAAGCGCTGGACCCACAACGCTATTAGAAATCAGACAAATTTACTTTAAACCTTTAAAAAAATATCAATATTATCGAAAAACGATAGTTCCATATAGCTTACAAATATTTAAAACCTAACATTATGTTACTTATTATATAAATTATATTTATCGTAAATAATCTTAACGTTTTATTAAATTTTTTGTTTTTTCCACTTAATTTTTTTCTAAAAAAATGTACGAAAAAATGTAGAAATAGTTTTTTTTTCTAAAAATAATTCATTTAGGTTATATTTAACATTATGACTCTTTTTTTTGAAATTTTAAAAATTCTTCCGGATAAATTATCTAAAATAATTATTTAAAAAGTTCTAGAGATGTTTTTGCTGAAATAATTAGTTCAAATAAGATTTTAGTTTAATTGTTAAAAACCTTTTAAGCTTTTCTTTAAGTAGGTACTTTAAATAAATATAGTTTTAACGGTAAGATTATTTTTAGACAAAAATGACCTAATTATTGTTACTAATAAATTGTAATTTTTTTAATAATCTTTAAGTTTACTAGATATTTATGTACTACACAAACAGCTAAATAAGCAAAAAAGTTTGTGTTATTTAAAACTGACCAGTCCTGTAACCATAAAAGTGAACTTGGCCTTGTCTCGTCAGCAAAACGTTGAACCATTAAAAAGTACTTCAATGATTTATTTAATATACCAGTGGGAAAGAAAATCATTAACTATGTTTTACATGTACTATTAATTAGGTGACTTTTTTCTATTTTATCTTTTGCTCTTTTTTAAATTTATTGGATAGTTTAAAAACAAAAAATATCTCTTACATAAAAAGAAAATCTTTTTTTTTATATTTATACTTAGAAATTAACCTAATATTCCACATTCTTCTTATACTAGCCTTTATAAAAAAAAATTGCGTCCACCTTGCCTGCCTGTCCATGTCCTTGATGGTGCGTTCCATTGGCCATTTGTCCCGTCCTTCTCCACGTACCATTGTCTGCCTTTCAGTCCCATTTTCTTCTTTCACATCAGGTTACTGCAACTTCATGCCAATTTCCCCATATCCTGAGCTTTCTCAGGGCCGCTTAACTGTCTTGTGCCCCACCATTCAAGACCATACTTCAGAGCTCTTCCCCATACTAGAGCTGCGGCTTTCAGTGCTAATGCAGCCTCATGCTGCTTCTAAACTCCGTCTTCACGACGTAACACAATAACTTCAACGCAAATAAATATTCTTCTTCAACAACTCTGGCTAACACCATTTAGCCATATTTCAAAACTGAAGATATACCTTATCTTCCTTTTCTTGTAGCTACGCTGCTACCTCCTTGCAGCTACGCTACGCAACATATTTTTTCCCCATCTTCGTCCTTTCACACACATTTCTTCTCCGGGGAACGGGACGCCTTTACCATATATATGGTATTTTCTTCCACAAATAAACTGAGGGGTAGGAAGGGCGTACCATAAGCGACTTTTCCTATCGCTTCACAAAGGGCACTGGAACTGGGGCGGGCACAGCTTACCATAACCGACGTTTCACAAAGGTCACTGGGAACGGGGGCGCCTCCACCATATGTGACGTTGCATTTGAAATACTACTTGACGTCACTTGGGCAAATGTACCATATGGAACTATCTATTGGGACCATGAGACCGGTGAACCATCAACACTAACTTTGCATTAAAAACCAACTTAACTTATTTGATTAACTTAAATTAGTACGGGCATATCCCTAGGGATAGCCCGTACGGGGCTGAACTTAAACTTTAACTTTATAGTTTACTTCACTAACTGCTTGTTATCTGATAAACAATCAATCCCCGTCTTAAAATTTTGTTCTCTTTAAATATTAAATTTTTCAGTATTTGTTTTGCGTTTCTAGGCAACTCGGCTTGTTTAATGTTTTTGTTTTATTATTTTAAGAGTAACCTAGAAAATTGTTTGATTTCTACTTTTAAACCTTGACACCTAACGTATTGTTTTATGTCCCAAATTTCCCAATGTTAAGTAACCCAATTATATTTAAATTTCCCAAAAATGTATATTTTTAAAATTCCCAAAATGTATACTTTTTTTTATACTAGGTGTTCACAGTATTTATGTTAAATCGTCTTAAAATAATAGTGGTCCTTTGGGAATCTAAAAGCGATCCGCTCCCAATGATGGAAGAACAAAATAAATATACACATTTATATCCCATATTAAACGGTAAAAAATTTAACAAGACACTATATACTAACCCTTTAATAATAAAAACATAAAAGTTCACAAACAACTAAACACAATTAACTAACTTATGCTCACGTTCTATACCAACAAAAGTATGGGACTAACTGACACCT
Organism: Listronotus bonariensis; assembly: GCA_014170235.1. Classification (NCBI taxonomy): domain Eukaryota; kingdom Metazoa; phylum Arthropoda; class Insecta; order Coleoptera; family Curculionidae; genus Listronotus; species Listronotus bonariensis. The sequence goes on along the minus strand of JACEGR010000947.1, from coordinate 130,540 downwards.
AGATGAGCATTAGGTCACGTACTAAATCGTGGGGTGTATATCCACCACGCAGTGGGAGGGACGATAGTGGTGGGAGATTTCAACTGTCCTGATAATTTGTGGTTAGCATGCGACATCGAAGCTAAAAATCGCTGCTAAATATCGATATTGAGCATTGATGGTAACATCGAAAGCTGACTTTCGATAGAAAGATACATGTACAAAAGGTACAATGTAAAAATCATCGATGCTACTTGTTCGATGTATCGCTGCCATCGATAGTGAGCCTTTGATGTTACCATCGATATCGCATCCCGAGCCTGGAAGAAGAAAGAACAACTAATATACGTTTCGTCCAGCACTTTTCTGAAAATGGATTTCAATATCAAAACACATTTCTCGCACGTCATATCTTTGTCAAACCAAATTTTCTGCTGTTGCTTCGTTAGAATCTAAGTAATAAAATAAGGTTTAACTAGAAAAAGAACTCAGAGTCGCCATTTTCAATGTGGAACGCTACTTACAGAGATTGTGTGCCACAAAGCAAGCCCATGTTATCCATTAGTCATATTGAATAGTTAAATTTGTAGGCTTAAAATAGTTTGTAGTTCAATATTTGACTAAAATTTTAAAAATCGGTTTTAAAATTTTGTTTTTCAATTTATTGCGCCACATTACCAACTTAAGAGGTCTTCGTGGGGGCGCGCCCCTCAGTTTGAGAACCGCTGATATGTAGAATACATTTCTGGAAAAAATACGTTTGAATAATTTGACACTTAGACCTTTTTTATTTCCTATATTCAAGTCGGCAAATTACTGGAATATTTTTTGTATAATAAAAATATCGTTATTATTATTATTATGTTTGTTACCTGTAAGTTACTTGGGTATTAAATACTTCCAATATTCTTTCAATTTCGGGAATACATTTACCAACAGTGTATAATATTCTTTTTAATCCAGTTATTTGATTTTCTATTTCTATGTCAATCCTTAAAATAAAATTTAAAAATCAAAATTATCCATCTTGTGTATTTTCCCTAAGAAATAAAAACAGATTCATGTAAACAGGGCCGTACCTAGCGGGTGGTGCAAGTGGTGCAAGGCACCAGGGCGCAACGTTTGAGGGGCGGAAACTTGTATGTAGAAATCTTCAATAGAAAATGGAGATTGAAAGTGAGGACCTTTTTTTTACTCTTCAATTTTTTATACTACCTCCATTTGCATTGCGTCCTAGGGGCGGCAAATAATTTTTGCACCACGGCGCAAGACACCCTAGGAACGGCCCTGCATGTAAAAGATTTTAAGCAATAAACAAAATAAATGCGACTTTATAAAATTACTTTCTTAATGGGACACTACATTTTTGTTAATTACTTAAAACTAAGTAAAATAAAAAAGTATATGGTATAAGTGTAGATTAAATAACTCGTATATGATGTGTGTGCAGTTGTTGTTATGGGTAATACGTTAATTTAAACGGCATTTATTGGTTGCTCTAAAGAAGTTATATAAAAATATCTCAAAAACGGTTGCTTTAAGCGATTATTACAAAGTATTTTTATGTAGAAGGCATAGGAGACTATTGGTTTACATAGATGGTACATACAGGGTAGCAAAAAAAATAGCGGCATTTTAAATAAATTAAAAGTAGTATAGGTAGCGCCCTTCAATCATCACACTAACTCTATTCAAAGAAGAGCTCTTTGCCTCATTAATGATCCCTCACTTACAAAAAGGCTTTCCTCTCTTGCCCATCGTCGGGCTGTAAGGGATTTATTCCTTTTTTATAGGTTCTTTCATGGCTTCTGCTCTGAGGAGCACAAACATTTAGAGATTCAATGTGTTCAACGGTTCCTAACAGAGGTCTTTTTGTCCCCCAAATCTTCAAGTATTTAAGTCCCGTGTCAACAAACTCCCTTTTACCTCGCTTATAGTTAAGCTTAGTATTAAGGCTTTATATAATAAAAATCCACTATATATTAAATTTTATTACAATATTTGACACGTAACAACAATTACAGAAATAAACTCAAAATATATTTGTTTTTACTTTGTATCTTTCCTATAATTAACTTTTAATATACGATTAGTTAAATTTTAATATTTTGACATAGAAAGTCTATAGTTCCTCTAAGCACAATTAGGTAACAAACACCCTGTATATTATACACCACATGCATACAGTATTGTTTTCACACTTTCCTGATGGCTCGTTCTAAAGCAAAGTTTACTTTATGCACGTTTCATAAATTACTACTTATAAACAGAACTTATTCAACAAATAAATTTTGTAGATACGCCACAATTATAAATTCACGCTTGGCCAAATTAAAAGTTCATAGCGATGCGTGTAAAGCAGCAGGTCTAAACCGTGTTGAACACGAACAGTAAGAAATTAAAGATTAGAGAAAATGTCAGCATTTGAAAAATACATGTATTAAATTGTCCTAGTCCTAAGTCATCTTAAAGAAACAAGGTGATACAGTTGTTTAAATACTGTTCCGTAACACCTCGTATAAAAACACGTGCCTTCGTTTTTATACCTTAATTAACAATGTAACGTAACTATGGTTACAATAACGGCAAAATCTTAAATTGTCAATGTCTCGAAGTTTACAGCACAAAAGTCGAATCAGTACTAACTGATCGGAGGTTTCCTGTCGCCCTTTTATAGTATGGTGGAAGAGTAAAGAATGATCTAGAATCTTCGAGAAATATCGTGAAAATTCCATAGTACAGGATGGCATAGAAGTTCTTAATGGATAATTCGGGCGTTTTCGGAAACCTTCGAAAGTGATGAAAGAACTTGGAAAAATTACGGTAAATTATTTAAATAAATTAACAAACTAAATTAAATGATCCTAACTCTCTAAAATTCTATAACATAAACACATTTTTGAAAGTCTGTAACAATACTATTAAGAATTAAAATATAAAAAAGTAGATTTAATTAATACATTAAAATATTTTAAAAATATCTTACATAAATTAGGGTACAGGGTGTAAAGGTAATAATTTACACTCTTTTATCTTCTTTATATTTTATTATACAAAATAAACAAATATATTGGTTTAGCTAAAAACTTATTACATAGGCAATGTGAGGAAAAGAAACAGCGGCCTGTAAACATTTTTGATTGGATTAGTCACATACATCCTTTGTTGTTTAGTCAATTTTTCGATATAGGACAACTCTGTTGTTTTAAATGAAAAAGCATGTATATTTTTCTACGATCCCAAAATCTCAACCTTTTAAAAAATGTACCATAAGCCATGAGGAATAAACAAAAAATGAATTTATTGATTTTTAAAAAATTTACTACCCAGCAAACACTATTTGCCGGCAATGTACATTTTTCATATTGGCATTGATGGTAAAGCATTGGCAATTGGTAGCAATATTATGCCAACATCTTATACGCATTAAAAACTCAACCCTAAATAAACACTTAATTGCCGATAAATATTACATCCAGGCGAATTGCCGGTAAGCATGCAAAAATGGCGGCATACCAATCCTGATTAAATAAAACACGCGTTTTTGTTGCAGGCAAATAAATATTGGATTTTTGAAGGCAAACCTTCAACGCATATTCATACTTTTTAAACCATATTATTAACATTGGTATTTAACTAACATTAAAGCAATTTTTTTGATCTGTTTTATTTATAATGGCAGCTAAACAACATTATTTAATGTTTTTTACATAATTTAAAGGAAATGGCCTTTTCATAACATTTTATTGTTAAAAATCATGCAAATAAAAAGTAGGTCAAACAAAATGTTTATTATGTATTTTAGAGCGAATAAAAATAAAATGATAGTCTTTTTTAAAAAAAAAGAGTTTTTTAATAGACATAATTGAATGTATTCATTACCTAATAAGTGTGTGTTGTGTGATTAATTGGTGATGGCTAGTCGAGAAGGCAAGATATTCAAGTAGACTTAGGAGCTGTAAACATTTTGTTTAAAACTTTATTAAAAGTTTTAAAGACGTGTTTATAAAAAATATTATATATATTTAATAGTTTTTTTGACATACCGATAGATGGCGTAATGGACAATAAACTACTACGTTTCTGCAATATCTTCGCTTTTTATCGTCTAAACCCATTGGACAAAAATAATTCGAGAGCGGTCTGCGGTAGGTGATCTCACTTAGCTTTGAAAGAAATATCTTCGGCTAGTGTAAAAATCTGCATCTTCAAGTTGGACAGTGTTCCGAGAGATGGTACTTTGCATTGCAAGGAAATTGCATGCAGTAAGGAGTTTTTTCTATTTTAATTTTCAAATAAAATATCGCATCATTTTAGCTTATAAAAAAAAGTATATGCGACAATTTTCGTCAATATGACGTCAGCTTGCTGCTTGGGAGTATCTGCATTTGCCCACTTTCGTGTCTTTTTATTATCTTTTTGCCAATAACTTATTAATGATGGATGCCATCATCTTAAACGCATTTTTTTGCCAATAACTTATTAATGACGGATGCCATCACTTTATCTGCAACACGTGGCCTAATAACGGCCAATTGCCCACTTTCGCGTCTTTTTGATACCTTTTTGCCAATGCCTTACCATTTAAAGAGTGTTGGCAATGCCAGTAAATTAAATGTACAACGCCGGCAAACAATGTTATATGGGTACTTACTTGCCAATTTAGGGTAATTTCGACAATGAAAATTTGCTATAAATTATTCATAATATTGACAAAAGTATGTAAAAAAGTAATTAAGCCATAGTGCAACTATTATTTTGTAAATACCATTTAGCTTTGCTGTTGTAACTTTTTTTCTGTAACCTTACAGTGCATTTCTTTGATGGCACCCCATTTATTTTATGAACGATTTAATTTAAAAAAATAAAATTTTGGGATATAAAATTACTGCATAAATTCTATATTTAGGCGTGATATTGACAAATAAAAATTTTAAAATGGCGGCTGGACGCCATCTTGGAAAAAAGTTAAATGGAAAGAGGAGTCTTGTGCCACATCATTAAAGCTCCAGACGAGTACTTCATAACCTTAGGATATAAAGTCAATAACTTTAATACAAAATAATGGTAATTTAAAAATAACCTAAATTCCTGATTTGGAAAGATAGGTTCTTTTTTTTCCCAGGGAGCCGTCTGCATGTCCGGTGGCACTGCAGCCTGAATGCTTATTGTACCAAACTCCCGTTTTATTGTACCCATTCCAGTACCCTAGTTCCTTGAAGAAGGCGGTATAGGTCTGCTGGGTGCGTACCATATGTTTCCAGGGGCACTCTAATATCCCCGAAGATTGCCTGTCTTTTGTGATCCAGTGGCTCACATTCTGACAGTATGTGGGATACTGTTTCGGTCTCTGCTCCACATAATCTGCAGTCCAGATCTCCGTTGTATAATCCCATTTTATTTAGGTGTTCTTTAACTGGAGCATGTCCGGTGAGGAAACCTGTGATCGTTCTTAGCTGATTCCTACCCATTTTGAGTAGTTCTTTAGCTCTTTTTGTGCATGGTCCACTGATGTATATTTTCCCATGCATGTGTTGAGGAAGCCTTTCCCAGTGCAGTCTTTGCTGGTCCTTTACCCAGTTTTGTACCGCACTCCGGAATGTACTCTTTGGCACTCCAAGGACTGGTTCTGGCAGATAGGTTTACAGTGCACACAGTATAAAGTCAATAACTTTACCTAAAACAAAATAATGGTAATTTAAAAATTACCTTAATACCTGATTTGGATAACTATATTTTCAGAACTAATAAAGTTAGATGTTCTAAATGTGGTTCAGGGTGTTTTATTTAACAAAATATGTACACTTTTTTTCCGCTAGGTATTACAAGTATCACCATTAAAAAATTTTTTAAAGAGTTTAGACAAACACCACATTAGGATCGTGCCCTAAACTTCATTAGTTTCGGAATTATGACCATTCAAATTTGGTATTTAGGTAATTTTTAAAGTACCGCCATGTTGTATAAGGTAAAAATATTGACTTTATAGACCCTTTCCATTTAACTTTTTTTTCTAGGATGGCGCCCAGCCGCCACCTTGAAATTTTTATCTGTCAATTTCAGTTTAAAATATAGTTTTTATGCATTCAACAGGGTGGAATATTAAAGAAATATATGTATTAAATTCTTATTGTCAAATAATACCCTTACATAAAATGCAGTTAATTTGTTAGAGATCAAGAGATCCATAATTTTTTCAAATATCGTTACCTTATATTACGTTTCGTTAAATAAAAAAGACTAAATTTTAAAATTATAAAAAACATACATGGTGTTGCATTGAAAATATTATTTTAATTATATTATATTAAATTTTCTATATTAAATAAACGACCATTTTGTTTCTGTATTAACGGAATGTCACAACCAAATGACGTTAATATAATAAACACTTTTTAAAAATCTAAGGCGTTCTGCGAAAACCGCATCTTGACAACTTTATTTGTTCTAAAGTTATACGCGATCAGAATAAGTCAGAATATAGTCGGATACCCTGTATTATAATAGTAATTTATGTAACAAGTGCATAAAGTGAGCTTTTTACGAATGAAAATTTTGACAGCACGAGCCGTTAGGCGAGTGCAACACTCCTATGAGTAAAAAACTTTATGCATGTGTTCATACTAAATTTTTTCCACGACCTTATAAAAATTTTCCAAAATACCATTTAATACATGTTTTATTTATCTAAACTTAATTTTATTTTTTACAGGACAGCTATTATATCGCAACAAAAACTCATAGTCCCCTTTTTTTAGAGACAATTATCCTCTTCATGACTATGCATTTATTGTCTAATTTTAGAAAATTGTAGTGTAATTTTTTTGTAGAAATAATACTAAAACAATATAAATTCCTTTTCATTTTCTTAGTCATCCAGATTCATTATGACTATTAATTTTTAATAATTTCTAATAAATTTATTTGCAAACTGTTTAATTTTAAAGATTCGTTAGTAAATAATTTTTGCAATAACTAAGTTTTGCCCCATTTACTTTTTTCTTAAGTTCTTTTTTTTCATATCTGACTATTACAGGTGCATTTTTTTTATGTATTTGGTGCCAGAATAAAAACTTTATACAAACAGAATTGTATTTTTCCAAATAACAATAAAACCTTATTGCAAATCATCATCATCATCATATTCAGATTGAATGTTTCTGTGGGCAAAAATCTACTCAAGTTGTTGCACCGATTGTCTGTCATATTGTCTATACAATACGTAGTACAATAAGTTGCATAGTATGTAGGCTGTTATACCGGGTGTCAATTAAAAATATTAGAGAAGCCATAAGTCCTATACTTTGGGCACTTTATATTGATAATAAATACCTACTAAGTAACTACGGTTATAGTTAAGACCATATTTATTTCATTCTGAAAGCGATGCCGCCAAGTACACAAAAAATAATAAAGTAAACAAACCTTTTCAAGCACATAGCCTAGGACAGAGCCTGATTACACATGAACTAAAAGAAATAATGACGAAATCAAAGGTAACTTGACCGTTTGGTTCAGTTGATGCCGCGTTTACAGTTACATTCCATAATTTGATATTTAAGTTTATTGTAGTAAACTTTAAAACAAAACACTAATTTAAAAGTGTGAAAAAAACCTTCGAAGTGCAAAAAAAAGTAAATTTTTCTAACACTTTATGCAGTGTACTAAAATAAAGTACTTTAACTTCATGTTCATGATTAAAAAATAGCATTTTTTTTACCGTTCGTGGAAAACCTAATTTAAAAGAATATTTTTACCTTAACATGATTGAGCCATAATTTTCCCCTGGGGCTGTAAGTGGTGTCACCTTTGTACTTGTAATTTTTCTTCTTTTTCCAAATTTGACATTAAAAGATCTTCTAAGTAGCAAATACTTCTTTTATCATCCATTTTGCTAGATTTTAATGAACTGTCTCCAAAATACGAAAAGTCGACACTATTTATATTTAAAAATGTTTCACAAGAGTTACCTACAATAAATATTTACTAAAATTTTTAATTTTATATAAATTATATTATGTACTTTTATAAGCAATAAGCATTGTTGTTGAATTTGTGTTTATATACATACACGGTAAAAGAAAAATAGTTTCGTACTTTTAAAAAATTAAAAATATTACAATAGAATAAGCATGGTAATCAGATTTGAATTTTATAGTGCGATTTGTAATGCAAAGCAAATAAAACAACACAGTTTTATTTAACTCAGTAGTTTTTAAAACATACTGTGTGTTTACGTAACTTCGCGTTGTGTGGAAAACTTTTTTATTATTAATTTTATCAGTCATTTACGAGGTTTGGCTGAAAATCTTTTATTCCTAAGAATAAATACTCAGTATTTTTACTAGTATTAAGAAATGCAAATAAAAATTGTTTGAGATTAAAACTAACTTTTAAATATGTAAACTTGTTTATTTAGAAGAAATTTTTATTCATAATGTTTGACTTTGGTATTGCTATTAATTTAAGTTTGTACAGGAATTATACATTTATATTTTGAAATCCACTAACAACTAAGTAAAGAAATAACTTGTTATAATATTTAAATTATTTTTATTTTCTTTTACATAAAGGAGAGTACGACCGGGTGGCAACCAAATAGCATCATATCTGCTATAAATCTTAAAAATAGGTCAGCTTTTAACTTATTCGCAAGAAATACATATGAGGAGCTCCAAATCATAACGCAGTATTTAAAAAAACACGTAATTTTTACTTCCCGTTTTATTATCTAGGTTTAATTTTTTTATTAAATTGTGGTAAAATTATTATCAATGGTATTTTGATGACTCTTAAACTTTATAATACAGATAAGGACTTTTTAAAATTTTACAATATTTTAATAATTTTTCTAAAATAATGAAACTATATTTACATACAAAATGAATTTAAAATGCGATTTTATAAAAAACGGTCCGATATAAATAAATATACCTTTTTTCCGTTACGGAAAAAACTTTGACGTTGTATCTTTGTTAACAGGTACTAAAATGGGTAATTTTCTAGAAACCGGCGACAACTCCGATTTTGACGAAATTTGGTTAACGAGGGTTTTTGGGGCGCTGATCACGAATCTGAAAGAATTATTTGGCGGAAACGTTTCGTTCTCGAGATATCCATCATCAAAGTTGGTATTTGAACTAAGCTTATTTTCACTATATTCCTCCTTCTTTTTGCAGACAATTCTTGATTTAAAGCTAAAGTGTCACACAATATTTGATTTTCACCTTTTAAAACCCCGTTTTTCTACGTTCTTTACATTATTTTTGCAATAAATTGCGTGGCTTTTCTTTGATAATGCAGGCAACCATACATACACATAGAGCTTCATGGCACACTGGGATTGAAATGATTCAAAGTATAGCTATGCAATTTAATGCAAAAATAATGTAAAATACGTAAAAAACAGGGTTTTAAGAGGTGAAAATCAAACATTTATGACATTTTAACTTTAAGTAAGTGTGTTCAAGAAGGAGGAATATAGTGAGTAAGCTTAGTTCAGACTTTGATGATGAATATCTCGAGAACCGTTCGCAATATTCTTTCAGATTAGTGATCCGCTAAGTCGTATCTGAATTACGTCGAAAATTACCACCTAAAATGTGATTTTTATATTTTTTTCCGTGGGAAAAAAATTGAGTACTTTTTTCCCGGACATACATACACGTAACTAAAGGTAAATATTTAATTTTGGAATAATTTATTTACAGAACTTATATTTACCCTATATTAGAAGTCCAGTCAGATATTTTTTATCTTGATAATATTCCAAATAACAACTAAAGGTTTTTAATTGTAACTTTTTAATTTCAATAAGTCAAAATACAAAATTACTTTGACATATACCAAATAATTTCCTTAAGGGTTTCTATTGTAATGCAAGGTGTAATTGCGTTTCAAATATACCAGTCTACCAGGTTGAAACTTCAAATTTTACATGATTAATTTTTTGACTTAAATAAAATGCTTTTTTAATAATAGGGCGTCGTTTTTCATCACAGAAAAAAAAGTGTATTATACACGAGAAAAAATTTAGATTTTAGCTCTCGGTTTATTGTCTCCCTCCGCTTTGCGTCGGGAGTCAACAAAACCTCGAACTAAAATGTAGAACATTTTTCCCTTGTATAATAAATAACTATTTTTGTGGAAACAAAAAATATGAATGAATCAAACGGTCAAAGCAAAATGTCAAATTTGTCACCGGTGTCAAATACATAAATAAAGAGAAAAACAATCGTCTCATCCTGTATAATCCTCACTTACTAAACAGCCGTTTTCCTAAGAAAATGAGCATTAGTATAAGGTAATTAAGTTGCTTAAATACAATTAGTACTGTCGCAACAGTATTATTTTATAATTAAATAAGCTTTTTCATTCTAACTTTGAAGGTCAATATCTCCCTAACAAAGCGCTACATAACTTTTTTTAGATAAAGTAACATTATTTGGGCTTACTCTATTACCTCTATCATTTATGAACTCACCTTTTCAGATATTTTTCTATTTAGTTGGTCAATAAAAATACAATTAATTTAATTTATTTACTTTCGAGGTCAGTATATCATTTTCTGAATTTAAATCATTAAACGTTATTTTTAGTTTACCTACCTTAATTTCCACTTTTTGGAAGATTTTTCAGTTATGTTTCTAAAAATAACAAGTAAATACAACAATTACATCTTAAAATAACTTTAAACTCAAAACACTGGTTAAACACCACTGAACAATGACGATACGGTATTAATCATATGTATGAAAAATGCAGTATTTTATTATTTAGATTCGCTACAGAGCAGTACTGTTAGGCATACCACTTTTAACACAAAAATTAAAAATGTGCGAAATGTTTTTTTCACAACTAAATACTATTGGTTAGTAAACAACTACATTATTTTGTATCCTTATCACTTAAATTAGTTTAAATCGGTATATTTTTTAAAAATAGTTATTGGAAAAATGTATCTATCCCAGCAAACACTATTTGCCGGCAATGTACATTTTTCATATTGGCATTGATGGTAAAGCATTGGCAATTGGTGGCAATATTATGCCAACATCTTATACGAATTAAAAAGTCAACCCTAAATAAACACTTAATTGCCAATAAATTTTACATGCAGGCGAATTGCCGGCAAGCATACAAAAATGGCGGCATACCAATCCTGATTAAATAAAGCACGCGTTTTTGTTGCAGGCAAATAAATATTGGATTTTTGAAGGCAAACCTTCAACGCATATTCATACTTTTTAAACCATATTATTAACATTGGTATTTAACTAACATTAAAGCAATTTTTTGATCTGTTTTATTTATAATGGCAGCTAAACAACATTATTTTATGTTTTTTACATAATTTAAAGGAAATGGCCTTTTTCTAACATTTTATTGATACAAATTATGCAAATAAAAATTAGGTCAAACAAAATGTTTATTATGTATTTTGGAGCGAATAAAAATAAAATAATGGTAAAATTAGCTACGTTAATTTCGATCGAAGGTGACCGCTTTGTGCATTTGTTTTCTACGTGGTTTTATAGCTTTTTAGTTTCTTTTTTAAAAGAAAAGAGTTTTTTAATAGACATAATTAAATGTATTCATTACCTAATAAGTGTGTGTTGTGTGATTAATTGGTGATGGCTAGTTGAGAAGGCAAGATATTCAAGTAGACTGTTAGTAGCTGTAAACATTTTGTTTAAAACTTTATTAAAAGTTTTAAAGACGTGTTAATAAAAAATATTATATATATATTTAATAGTTTTTTTGACATACCGATAGATGGCGTAATGGACAATAAACTACTACGTTTCTGCAATATCTTCGCTTTTTATCGTCTAAACCGTACCCATTAGACAAAAATAATTCGAGAGCGGTCTGCGGTAGGTGATCTCACTTAGCTTTGAAAGAAATATCTTCGGCTAGTGTAAAAAATCTGCATCTCCAAGTTGGACAGTGTTCCGAGAGATGGTACTTTGCATTGCAAGGAAATTGCATGCAGTAAGGAGTTTTTTCCTATTTTAATTTTTAAATAAAATATCGCATCATTTTAGCTTTTAAAAAAGTATATGCGACAATTTTCGTCAATAAAACGTCAGCTGCTGCTTGGAAGTATCTGCATTTGCCCACTTTCGTGTCTTTTTGTTATCTTTTTGCCAATAACTTATTAATGATGGATGCCATCATCTTAAACGCATTTTTTTGCCAATAACTTATTAATGACGGATGCCATCACTTTATCTGCAACACGTGGCCTGATAACGGCCAATTGCCCACTTTCGCGTCTTTTTGATACCTTTTTGCCAATGCCTTGCCATTAAAGAGTGTTGGCAATGCCAGTAAATTAAATGTACAACGCCGACAAAAATGTTATATGGGATTAGTCCAAGAACCCGTGAGCGACAGACTTTCGTTATTTCGTATAAGCAGAACGTTCGTCAGTGCATGCTTCTAACATACGTAGAAGCAATGGTAGACTATGAAGTTTGACTCATAGTGGCTTTGGTAGGTACCAGGTATCAGAAGTTAATTATTTAAAAATTTACTTCAGCTATTTTGTTAATGCTAAATTTTATAGAGTGTGTCCGATAAAGTTGGAACCACATGAAAAACTTTTTATTTTTCATTTTAGGAAAAAAGTTAGTTTTTATAAAATCTCCTGCATGGTCTAAGAACCCAATATGCAATTATCCATTTTTCTTAAATCTTAAACGAGATATGTTAGAAAATATAATTTTTGCTTAAGGTAGTACTACCTATACCACAAGAGTCAAATGAGTGCTTAAGGTAATTTGACTTCCGTAGTATTTATGATGATACGCAAAATACTATTGCGCAAGCATATTAAAACCAGTTGTCGGTTTTATATTGTTTTGTTTATTTACTAATATTATGTCTGAATCAAACTTATTTAATTCCCAAATAGTAATATTTAATTGAAACAGCAAAAGCGTCACTAAAAAAGATATAACAAATTTTTAAAACAAGTACAAGCAGTGTCGGTCTAAGCCATCGGGCCACCGGGCAAATGCCCGGTGGGCCAACTCTTTAGGGCCACTGGGGACCACTCAAGGAGGTAACGTGAGAAATAAATCCAAAGTAATAAGAATTACTAAAAAAATAAAAAATAAAATGATCTGCAAATTTCCATCTACAGTATGCCATAAAACAAATCATCAATCAAATAATTGAATTAATTAAAAAGATTTGAAAAGATAAAAATTATTAATGTTCTCTAGATTATTTGGTAATTGTTTACTTATCGAACACTACGTAGATTATGATTAACACTACCAAATATTTTTCTACCAGGGGGCATTTTGAACCTTTGCCTGGTGGACCAAATAGTCCCCAGCCCGACACTGAGTACAAGTAGCACATAACTTGCAGGATAAACATGGCAAGTTCTTGTCATCTAACCATCCAACAAGACTAATACATCGGATTATGGCCGTCAAATTGTTCACTTGGTAAAAACATGTTTTGTTATTATTGCGAGTATTTATTATCACTCACATCAATTTGAAATACCGCATTCGATGAATGTTTTAATTTTGCGCAAAACATAACCTTTTGGCGACGTTGTTAAATGTCAGTCACATACCATATTTTTCTCAATTATTTATTAATTACTCATATTACAGCTCGAAAGGTAAGATTTTAATTAGCAAAAATAATCAGATTTTTTTCTTTTCGTTGTTACCACTTTCATTGTCTTCCTGCAGTTTATCTACATGCTGTATAAGCAAGCAGTTTTGGTATATCGGCCAGTAATAGAATAAGAAAACAAACACTATTATTCACGCATGTTTACATGCCGGTATTTAGATGGATTGTCTCTTTTTCTCACATTGCCTATGTCCTATGTTATTTAGCTCTACCGGTATACCTTAATAGGACAAATTTAAATGATGCGCGGACATACAAATCTATGATTTTAGGACATAAATGTTTGCTTAATTTAATATAAATTTTTCCAAAAATAGGACTAACGCTAAAAAACAAAAAGTGGGTTTTTGTTCACAGATCGCTGCGAGATATAACAAAAAATGAAAAATAACCTAGAGTAAAGTACCTATTGTAATCAACAGAAAATATCCGAGACAGAATGCCATCGATGACGAATATAAACCAAAAAGAAATATGCGTTTAGGGATCGCGTTACGACATAAAACCTTTTCAAGTGTTTAGAATAGTTAAGTAATATTTTTGAGAACAGTTCAATATATCCTTTCGTAGACACATAAGCTAAAATTTGTTAAATAAAGAGACCGTTGATTTTATAGTAATAAAATTGTTTTGAAAAGAATAGTGTTTTACAGTTCAGGTGTGGCGTAATTCGCGCAAAGATAGATTATCTGAGTGATTAAATATAGTTTAGTATTTTAAAAGACAGTTTTCTTAATTATTTAGTGGACAAATTTAGTGTTATTTGTTTTGTTATTGTGTTTATTTATTGAAAAAAAAATGGGTCGCAAAAGGCATTACTCGTCAAGTTCTTCTAGTGACTCATCATCCAGTGAACGTTATAAAACCAGGTCATCTCGTACCACTAATAGTTTACACCGTGAAAAACAAAATGATAAATCCCTATACGGGGGTAAGTCAAAAAGACGTAATATAAATAAGGAAAGTAGGCGCTCTACATCGTTAGATGTTCGCTCAATGACTCCTCCTGTTACGACAGAAGTCATGAACAGAGATAGAGACATAACGTCTGTTCAGGCTTCCACATCTTCTGTAGAGTCTCGAATTGAGCGTCTGGAAAACTTGCTTGAAGTGGCCGTTAGGCAAGGTTCACGATTGCAAGTCCCTAAGCAGTTAGTTCTACGGAGCGAATGCATTCCTGAATTCAATCCAGAGAACGAAAACCTATCTGCAGAAAGATGGCTTCATAAAATTGATCAAATAAGAGTGATCAACGAATGGGATGACATAACGACTTTATATCACGTACAATCGAAGCTAACTGGCATGGCGAAGAATTGGTACCACAGTTTAGCGAGCTATCCAACTACCTGGGAAGAGTGGAAGAAATTAATTTACAAAAGTTTTCCGGAACATGTTGATTACGCAACAGTTCTGCGAAAAATGTTAAATAGAACCAAAGAACCAAATGAAACAATGACAAATTATTATTTTAATAAAATGGAGCTTTTAAGAACTTGTAGAATCACTGGAAGAGATGCCGTGTCGTGTCTAATAGACGGTGTTATGGACCCTACATTGAAAAATGGCGCTAGGGCAGGTCGTTACGTAACACCTGAGGCCCTTTACGAAGAATACCTTTCGACGTTACGTTTGGAGTACCTAGACGAATAATATGTGATCGTGGAACGGCTTTTACGAGCAAAAGTTTCACTGAATTTTGTCACAATTTGGGAATCAAACGAGTCTTATGTGCCACGGCAACTCCAAGAGCCAATGGACAGGTTGAACAAATGAACCGGTCGATACTAAGTTCATTAATGGCAAGTACCAATGACGAGACTCGTTGGGACTCAATGGTTACGAATGTTCAGTGGGGAATTAACTCTACGGTAAATTCCAGCACTGGTAAAACACCTTACGAGATTTTCTTTGGGTACCGGCCACGTGGAGTGAGTGATTCGTTTCTTGCAACAGAAGTGGTCGACGATACTCGAGAAAATCTAGACATGTTACGAGATCAAGTATCACAGACACCTTTGCATAGTCAACGGATGCAAAAAGATAGTTACGATAATAGGCATGCCCGTTTAACGAAATTTACGATCGGCCAACATGTTTTAGTTCGAACAAATAAAAGCTCTAATGACGGAAAGAGCCGAAAGCTTGAACCTAGGTATAAAGGCCCCTTTGTGATATCTAAAGTACTAGATAGAGACCGTTACGTGGTGGTGGAATTACCTGGTTCAAAACGTTGTAGGACAGCTTATACGGGCATATGTCCTTCAGAGAGGCTAAAGCCTTTTCTTACGTTGGTTTCACAGAGTGAAACTAGTGACGAGGATAAAACAGAATAATGTGTTTTACCTAGTCAAAGCAAAATAAATTGTAAAATATTATTATATCTAATGAAGTATTTGTTTATTTTGTTACAGTGGTCAGGACCTAAGGACGCCTTCACGAGGACGCGAAGTACCGCAGGTTGGCCGACTGTAATCAACAGAAAATATCCGAGACAGAATGCCATCGATGACGAATATAAACCAAAAAGAAATATGCGTTTAGGGATCGCGTTACGACATAAAACCTTTTCAAGTGTTTAGAATAGTTAAGTAATATTTTTGAGAGCAGTTCAATATATCCTTTCGTAGACACATAAGCTAAAATTTGTTAAATAAAGAGACCGTTGATTTTATAGTAATAAAATTGTTTTGAAAAGAATAGTGTTTTACACTATATTTTTAAAAATATGACAAAAATGTATAAGTTAATGTTATAGAAAATTTAATTTTGTGTCAAAATTTAAAGTTAAAGAATTAAAGTGAGAAAAATATTTTTGTCAATTTTTTGCATTACGCATTAACACTTTTTAAAATACATGCCTTAAGGCAGCAAATTGTAAAAAATATTTAAAATTATTGGATTTATTTTTAATTTTGCTTTTTCGGCCCCTTATTTAAGTTGTAATGCGTAATATAAAAAATTGACATTAACATGTTTTTCTTTTACTTTCATGCCTGAAATTTAAATTTTGACATAGAATTTAATTCTTTTCTTTTTCTTAAAATAAAGTAGTTAGGTAACTTCTGAGTTTTTTTTATATATTTAGTTATAACTTGCCCTGTATATTACCAATCGAAATAAGATTTTGTATTTCTTAGTTTTGGACCATGCGAACAGTTGAACAAAATTCAAACATTTTTGGCCCATTTTTCCTCTTATTGTACTACCTATCCTGGGACACTCTGTATAATAGAGCAATCTAAATTTAAATTATAATAAGTTTGTTTAACTAAAATAAATATTTTTGTGTAAATTATTTTATTTGTTGTTTTTAAAACAATTTATTTTCGGTTTGGTTTTGTTCATAAAGAAAATTACAATTTATAAAATTTGTATACTTTTTTTATTTTTATTTTTAAGTAAACGGAAAAATTGGGTATTAATATACATTGTTTTCTAAATAAGTACCATTTTCCAATTAACCACTGAGAAAGATGTTTTTGTGCCATGGGCGAATATAAGGGGGGATTGGTGGTTCAAACCACCCACCTTCTTAGCATACTTCTTATTATGTTTTTCGGTTTTTAATGCCTACGGTTATGGTACCCCCTTTTAGAAGGAAAATTAGTAAAATGCATGTTTTTTTCAAAAGTGGGAGTCTTTTCTTTTGTCTTCTGAATCTTTGTTGTAGCTACATGTACGACCGTACCTAAACTATTTTAAATTAAAAATAAAGCATTATTTGTTTTTGAGCTATTTGAAATAATTAAAAACACATTCTAATAAATTTTTTTATACTCCACTGTAATTACTGTTTTTTTTAAATATTAAATGACCATCTTCAAAGAAGTCATAAGATTAATATCTTAAATTTAATCTTCCAGAAAACAAATAAAGCATCAAATATCTTTAATAATATCTACATACAGGGTGTCCATTTAAAAATGTAACAGAGCTAATTTTGAGCACACCGAGTCATTTAAGGATAAACGCTCGGACCCGTTAATTTTTGATTTTAGGGAGAAACATTTTTTGTCACTTTCGCCCCCTGAATTGCAACCCTATAGCAGGGGTTAGACTTACCTTCAAAATCTTAAATGGAAAGAGGGGTCAAGTAATACCTTATTTTAAAGGTCTCTTTACCCTGATTATAACTGCCAAGTTTGAAGTATCTGCTTTTATTTTCGGTTATACGACAGCTTGTCAAAATTTCCATTTGAAAACAAAACAGAGCTAATTTTGGGCACACCAGGTCATTTAAGAAACAACACTCGGACCCATAAAATTTTAATTTTAGGGGAAACATTCTTTTGTTACTATCAACCTCTGAATTGCAACCCTACATCAGGGGTAGGACTTACCCCCAAAATATTAAATGAAAAGAGGGGTCGAGTAATACTTTATTTTTAACGTCTCTTGACCCTGATTACAACTGCCAAGTTTAAAGCCTCTGCTATTATTTTTGGCTAGACCACAGCTTGTCAAAATTTCCATTGGAAAACAAAACTAATTTTGGGCACTACAGGTCATTTAAGGAAAAACGCTTGGACCCGTCGATTTTTGATTTTAGGGGAAAACATTTTTTTGTCACTTTCACCCCCTGAATTGCAGGGATCAAATTTGGCAGTTGCAATCATGGTAAAGAGACCTTCAAAATAAGGTATCACTCGACCCCTCTTTCCATTTAAGATTTTGGGAGTAAGTCTTACCGTTGCTATAGGGTTGCAATTCATGGGGTTAAAGTGACAAAAAAATATTTTTGACGTGTCCGAGCGTTTTTCCTTAAATGACCTGTAGTGCCCAAAATTAGCTCTGTTTAAACTTGGTAGTTGTAATCAGTATTAAAAGGCCTCCAAAATAAGGGTATCACTTGTCTCCTCTTTCCATTAAAGATTTTGGGGGTAAGTCTTACCCCTGGTATAGGGTTGCAATTCAGGGGGTAAAAGTGTCAAAAAAATGTTTCTCCCCAAAATCAAAAATTAACGGATTAGAGCGTTTCTCCAAAATTAGGTCTGTTTTGTTTTCAAATAGAAATTTTGACAAGCTTTCGTATCACCAAAAATAATAGCAGATACTTTAAACTTGGCAGTTGTAATCAGGGTCCAGAGACCTTTAAAATAAGGTATCACTTTTTGGGGGTAAGTCTTACCCCCGCTATAGGGTTGCAATTTAGGGGTGAAAGTGACAAAAAATGTTTCCCCTAAAATCAAAAATTGACGGGTCCCAGCGTTTTTCCTTAAATGATCTGGTGTGCCCAAAATTAGCTCTGTTACGTTTTCAAATGGCCACCCTGTATATTATGTTCTGTGTTTCGGGGTTATCTATGATTCTCGACCCATAGATAACCCACATTTAAATACACAGTGGTTAGTAGAATTTTTGGTTGGTTTGGTCTCGCGCAATCAATAAATCGGTGCTTTTACGAGCGTGTGTATGCCATGGCCAAATACAATTGAACCTTCATTACTAAAACACATTAAGCCATATTTTGGCTATATTGAGATTTGTATAAAAATTCACTTGTTTGACGTACCTGCATAGATTAGTGCAAAAATTCCGTAAGTCAACACATTAGCTATGAGAGACATAAAAGCTCGATTTATAGCATGTAATTCTAAAGCACCTTAAGTCATTGACTTAGGGTATTTTAGTAAAAAACCGTTGGTGGTTGGGAGAAACCTAACATTAAAAATATCATCTGTTTCCCAAAAGATAAGTAGTGTTGCCCACCTAAGCAAATTTGAAAGTTGTGAAGTGTCAGTAACATAATTTAGGTTTCTATTAAAAACGGCGTTGATTGCTCAAATCTATTGTTTATATTTACGTATGCTGAATTTTTCGATAAGTAAAGGTTTTCAGAAAATAAACTTTACATTTTTAAGACACAACCAATGGGCGGAAATACCCGATAGGGTGGATAACGCCGCCCACCTAGAGTAGAAAAGGCCGCTTACCAATCAAGATATTTCGTACTATAAAATAAAACATTTTTAAATAAATTAAACCATATGACTTGATATCTAATATTTATTATAAGTCCTAGATGTTCAGATTCTTCTTAATAATACAATTATTATGGGTCAAAAACTAAAATGTAAAATCCAACATAAAAAATAAAACATATTTTTCTTTTTTTTTTTTAATATTATGGTAAAATTACATTGTTGGTATTTTGAACAAGATTTTAAATACTTACAAAGCTAAATGCAAGTACATACAGTGGCGGATCGTGGTTTTTGGGGCCCTAGGTTGACTGCATTTTTGATGACCACCCTACAAAGCTCCCAAGAGGATAAGTTTTCTAAATTTCTAAAATGGGCTAATTTTATAAAAAATAAATATAATCGTCGGATGTAAATATTTCAACAAAATTATACAAACAGCTTATTATAATTATAGGTAATTATATGCAAATGACAAATTCAAAAAAACTTTTCTCTTCTGCTCTTAACTGCTACGTATTCGCGAATTGTATCGTCATAAGAAATGGACCTAGTAATGTCAGATTCAATTGATAGGATTGAAAGGTTATTTAATCTTTCATCCGTCATTGTTAACCTATATTCATTTTTTATATAGGCCATTTTTGAGAACGACCGTTCTGCTTCGCAGCTTGTTATTGGTATTGTTAAGTAAATTTTTAGAATTGTATGCAGATTTGGAAATATATCAATAAGGTTTTTCTCAAAAATTAGCATGAACATTTCGGAAGCGGTAATACAATCCTTTTGCGTAAAACATGCCATATTTAAATAATGTTGAAACTGACAGCATTCACTAGAAAGTTCTTCCCCAATATCATTTTTATATAATGACATAACGAACTCCATTGATTCATGGGATAATTGAGTCTTTTTTGCCCAATTTTATCAAAAATTTGAATTTATCTCCAAGATCCCTATATATAATACTTCTTTTTTCAAGTTCGATCACCAATTTATCCAATAAAACATTAAATACCTCTATACGAAACGTATCCCTACCAGTAAGAATATTTCTTCCTTTTTCTCCATCCGAATATATTTTTGTTGTTACTCTTTTATGCGCATCACTAAAACTTTCTTTAACTTGTGTACTCATTTCGACTGCTTTCTGTTCAAAATGTTTAAATTAATCAATTTAAGTAAAACAGAAAACTATATAATTTTTCTAACATAGAAGATAATACATTCCTAAAACAGAAGTTCAGTCGAAAACACAAAAATTTCTATTTAAAAAAGTCTTTACGAGTAACTAGTCAATGTTTATCTAGTCTACGATTATGTTAATTGATGGTTTACTTAAATACCAGAATTATGTACCAACACCAACTTAAATGTCGCTTGCAAATAATACAAAATTAACTACATGGATTTCGTCGGGATTCGGTAATTCCCCGATATCTGACAGTTCACCTATTACCACACCGCTATTCCGCGCAGCTGCCATTGCTGCCAACCTACATCTTCGCACGCCGTAAGCTCAATCTCTACTATGATATGATGCGGCATACGCCAAAGAAGAATAACGGCGACGCGGTGTGAGGAGCTGAATTAATGGGGAAATATTTTACAGGGAACTAAGTGGTATAGTACTTAATTACAGTTTACAGATATTTTATATCTGGTTTATATTTTAAAATACTGCAATTATTTTTTATTCTTTTCTTTCTTAGCGTAAGAGTGCATTATTACGGTGCGGGGTCTATTTCACATTGGGGCCCCTGCGGGGTCCCCTTCTTCTGGGGGCCCCTAGGATTCAGCCTACTCAGCCTAATGGGAGATCCGCCGCTGAGTACATATATCGTTTGGTGCCACCTAGGCCCCAGCAATTTTCTCTGGGCGGTCTTACCCGATACCGATTTTCTTTGAAATAGCATTTTTTTTAAACCTTATAATATTTTAATAATGCAAAATAAAATGTAATCAGTCACCTATATTTTTGTATAAAGGGTTTACCAATCAGACCGTCATACCTTTAAAAGGACGCAAAGTAATGGCGGCTCGTAGGTCTAAAAACAGGTGTAGTGCAGGAAGGAAATTCACCATTTTAGCAAATTTGAAAATACTCAACTATCAAAAGTCTACGTAAAAAGTCTTAATATCTAAACTTACCTAAATTTTATACACCAAATCAATCCTTCTATCATTTAATGCAGCAAATTTATCAATTATATATTCATAAAATGGTTAAGTTTTTATCAGTTCCTGTAGAAGCTCCTTTTGAATTAAAATATTGGCAAAAGATAAAAGTCTATCTTGGAATATAGCGTTTCTTAAGAAAGTTTTTAAACGCTTAAGACAAGAAAAACTCCGTTTCCCTGACACACTTGTCGACGATATCGTTAAAAAAGAAGACCTAAAGAAAGAAATGCAGACAAGCCAAGAAGCCATGAAAGAAGACTTAAAATTAATGAAGACCAGTCAAGAATCCCTGAAAGAAGACCTAAAGAAAGAAATGCAGACAAGCCAAGAAGACATTAAAAATGAAATGAAGACGAATTTAGAAGAAATGAAGAAAAGTCAAGAAGAAATGAAGACAAATCAAAAAGAAATGAAGCGGGAAATCAAAATCAGTCAAGCAGAAAGCAGACAACAAATCGAGAAAATTCAAAAAGACATAAAAAAAGGACAAGAACAAATGAAGCAAGAGATAAAAGAGAAGATAGTGAAGATTCGAGAACACCTGAGGGGAGAATTTCATCAATGCCAAGATGAGATGAGAAAGGAAAAGTTTATACGCCCCGGTAAAAATGTCTTTATTTGCGCCAACTTGTTTCACTAACTGCTGCAATGAAATATTTCTAACTTTCATCAGCAAATATTAGGTCAAGTTTATTTTTGAGCCGCTAATTTTTTGGAAATGATTCGGCATATATCTTCAATAAATTTTAAAAAGAATCAGTGGGAAAAGTTTGGTTTTACTGGCCAAACTTTGCAGTATCAGCAAGACAAAGAAATTGTAGTTTGCAACAATCTTCGAATCTTACTTCCATTTCCATCAAAATGTGATCTAATATTTCATAGAGAAGTGCTCTGTACTGTCCTTTAATTTATTCCTGTGAAAAATCACTGTCGCTAATAATACTTAAACAGAAACAATCGAAATAATACGCGAAAACCAATGACCTTTTTTGTGAAAAGTCTAAGGTGAAAACCAACGAAACGACCAAAATCTATATATACTTGCCTATACTATCTTTTTAAGGCCAGCGATTTACCAAGCAATACACCTGATACTCCCACCCGCGATTCTGGCCACCGGCAAGTATAGCGTTGTCATGGCAACGGAGCGTCAAAGCGTAAACAAAATCCCGCATGTTATGTATACTTCGGTCCGTTTTATATTTGCAATACACTTGTCGCGTTGCCGAAAGAGGAAAGCGTTTCGCGCCAGCGGTTAATTTATATGCTAGATTTTTCAGGGCGAATTTTTTTAATAAGGAATAGAAATGAGAAAAATAAATTGAATAATAGTAATATGTTTTTTTTATTTATTTTTGGTGAAGTGGCACTTCACTTACTACACCTGAATAGCCGCCACTGACAAAAATTAATAAGTACAAGTAAAATAATAGCTATTTTCCTAACAAGTGCGCAAAGTGATACTATCCCGTACGCAAAAGCAGTTAGACAAACGACGCGAAGCGGCACTGAAAGAAAACAGTTAATTAAACTACCTTTCAGTTGCTTCGTTAATAACCATTCTTTTATTTTTAGGTAACATAGCTATTTTTTTAATAATGATATTAGATTGATCTTTCGCCGAGAACTATTAAATTTGTCTTTCTGAAATCAAGGTATTACTGTTAATAAATTTCTGCATAACACTAACTAGTTGGTTTAGTTACAATACATTTACGTGTTAATAAAATCTTACCAGATTTCCTATTATGTTGCGGTTTAATTGTGGTAATTTAGTTTATTATTTGTGTTTATTAAATGCATCCAATAAAGTTTCCATTAATAAAGGCAGAAAAATACCTTCCTAATACTATAAGATATTCAGGTTTTACAAGTGGACGCTTTAATAACCACCACTAAAGTCATTTACCTAGATATGAATCGTTAAAAATCGATATACTTCGGTAGCGCTAGTCAACGGAAAGTCTTCCAAAAGAGGCGCAACGTTGTTGTTGGTATTTCAGTTTTGTACTTCGTGTGGTTTGGATAGGGTAGGTTTTTCTTGGCGTATTATTTTTACGGACGCCATTTGACTGATTCCAAAATGGCGCGTGTAAAAATCTTAATTTATTTAAAAACCATGCAAATATTTTATTTCGTTTTTCTATGTTTGTGGTTTGTTTTAGCGTTATGCAGTTTTATAATGGCCTAAAAACGTACTTTACAGGAATGGAGCTTTAAACAAAGTGTTATAGAAGCTTTCAAAGGTAAGCATTAAAAAGATTTGCAACTTCTTAATTAATATTGGTAATTATTTATTCTTTTATTTTTTCGATTAAAAAAACTCACTTATTCTAGAGGCAGTTACTGACATAAACCCTTTTTTTTCGTTTATTGTACATATTTTACAGAGATGAAAAATTTGACATTTTGGTTTGACCGTTTAATTCCTTCATCATTTTTGTACAAAAAGGTATACCTTATGTAAATCGATATCTTGGACCATTCTTTATAAAATCGCATTTTAAAAACCAGACATACCCCTATTTTGTATATAACAAAAAATCCATTTTTTGAGGAAAAAATTAAAATGTGGTTTAAAAAATTTAAAATAATGTTTATAACCCTTTGAAACTTTATAACACAAATAAAGACTGTTTTTTAAAATTTTACCATATTTTAATAATTTTCTCAAAAAATTGATTTTTATTACATACAAAATGGGGGTATGTCTAGATTTAAAATGCGTTTTTATGAAAAACGGGCCAAGGTATCAATCTAAATAAAGTATACCTTTTTTGTACAAAAATAATAAAGAAATTATACGGTCAAACCAAAATGTAATTTCTTTACCTCTGTAAGAAATGCATTAAATAAACTAAAAAATTCGTCTCACCCTGTATAATTATGACTTACGGCATTTGCCTATGGAAAAAAGCATTGGTACGTTTTAATTTAAATGCCTAAATATCATTATTATTTTGGCAACCGTTCAAAAGTTATTAATGAAATACATTTTTTTATATTCTAACTTTAAACCTCAATAACTCCCTAAGGAAGCGCGATAGAACTTCTGTTTTTATATGAAGTACTAACATTATTTTGGCTCAGTCTACCACCCCTATCATTTTTGACCTCATCTTTCCGGACACCCTGTATATTCCAGCAAGCTACATTTTTTGCTACTTTAATTAAAGCTTAGGTATTACCCTAAGTCCTGAAAATTATAACCATACAAAAGCTCTTTAGTTAAGTCCATTAACATTACAATATTGATCATAATGTTGATATAGTAATACTGATAATAAGATTGAATATCAGTCACAACTAAGTCCATTGAGCAGTAAAAAGTAAATTACTTAATTACCAAATTGTCATGGACTGACAGCGGTAACTAGACGACTTTAATGACCACACCACTGATGCCAATTAATGGTCGCTAATATATAAGATATTTTTTGGTTATTAAACCGACTTAGTTATAGTAACTAATTTGGAAGTAGAAAGTCAACTTTAATTATGGCATTAACTGATCTTATCTGTCCCCTATTTAACTGAGATAATTTAGTTATGATTATTAAAACTTTAATTATGGTCGGTAGAAATTTCTCTCAGTGGAGTTCGTATAAGCTTTAAGTGCGGGAAAGACACTTTGCGCAAATGTTAGGAACAATATTTTTTCCATAAGTATCTTAAGAAAGTAAAAACATATTATTTTTATACTAATATTTCTCAACGTCAGATAGTATTTGTTAGTTTTGACTTTTATTTGTTGTTGCAATATAAAATATCAGTTACATTTTCTAATGTCAGATTGCGTGCGCAAAGTTTAACTTTACGCAAGTAAACGAGTGCGCAAAGTAACTACTTTACGCACGCGAATAAAAAAAAGTAATTTTTATTTTATTGAAAATATAAATTAAAGGCATTACCTTTTGAAAATAATATGGATTAAATTAATCATAACTGTTAACTTAAAATAGACACTGGTCTGTCGTCCCGAAGCTATAAATATAATTAAAATCATATTTTAGAATTTGTGTCATGTACACAAATATACTAATGTGTTTTTAAATTATCTTTTAGTTTGCCTAAATGAGTGCAAAGCTTCTGCCTAATGTGTTTGCTTATTATTTTTTCTTCTTGCGTATTTTACAGTGGTGCTATTAAACTCGAAACTAACAGAAAAGAAGATAAAAGGCTAATGTTTTTTACAACATTTTTTTTGTAGGCTATTGACAATAAAAAATACCTTTTTATGATCTATTACTGACAATTTCCGTCGTCCAACGAAAGGCAGAAGCGGTGGGCCGGAGGAAGTCCCTAACTCAAAATCAGCGCGTTCGTTGCATCGGTAAATTTTAGGGGAGTACATAGCAAGTCGGTGGAAGGGATTTAGTGCTTAATTTATGCTCGACGGTTTGGTTTTCATACCGGTATGTCGTATGATTATTTACTGATAATTTTTCCAATATATATATGAATATCCCATATAACATTTTTGCCGGCGTTGTACATTTAATTTACTGGCATTGCCAACACTCTTTAATGGCAAGGCATTGGCAAAAGAAATCCTCTACTTTGTTCAGTTAAATGGATTCTTGTGGCCCAATTTCTGATTACTTTTTCCATCATATCACCCGATAAATTTGTTTGTTCTGCTTGAGGTGACGAATCGTTCGTGGCCTATTCTGGTAGACCGGAGATTTAAGGTAGCCCTACAAAAACTATTTAAACGGTCTCCTGCACGACTGTCGGTTTGGTTGCGACGCATATAATTTTCAGACTTGGTATACAGACTGCTGTCGCACCTTTTGCGTTCACTACAAACTTACCAGTCAGGCGGTTGACGCATATGGTCGACACTGTCGATTATATGCGACATCCGGCAACCTGACAAATCTAATTGCACAGTGCAATTTTATTTGACTTTTTTCGCGCCAGTATGCGTTACAATCATTAATTTTAGGCGAACAACCAATTATACCCGCGGTAATAATTGGTGACAACTTTGACGTATAATAGATTGTTTAAACGTCAACATAACCGATTGTTAAATACCGTTTAAAAATTGGTTCTTCACCTAAAATTGATAAATATCGGAGAAGGCAGCTGGTCCATCCGGAAACTCGCCAAAAGAGCTAAAAGGCCGAAGGAGACGAGATACATTTGTAGACTAAACGTCTATAATAAAAATGCCAGGCGGTCATTACTTCTGTCTCACTTTCAATTATTCATTCTCCTTTTTGTTGCTCGCACACCATTTAAACCACGCGCTTAGACAGCGATAGTTGATTGCCGTCCTTACCAATATAAAAAATTTTGCCGGCGTTGTACATTTAATTTACTGGCATTGCCAACACTCTTTAATGGCAAGACATTGGCAAAAAGGTATTAAAAAGACGCGAAAGTGGGCAATTGGCCGTTATTAGGCCACGTGTTGCAGATAATGTGATGGCATCCGTCATTAATAAGTTATTGGCAAAAAATGCGTTTAAGATGACGGAATCCATCATTAATAAGTTATTGGCAAAAAGATAACAGAAAGACACGAAAGTGGGCAAATGCAGATACTCCCAAGCAGCAAGCAGACGTCTTATTGACGAAAATTGTCGCATATACTTTTTTTAAAAGCTGAAATGATGCGTTATTTTATTTGAAAATTAAAATAGGAAAAAACTCCTTACTGCATGCAATTTCCTTGCAATGCAAAGTACCTTCTCTCGGAACAGTGTCCAACTTGGAGATGCAGATTTTTACACTAGCCGAAGAGATTTATTTCAAAGCTAAGTGAGATCACCTACCGCAGACCGCTCTCGAATTATTTTTGTCTAATGGGTACGGTTTAGACGATAAAAAGCGAAGATATTGCAGAAACGTAGTAGTTTATTGTCCATTACGCCATCTATCGGTATGTCAAAAAACTATTAAATATATATATAATGTTTTCTATTAACACGCCTTTAACACTTTTAATAAAGTTTTAAACAAAATGTTTACAGCTCCTAACAGTCTACTTGAATATCTTGCCTTCTCGACTAGCCATCACCAATTAATCACACAACACACACTTATTAGGTAATGAGTACATTTAATTATGTCTATTAAAAAACTCTTTTCTTTAAAAAAGAAACTAAAAAGCTAGAAAATCACGTAGAAAACAAATGCACAAAGCGGTCACCTTCGGTCGAAATTAATTTAGCAAATTTTACCATCATTTTATTTTTATTCACTCCAAAATACATAATAAACATTTTGTTTGACCTAATTTTTATTTGCATGATTTTTAACAATAAAATGTTATAAAAAGGCCATTTCCTTTAAATTATGTAAAAAAACATAAAATAATGTTGTTTAGCTGCCATTATAAATAAAACAGATCAAAAAATTGCTTTAATGTTAGTTAAATACCAATGTTAATAATATGATTTAAAAAGTATGAATATGCGTTGAAGGTTTGCCTTCAAAATCCAATATTTATTTGCCTGCAACAAAAACGCGTGCTTTATTTAATCAGGATTGGAATGTCGCCATTTTTGTATGCTTGCCGACAATTCGCCTGCATGTAAAATTTATTGGCAATTAAGTGTTTATTTAGGGT
The DNA here is from genome assembly GCA_014170235.1 of Listronotus bonariensis. Classification (NCBI taxonomy): domain Eukaryota; kingdom Metazoa; phylum Arthropoda; class Insecta; order Coleoptera; family Curculionidae; genus Listronotus; species Listronotus bonariensis. Next base: position 102,214 of record JACEGR010000947.1, on the reverse strand, counting down.
TGACTTTTTAATGCGTATAAGATGTTGGCATAATATTGCCACCAATTGCCAATGCTTTACCATCAATGCCAATATGAAAAATGTACATTGCCGGCAAATAGTGTTTGCTGGGTATTTGTAGGACGCTTGTGGCTTTTTTACTATATGATTGATCTTTTCTTAGGACTGTGATATTGGACTTTGCATGCCGTGTTTTAGAATTTATCATAAGGAAAAACATTTATAGTTATAAAAAGTTAAGGTATTTAATATGTTATATTTTTTTTATTATAATATTGTGAAAGAAGTATTTTTGTTTAAAAATTACAATTTGAAAATCAAATAACAGGCTTTTTACGGTTTACTGCATGAAATTATTACTTCAGGGCGATGTCGCCTATGATCGACAGTCGTCTGTGCAGCATAATTTAAATCTCCGTCCGTACGGTACGAACTCTCGGAAAGGGTCGCCGTACGGAAACGGTAAATAAATATATATATTTTTTAACTTCTACTCGTTGTTAAACCGTATGTATCTCTTCATAATAACTTACCAAACACTACTGAATACAACTATTACAGTTTGGTGACATAATTCTAAGCAATGTTGCTACAGTATAATTTGGAAGTTCTGGCGCTCTTATTGGTAAACCCTTTATTCATGATGTAAATTATTACTGATGACATATTGACGACTGAAAGATAAAAAGCGGTTTTGCGGAGCTCAAATTACCTAAGTTAGCATTTTAGCTTTATTGTTTGCATTGAGTGATAGATGTTGGACCGATTAGAGGTTGCGTTACCCACTAGGCGGGGTTTGCCGGACCTTCCCTGAAATATTTTTTTATAAGTAAGGTATTTAATATGTTATATTTTTTTTATTATAATATTGTGAAAGAAGTATTTTTTGTTTAAAAATTACAATTTGAAAATCAAATAACAGGCTTTTTACGGTTTACTGCATGAAATTATTACTTCAGGGCGATGTCGCCTATGATCGACAGCCGTCTGTGCAGCATAATTTAAATCTCCGTCCGTACGGTACGAACTCTCGGAAAGGGTCGCCGTACGGAAAGGGTAAATAATTATATATTTTTTTTAACTTCTACTCGTTGTTAAACCGTATGTATCTCTTCATAATAACTTACCAAACACTACTGAATACAACTATTACAGTTTGGTGACATAATTCTAAGCAATGTTGCTACAGTATAATTTGGAAGTTCTGGCGCTCTTATTGGTAAACCCTTTATTCATGATGTAAATTATTACTGATGACATATTGACGACTGAAAGATAAAAAGCGGTTTTGCGGAGCTCAAATTACCTAAGTTAGCATTTTAGCTTTATTGTTTGCATTGAGTGATAGATGTTGGACCGATTAGAGGTTGCGTTACCCACTAGGCGGGGTTTGCCGGACCTTCCCTGAAATATTTTTTTATAAGTAAAACTGGTATTGCAAACTAAAAAATATGGTAATTTTTGTTTAAGAATAAAATAAAAGTAACAATTTTTTTCTTTACAACCATTACTTTCATATAAAAGTTATTGCACAAGGTAAACCGGATGTCAACGAGTTTAAAAGACGAGCCATAACTCCTTAAGTATTAGACATATCAAAATGATACTTGATAGGTACGGAAGTGTTATGAGATGAGGAACGTTTTCGTATATTTTTCACTTTTTAATGACTTCCGGTTTTACCAAAAATGGCCTTATGTTTGGATTTTTAAATGGAACACCCTGGGTATTTTACGATTTTAGGATTCCTGAGACAACTCTAAGTCAGAATGTGACATCTTAAAAAGTTTTTAGGCCTACTTGACCCATTTTTATTATTGCATTTAAGTGTATCAGTACCAGCATGAATATTTAACTGTTTACTTAAAATTGTTCTTCTGTGGTAATTTATCACTAATTAAGTAATTGAAATTTCGGCGCCATCTACAGAAAAAAAAAGTGGTGATAAACTCCACAAGGTGGTCTCTATAGACAAACCAAAAAAGGGAAAAATAAGTCCAGCATGAAATAAAACACTCTATTAAAATCTACGGTATTCTTTAATTAAAAGAATGTTACTTTAAAAATTTGAAATTAAATAGGTTTACGTACAATTATTAGCATATATATTTAGTGCTAAGTTTGCAAACTTATTACAATTCGCTGTACAGTCACGTTTTACTATTTTATATTCAAAATTATTATCTTGAAACAAATAAACAAATTCTTCGTGTGAAGGTTAAATTTAAGCTTTTTGGATTTTGTATAATTTAAGTTAAGTTTGCTAATTAATTTTAAATAAAAAAATATTTTTGAAAAATTACAAGGGTTCAATAGGATGATTCGACCTATCTCAGTTGTGTCCTCTGCGTAGATTACGGAGCTCAAATATGCCTTCTACAGGGCTGCTGTAAACACTCCGGCAGACGTTGTACTTCTGGTGCGGCTACACACTGATCATCCACAGCTCAGGAATCTTGCAACCTTAGACTTCAGACAAAGAGTATTTTGCTGACATGGGCAAGAATACAAAAAAAGGTCTCGTGTGGTTAAACTACAAGATGCCTAACATCAAGCTGACAACTTAAAGAATATTTTTTTGTTAGGTAGTTAAAGAAAGAAAGAAGGAAAGAAACCGGCCCTATCTTTGTAGGCTTTAGAAAAAAAAATTATTGGTTTATATATAGATGTTCCTAGAAACTTTTCTAAAACCAAGAAAAGCCAAAATCAGCTGGCCGGCTTGACAGAGGTGACGTCGGAAAGTGGATCTGTCACCGTCGAATAAAAATTCATTAGGCAAACGACCTACTGTAGTGGATTAGCTGGTTGACAGAACCAACACTCATTAAAACGAAAAGATTCGCGTATCAAAAAAATAAGCCAATAATAGAAATTTTACCGTAAAAATTTACACCAATAATACATGAAAGCCTCTAGGTAGTTGCGTACTCAAAGGTTTTGCATAAATGCTTTTAGAATACAAGACCTGCTTAAACTTATGTTTGCAGTGTTTAATGCGCGAGATGGCGCGCGGGACAATAAATAAGATAGGGCGAATGCGCTAGAAAATGATACTCGCTTTAGTAATTGAAATATATTTCCTATGACTGCTAGAACCTATATGCTGTTTGCACTGTTACAAGTTTACATTATAAAACTAACGTTACTTTAATTTTTTTAAAATTAATAAAATATAAACAGTGTATGGACCTAAGTTTGCACAATATGAAAAACTTTTTATTATTAATTTTACGAAAAAAACATTCTTTATAAAAAGTTCTGCATCCTAAAATGCAATTATTAAAGTATTTTATAAAGTAAAGTAATGGAAAAATTAATTAATTCACAAATTCTTAAGTACTTAGAAAAACACAAAATTTTACATGACAGGCAGTATGGATTTCGCCACAAAAGATCTACGGCAGATCTTCTTTCCTTCGTATCACACTGTTGGCATAAGTCTCTTGAGTTTCTAGGTGAGTCCCAGATCATTGCTCTTGATATATCCAAAGCTTTTGACCAGGTCTGGCATGCCGCACTTCTTAATAAACTTTCCTCCTATGGTCTTTCAACTAAACTCTGTACTCTCTAGTTATCTATCTGATCGACGTATATCAGTTATTGTGGACGGTCATTCTTCAAGCTTTCACCAAGTAAATGCTGGAGTCCCTCAGGGCTCACTTCTGGCACCAACATTTTTTCTTCTTCACATTAACGACCTTCACTCGTCCACAACTAATTCCATTCATAGTTTCGCCGACGATAGTACCCTCCACTCCAGTTTTCAGGTTCCTAAACCCATCACTAAACCTGACTTGGAAAACAAACGCAGAGCGATGCAGATATCTCTTTCGCAGGATCCTAATTTATTATTGGATTGGGGCGCCAAAAATCTCGTCCATTTTAATGCATTCAAAACACATCATGTTCCTTGTCGCGAAAAGAGTCATCAAATACTTATCCTCTACTTATGAGCGGCCAAGTTTTACAGAGCAAAGACACCTTCAATCTTGTGCATGGGCTTCACATTGAAAGCAACCTTAACTGGCATAAACACATTATCTATAACCACGGCAGCTTCAAAAAAGCTTGGATTTCTCTTTCGAGCCAAAAAGTATTTTTCCGCTTCTAATTTATACACTTTATATGTGTCCCAAATCCGACCTCCCTTGGAATATTATTCCCATATCTGGGGCATGGCGTCCCCCACAACCCTAAGCATTCTTGATTCTATTCAAAGAAGAGCTATTCGTCTCATTAATGATCCTTCACTTACAGAAAGGCTTCCCTCTCTTGCCCATCGTCGGGCTGTGGGGGATTTATCGCTTTTTATAGGTACTTCCATGGTTTCTGCTCTGAAGAATTGTCCAGTATAGTTCCTCCACTTACGGTTCCCAACAGAGAAACTCGTGGTTCCGCGCGTATGCATCCCTTTACGGTCCAACTGGATAGGCCCCGAACTTCTCACTTTGTTCGTTCTTTTATCCCTAGAGTTTCTAGAATGTGGAACCTGCTGCCCGTGGAGCTCTTTCCATCCCCCCAAATCTTCAAGTATTTATGTCCCGTGTCAACAAACTCCCTCTTACCTCGCTTAAGACACCCACGGTACGTTAGTATTTAGGCTTTAAGCCTTCGTGGTTTGTCCAAAGATAAAAAAAAAGCACAGTAAAAGCATTTTTATTTTATTTGTTATTACTATAAATTTTGTATTTAAAAAAAAGGTCATAAAAGTTATCTAAACATGTAGTGAATCTATTTTATTTCTAGCTTTAAAATCTTAGGTATCAGATATATTTAAAAAAAGGCATTCTAAAAGATTAAAACAAGTATATTTGGAATTGCTGGGAAAATTTACATATTAAAAAGCTGCTCTGGCCTCCTACATATAACATAATAATTCTCTAATTTTAATTTACAGTCAGCCAACCTCTTTGAAAACATAACCTAGTATTTTTTAATATTCTTTGTACGTGTTTTTCAGACATGACCACTTCCTTTGGTAGGTCATCTACAGATGTAAAATGCTCTTGCATTATCGGATTTAACATCCACGTGGAGTGAAAATATACTTTTTCTTTTATCGACAATCCTGTTTCTTTTTCAAAATTATCTCTGGTATATTTTTGAGTATCCACTTCTAATACTTTTAGGTAGTTTAAAAATTTATCGTAATAATAGTCTATGAATAAGTCAAGATGTGCATCAAAGAGATCTTGTCTAACACTAGTAAAAAGGAAAAACATGACATCATTTAATGCTGATCCATAATCCAAGACTTGAAAGTCAACCATCACAGCATGAGTCGGTTTGTTACCTTCATACTTAATAAGAAAGTTGTTCGTCTACAAAAAATAAAACGAAATCATGTTAAACAAATCTTCATTAGGTTGACAATAAAATCATTTGTTGGAGTGAGAAATCTTTAATAAGTAAACGAGAACAACGTTGTAACATACATTTTATTAACCCTTTAGGAGGGGCAAATAACACTGGTCTGCAAAAAAATCTTTTGCCTTCTTAAATTATTACACACGATTTTTATAGATTTAATACTTCTGAATAAAGATATCCATTCAAAAAATATGTATTACTTCTAGTCTTAGTGCAATTTTTTTTTCAAAATGAATTTTAAGATTTAAATTTATAAAGTTAATAACTAAAAAATTTAAAGACAATTTGTCCCAAGACCTAAAAATACATTAAATGGTGTATATGCTTGTTATTGTATGCATTTTACCTCGTAGTTTTCTTCTTTTAATGTTTTTAAAGGGTTTTACGGCAAATCAGCCAACAAAAATCTGCAAGCATTGCTTCTTAATATTTCTCGTTGTATGGGTTTATTTCATGCAATCAATATGTCTTAATTAAACCTTTAACTGTGTTTGTATAATACTGCATCCAGATTAGCAAGGAAGCAAATAAAAAAAAGTTTCAAAAATGCATCTTAAGGGGTACGTTATTTTACTTTAGAGTATTATTAGAAAACGCAATTTTTAAATAATTTGTTGGTACTTTTTATGTTTTTCACTTATAAAAAAATTGTGACACCCTTGTATAAAATAACTTTATGGCCTTTTCTGACGTTATCCAACTTAATTTAGTCAAAATTAGTCATCTTTGTGAGCTTTTAAATTTGCAAGCCTAACAGTGATACATTTTTTATTTTTGCACCACTAATTTGAGGATATTTTGAGTTAATGAAGTAATTAAAACCTTTACCATTCTTATTCATGACCTTTATAACAAATTGTATAAAACCTGGTTTTATAGGGAGTAAAGGTAACACATTTATTTGAAATCAATAATTAACAATTCCAACAATAAATTTCTATAACTTTTTTTATTTTTGTCTTGTATTTTTATTTACCAATTCCCATAATCTAGATTCCAGAAATTAAGCCTTCGATTTGAATGGTTCTAGTTGTCAAACAAGATCATTTTAATTAAACTAAGTCAGATATTATTGTTAAGCTAATGGTACATGAAGATGAATTGGGGTAGTTATTCAATGGATGCTTTTGATTTTGTAAAAACATCCTAGGTGGAATAATGTATCCCTCTTTTTACTAAGTCAAACTACTTTTCTGTTTACAAGTACGATCTGTACAGAAAAGATTAGTATTTATGCAAGAACGTCGAACAAAAATCCAAAATTATAGCAAGCTTATAACAAAAACTGTGACGTGATAGCAAAAACTGAAAGCAGATGTATATTTAGAACCTTTCATGCTTCATGTTAATCGCATTTTTATTTAAAGGAGGATTTTGTTGCAGAACAGTGTTATCTATAACAGGCTTTTAGCCAAAATTTTACAATGGTAAACCTGTTTTAATTAATGGTGAAATACGTCATTAACCAGGGAAAATTAAAATTTTAACAAAATTGTCTATAGTTTTTTTGTTTATAATTTTAAAAGTTGATTAAAATTTATTTCACAATTATTTGCAAGTCAACTTTACAATGTTGCCAGTGCTTATGTAAAAAGCGCCACGTTAAATAAATATGCCAACAAAGGAACAAGCAATAGAAAAGGGATGTCGTAGCTTGTATCTTTTGTGACGTAGATACACTTCAACTACGTCATCGGACCATGGGCGTACCCAGGATTTAGTGTATGAGGGGCGGGCGAAGGAAAAGTAATATTGTTGACAAAAAAAGGTCTTTAGGTGTGGGGCCCCTTACTTTACAGTATAGTTACTTTTTTGAATAAACATTTTTGACAACCAAAAAAACGGCTTTCAGGTTAAAGGAGATCTGTTAAATGAGGTATACTTTTTCTCTTTTGGAGGCCCTTTCTTACCAGGGGCCTGGAGTGATTCGCCCAGCCCGTCGGTTCGCTAGTGCACAAGTGCATTGCTTTATTTATTTCTATCACAACCACTTTACCCGGAAATGACTGATATTTTTGAATTTTAAATGGCACCACCGATATATTTTATCTTCTTTCAATTTTATATGACATACCTCACATGTCATATTTTAATACTTTTGCTTTCAAAAAATATTGTTTTAGATAATCTTTACCGGCTAATTTTAGGTCAAATAGTAAGTAATAGCCTCATAATTATGCCTTTATTTTTTTACTGCAATTAGAAAACACCCTGTGTATTTTTAATATCTTTATCGTTGCGAAGTCCCTTAATCTACGTATAATTTTAACATCAACAAAAAAGTTATTTATACTGTCCATAGCTAGGCTACGCCCATGCATCGGACTATGGGGCGTTTTAAATAATTTCGCATGCCTTTTCACAAAAATGCAAATTTGGGCAGTATTACAAAAATTATTGCAATTTCCCAGAAAATTTAAAGAGAAGGAATAAAACCTACCTACATCAAAAATTTGCCACCTTAGGTGTACATGGCTTGGGGTCTATAGTATGTAGATTTTATTTACACGTTAATAAAAAAACTCTATGCGATCAACAGCTACAACGTTCTTTTATGCGATTAGGCATAACTTTACACGATTCATTTATAGTTTAGGCAGTGGTGTATTTAACAGCAAAAAACAAAAAAATTAACCGACTTCAAACAAAATTATAAAACTCACTAAAAACTTTAAAATAATAATAAAAAAGAAGTCAGGTAATAAATCATGGAATTGAAGTAAAAAAGCTTCTGTTTTTTTAGTTGTTACCATTTAGTAGTTTAGCACAATAGAACCCGACTTTTTTATTAATATTTTTATTTTTTTAGTATTATTAATTTTTTTAAAGTTGGTTTATTGTTTTATTTTGTTTTATCTTTCTTTTAATTTATTATCTAAAAATATGTATATAGAGGCAGTTTTGCCGCACGAACAACGTACGGCTTTTTTATGGGACCAACGCGGAAGTGCACTCTTTCAAATAGAAAAATAATTTTTAAAATCGGTTCACAAACGCCGGAGTTATCGCGTAATATACCACAAAAAAGAAATTACAGGCGAATCAAAAATGTCCTTTCTGAAGTCGGAAAAAAAGTTGAAACAGCGTTCTATCTGCTTGATATTTGCAACGTTATTCCATTACTTTGCCATTTTACATACAAACTTAAAAAACATGGTAAACTTTTATTCAATTTATCCTTAGTAGGACAAACAAAATTAATAATAAATAATATAAAAACTAAGTCTTTGTTTTACTTAAATATACAGACTGTCTACTGATGGGATTTATAAGGGGACAAATGAATCAAAAATTGTATTTGTTGAATTCTTTATAAAAAAATTTACCTGTACAAAAATTATGATTAACAAAGAGAAAATGTTAATTTTGTAGACAGTGTTCGCAAAGACTAAAAAAAAAATATTTTTTTTTACAAGAGTAAACTACCTTTATTTTTACATTTAAGCAAAATGACATAAGGAAAGTTTTTTTGAATAAAGTTAGTTATCGATAAAAATAATAATACAAAATTTTTATTAAACTTTATTAATTGGCGTAAACGCCTTGATCACATTGGGTTTTAAAAATATCACTTTTAGTATAGTTAGGGATCCCTGGCCTATTTTTACCATTTATTACTAAGTTATTTTTTCGTAAGGCTTCATTTTTCTGAGACGCCTAACTTTTTTCACTCACAACAATTTTTGTTGGTGGTTACTTAGCAGGGATGAAACATGTTGATTCGACGAATATGAAAAGTGTATTACTATCTCGTATTTTCTCTGTTTTTGAAAGACAATTATCTAAATAAACCTAAAAAATATTTGATCTACAAAATGTAAGGTTTCATTCAAAAAAGTCTCCCATCACCAACATGTATGTTTAAGGATGTCATAAAAAGTAACTACTAACCAACCAAATTTAAGGACTAATTCTACAATTAAAAAGATGAAAAAACTTCATAGGAAATATCTAACTTCTATACAAATTTAGATATTTTTAAAAAAATTGGGACACGCCTCCTATGCACAGCTTTTTACTTAACGTGGCGCTAAGACATTTTTTGGCTTACAAGAAAAATCTTAATTTTTACGGGTGTCGTTCATAAGGGGTTAAAGGTAAATATTTTTAAGAAAAAAATGGTATGCCACTGCATTTTTCTAAAATAAATATTTTTTTAACTTTCCATTTAGTTTGACACAAATTTGATCTCATGACTTTTTTCATTTCATGCACAATTGTCGCGTAGTGCTCTGTGCCTGAAACAGATGGACAAATCAGCCAATTGCACACATTTTCAGGCACAGAGCACTACATAAAATTTGAAAATACCCAGGTTCTTGCTAACACCCTCATCCTACCATGCCAGACTGTACAGGGAAGCCATCTCAAACATACCAACAACTTTAACAAAAGAGAAGAATCAATAAAGATCAATAAAACGTGGATACCGATTCTCAAATCCACATAACTAGCACCACGGCAGGAGGCCCAAGCTGCCTATAAATACTCGCTGTGTCCGCGCCGGCAGAGCACATTATGGTTTATTCTGATCTGGCGCCGGGACACAGTAGTACGTAAGTAGTTTACTAGGAACCTTCTGAGGATGCCAACCACTCGCGTTGCCGAAACGTCAAGGATACAAAATCATCAACGACGATAGAATAGCCCATAACACTTTAAGTTTAGCTGAAGATGGCCGCGAAAGCCTTACACAGTATAAAACCTTACATTTTATATATTTTTTCGGTTTATTTGATAATTATCTTGAGGATTAACAGAAAAAATACCAGAAAGTAATACATTTTTAATATTCGTCAAATCAACATGTTTTATCCCTGTAAGTTACCACCAACGAAAAAAGTTGGGCGTCTCCTCAAAATAAAGTTACTCACAAAAAAATTAGCTTGTTAATAATAAATTGTCAAACTGGGCCAGGGATCGCTAACTAGTATTTTTGGAACAATCAGGAAAATATGGTTATCCATTTAAATACCAGTTGCCAAAAAACATAATAGTTATAAGCTCTGTTTGGCAAGGGGTAAAGTGTGGTGTAGTCTATTGTAGTGTGAGTACTCAAAAGTGAAAATAGGTTTAAAAAATTTGATACCAAACGCGTTTAACTGAGTTATGTCAAAAATTCAAAAGGCTTTCATGCTGTTATTTATAAACAATTATATTAAATTAATTATTATTAATTTTTTTTACCTTTCTACTTGTTTGTACGAGTGGTCCAAAGACTTCTTCGACAAGAATTATCGTTTTAATAATATATAACTAACTCTTCGACATTACGGCCGCAAAAATAGTGTAGTTCAGTTAAAACTAGTAATAACGAAAGGGGTATTCTTTCGAGGTATGATCAGTTTTATTTCCCTTAGTTTATTGACCTTTAAGTAATTCTAATTATTTGATCATAAAAATCAAAACTTTTGACAAGCTGTCATATCAACGGAAATAATAGCAGATACTTGGCAGGGTCAAGGGACCTATAAAATAAAGCCTCGTTTTACCGGTAATAGTTTTCTCGATAGTTGCTATCATAATAGTGATTGTCACATAAACTATCGTGAACTATCACCATGTAAATAACCCGATAGTAGCTATCATGCGATAGTACTTTCGCACTTTCGCGCTTGCCTGACGAATTGCACGTGGTACGTGATTTTTACAATAAATCTTACAAATACTTGTAAAACTGCAAAGAAAGTTAGAATAAGCTGTAGGCAATTTGACATAATACATTTTGTGGAAGTATATGAAAGGTTTCAATGGTTATGGAAAAAAGCTCTTCCGATTTTAAAAACAGAGCAAAGAGAGACCAAATTCTGCTGTCCTTATCAGGAATTTCTACATTAATAATAATAATAATAATAATACATTGGTTACTGTCGTGATAGTTTTTATACACACCTCAATTTCATAATAGAACTATCGAGCTTACTATCATGAGAGCACTTTCACAACGATACTATCACCGTGTAAACGAGGCTTAAGGTATTACCCGACTTCCTTTTCATTTAAAATTTTGAGGGCGAGTCTCACCCCTGCTAGACGGTTGCAGTTCAGGGATGAAAGTAGAAAAAAATTGACGTATTCAAGCGTTTTTTTTTAAATAACCTGGAGTGCCAAAAATATTTTTTTTTGTTTTTACATGGCCAAGGAAAAAACAGAAATTCCGTAATTTTATGCTCTATTACAGTCCACAAAATTATAAACAATATTTAAAAAACTTTTTAATTAAGGTATAGTTTTCTAAAATTTATTATAGGTATTTAGTTGCACAGGTCAGGTCCAAGCTATACAGATTGTTTCAGTGATTGGAATGGATGCTTATTTTTAAGAGTGTAAATTCTTGGGTGATTTTAGGAAAACTTTCTATAAAAATTGTCCTGGATGTCTTACCATTTAAAAATACAGAGTGATAAAAAAAGCTTGTTATAAAACTTTACACCACCCTGTATCTAAAATGTTAGGACATCAATGTCATTTTTAACTATAGATTTACACAGTTAAGGATAAGAATCTTATTTCAAAACACCCTGTATAGCTTAGACCTGTTCATATAGGAAATTATTTTTTTTATATTTGGATATCTCAAAAACGGCTGTATAAATTAACTTTTATTGATTACCAATACCAATTTTTATTTAAGATAATATAAAAAATTAAAACTTTAACTAAATGTTTCATACAAAGCGGCTTAAACATTTTTTTTTTTCATTTTTAATTAAATACCGCAGGTGACGCCCTCGAGAATTTACGATAAAATTAATAGCAGATTCTTATTTCTCATCTCCTAAAATTCCTTTTAGGCAACTATTATAACAATACACTTAACATCAACAAATTATTTATAAAAAACTATAAACAGCAACTTGGGTTAGATAGTCATATTTGAGAATAAAGAAAATATTGTAGCATTTTTCGCCAGTTGGGAGACACCCTATATAAGGCAGTACCTTTTTAAATTATAACACCGTATTTATATGACATTAAATTATTTATAAAATCAATGTAAACAAAAAAAAAGTATAAAAAAACAAAATTAACACAAAAAAATCTTACCCATGAATCCTGATGCACCACAGTACCCCAAGTTTCACGTACAGGATGTTTCTTTTTTCAGTATTTCTATAATTTGAAACAACTTCGATTTCTTCCTTGCTAAAACCATTGACGCTCAGTAATTTATCAACAATGTGGCAAAAAGTCTGAAAGCATTAAAATAAAACGGTATTAATTCATTATAATATATTTTTGGATATGAATCCACAAGTTTAAATACTGTTTTTTAAAACGTATTTCTTAATTCGTATTTAGGGACTATGCGCCTCTCCCATTATCTAATGCGAGATTATTTTTTACATACCTAAATATTGGTATACAAAATTAAAAAGACAGACAGGACCGCATCTTCTTTTAATAATAATGTAGAAAATTTTCAAATAAAACAGGTTTTAAGGATTAAGCATTTAGTATCTTAAATAATATACCAGGTGTCTTTATATAAAAGATTGGATTGTTTTCGGCTTAAGCTGAAGTAATAAAATGTCACTGAATAGGCTCTTGGCCAAAATTTTACAATGGTAAAAAACTATTTTAATTAGTAGTTAAATACGTCACTAACCCTAAAAAGTAAAATTTTAGCAAAATTATCATTTTTTTTTTTTATTTCACCCTTTCGGGGTCATCCCACCCAGGTCCGACGACCGCCCTCCTAGGTGGTGCACTGCAGCCTGAAGGCTTATTGTACCTTGACCCCTACTCCTTCTCATTCACACACCATTCATTCCAGAACTTGGATGGTTGTTGCTCGGTCCGCATCCCCGAGCAGAACACCGTGTGCCGTTGCCCAAAACACCGCTGTCGCCGGACACCCATCCAAATTATGGGCGCGCATTTTAGTGCTTAACTCCGGAGATCGACGCTTGCCGATACAACCGAAGCAGCCACAAGCGCGCTCCCATTATCTATAGTTTTGTTGTAAATAATTTTTTAAAGTGATTAAAATTTATTCCACAATTTGCGAGTTCAATCTACTTTACAATGTTGCCAGTGCTTATGTGAAAAGCGTCACGTTAAATAAATAATATGTCAACAAAGAAAAAGCAATAGAAAAGGGATGTTGTAGCTTGCATCTTTTGTGACGTAAGCACACTCCAACTACGACATCGGACTATACTGCGTTTTAAATAATTTCGCGGGCATTTTTGCTAAAATGCAAATTTTGGCATTATTACAAAAAATCTTGCAAAAAATTCAATCTATCTACACCGAAAATTTGCTTAGGTGTACATTGCTAAGGGCCAATTCATAATTCAATGCACATCTATGTGATTTAATATCATACAGTGAGGTCCTAATGTCCGTGGCTTCCTTTCTAACTTCTAAACCGTTCGGTATATTATTATGAAATTCCGAACGAATATTTCTCTTATACGTTAAAATTCCCATAAGAGGTGTGGAATTATTGAAAAATTACAGCGGCAATTTTGCAACAAGTTACCGTTTCTAAAATCGAAAAATGGATTAAAAGTGCTTACCTATATTGTTGAAAAAATTGGTTATTATAACTTAACGTCAAAAATAGTATATTCTGACAATAAACGTCATATTATAAGGTATGACTTTATATTCTGGGACTATTAAGTTCTCGTCAGGAGCTTGGTATTGATATGTCAAAAAGTGCAAATCTTGGTCATATATCATCGTTCCAAGTTTTATAAAAATATACCGAGCAGTTCAAAAGTTAGAAGGCGGCGCCTGACTTTAAGACCTCACTACATACCAAGTCAATTTTATAATTATTACATTACAATTAAATAATTATTTTAAATTTTACCAAAGAAAAGTTTTCTTTTAAAAATAAAAATAAAGTATTTAAGTTCTTTTAGAGATGTATAAATAACGAAAAACTACTGGGTGACCTATTTTAATTGGAATACACTGTTTTACCTTTTATGGTAAAAAAATACACTTAGTTTGTTGATATTTGACATAAATATGAATTAGTTAATCTATTTTAACTTGTTTTCTTTTCCATTCAATTTAACAGGAAATGTCCACATCTTTCAAAATTTAAGTGACACCACCGGTAAATTTTATCTTATTTTCATGGTATTGGCTTTTAAAATTAAGCTAGCAATGTTGTTTAAAAACCCTCATCGGCACAATATTAAACTAGTATGGGTCAACATAAAAATTCATAGTCAAGTTTTTCTTGCTGTTATGGCAGTTAATATCGTGTTTTTTAAATAAGTTTCATAATTTATTGAATAAATGCAATAAAAAATACAAGAAGAATTGGTCTACAATTTGTGCTTTGTGTTTTGGTGGTTGTCATCATGGATTCCGTAAAAAATTCTGCCATAAAGCAAAAGGTGCTAAGTCGGATTTGTTATGCCTGCAGTTTAAGTGTAAATATTTAAGAACTTACGTTTTGTCACTTTATATAAAATTAAGCGGAACGTTAGCTGGTAACTACGCATTGTTTTATTTAGGTTTTGTAGACTATGATGCCCAATATTTTGTCTGAAATTGATTGCCTTGTTTTCAAAAGTGCTTTTGCTTCTGGCCGAGACACGAACCCAAAATTGTATATTTCTGTAAATATGGTAAATATTTTCGACACTTTTGGTCAAGATACCCATTTTTATTAGCTGATTGACCAAATTGCAACGCTGCTGCTTCTTAATTTAAATTGCCAATATGACATTTTTAATACAAGTTTAATTTTTAGTGTGCCATGATGATAACGTTTAATTTTAGGTCAAGTGGCCAAGAAAAAAATAAATTATTATTGTCTACAACTTCTTCGGGTTGTGTAAAAGTTTGCAAAATCCTACACACAAAAAACGTAGTTTTAACTTAAGCCTAATATATTCAGTTTAAAACAAACTTATGCATAAATAGGAGCCACTATATGTAGTTATAAGAATAATCATAGATATATTTTCAAGGAATCCACACGTAACACTTACTTTGATAGATCGCTTACACAAAATAAACATGTTATATTATTTCTAGATCCTATAACTATCTTTTGTTTAATTTTAATTTAGTAGTGTAGAGTTGTAGATTATTTTTTCGTTTAATCCTAAGATATTATATTATGGAAAAATATAGATATTATTGGGTCAAAAATATTTTATAATTGAAAATAAAGAAACCTGGTAGATACGACTACTTTGGCTGGTTTCTCAAAAATAATGGAGTATCCAAAAAATTGACAACCCTGAGTCGCAATGAAGAAGGTGACACGCGTTTTATCCTCGTTGGGAATGGTCACCGCTGACACCTTAACTATGTTCCTGATGGTCTTAATAAAATAAATATAATCCTTGTTAGAACCAAGGAAAACATTCAGACGGTAACGTCATCTCGCCAAGCAACCTCAAAATAAACTAATGGTGTGACAGTTTGAATGTTAAAAACTAAAACGTATTTAAAATAATAACTTTCCAAGCAGCAAGCTGTCGTCATATTGACGTCTTTTTTTGGTCATTTTGGTCATAAGACGTCATCTGACCAAAATTATGACGTCATTTTGGCGTCATTTCACTGACGTGTTTTTGGCGTCGGTAAAGTGACGCCTTTTTGACGTCATTTGTTAGTCATACGAACTCATAAAAATCCAACATCGTGTTTATAAAATCTGTGATCATATTAGGTTGATCATACGTTCATCCGCTTTTTCAATGCGCTAAAGAAACAACGAACGGAGGCCGTATGTCGTTCGTTTCACTCGATTGCCAAGTGCGTGCCGCTGTTGCCAGATTAGTAAGATTTCCCGCTTTTTGTTTCTAATTTGTTTTAAGGGAATGATTTTGAAAGAGTTATTGTTGTTATAGATATTATATAGATACAAAATTAGCATATTATAGTAAATTGGGATTAAAATAAGCTACTTTACTTTAAGGAATTTTAGCTATTAATTTCAGAATATCTAAATCTGGCAACCATCGATTTCCTGTTTCGAGATTTCCTCCATTTTGTTCTGTTCTGGGATTCCTGGGTTCTGGGATTCTGGTTTGTTGTTATGTTGTTAACCAAATTTTCCTTGTGTTTTCAAAGTTTCCCCAACGATCTTAGTTTTTACGGGTTGAGTGATCTGTTTTATTGTAAAGTTTTGAAGAAAGGAAGTTTTTTTCAATGTTTGTTGGGTAACATCGCCAAGACAACTCAGGTTAGTGGTTAGTATATAAACACGTTGGTAAAGCGTTAAAACATGTTTTGTAGAAAGATGTCGCTGTCAAATGGTTATTTAAGGCAAATGGCTTTTACATAGGCAAATGCCTTTTCCTTGGAAAAACAACTTTATGAAAATAAGTTTTATTAAAAAGTAATTTGCCTAGGTAAATACATTTGCCGTGGTCCTTGTTAGAAAAATGACTTTTACAAATCGTCGCTTTAACATATTTGATAACATACGTACAGTGTCTTTTGCAGACTACAGTTGAAAAATCACGTGTAATTTGTTTGGTTCGAAGCGCTATAGACGGTCTTGCAAAACTGTCACATTGGTGCCGTCATGGTTAGTTTTGGTTAGTTATTTTTTTTTGCTTTATTAGGAAATTAAAAAAATATCCAGAACTAACCAAAACCCCCACTGTAACAGTTTTGCATGACCGTCTGGTTATGCAAATATTTCTATTTTCATTTTCGCAAAAATTGCTTAGGGAAATAGGATTAAATGCTATTTGACTAGACAAATAGCATTTAAAAATGAAAATACGCCATTTTCCCAGACAGAAGGCATTTGCCTAGACAGAAGCCATTTGCCTAAAATAACTATTTGTCTGCGACATACATACTGTTATTGTATTTTTATAAAAGTAGCAATTTTATCCAACTCTCGCTCTTATTCGAAAGTTTGGTTTATGTTGCTGTTAAATAAAGTGATGTGAAGATGATGGATTTTGGTTTTTTAGGTGTTTTAGAGACAGCTAAAAGAATATTTTTTTAATTGGGAAAGTAACAAGTGACCCGAATATTGAGTAGAGGGTGATTGATCAGTCGCCTTAAAATACAAAAAAACTTTTCTTATGTGAAAGTGAAGGCAAACGAAAAAATCAGAGAAAAATAAAAGACCTCTTAGAAAAACTATGTTAGACAAAGTTTGGTTTTGCCAGTCACCAGCTACAAAACCAACCTCTAGATATAAAATAAAACCAGGTATGTTTACTTCATAACTAGAAATACAATTTTATTAAATAAAACATTTTATCATTTTAGCTTTAAAGAAAAACTAGAGCCATTAATCCCAATAAAACATCAAAATAATTCTAACAAAGTTAACTAAACCAAATCAGCTAAACTCCTCAGGGCTTCCAGAGGACACCCCAGTTAAAATTTCCTGTCAGGTCAAGTTGCAATCTCAACAATTTGGAGACATAATTAACAGAGAGAGTATAAGCTGTAAAGTAGCTTTTATTATTTCACTTTTTTACACGGTTACTTCTATTACTTATTTGGTCATTAATAAAATATTATTAGCATATTCTTTGTTACTTTAAAATAAACACTTTTTGTTCTGTAAAAATATGTCTTTATTGGTTCCTAAAAATTAATTAGGATATTGTCTTTTTAAACTGCCCACAGCTAGTGACCTACCATATTTAACCAAATCTTACCAATAATGTATTAAATTAATTTTTAAAATATTTGAAAACCAGCATGTGAGATTTATAAAATTAAGTATACAGGATGCTCCAAATAATTTGGACCAATTGTATATCTACTTGTGATATGTTTAAAATTTTGTTTGATTATAACATGCAAATTATGCAATTCAATTTACATAATATATTGCCTATTATATTTAAAGTAATCTCTCTCAGTAGCCAAAATTATTAGAAACGTCTTATATAATTCAAACTACCCTATACTGTACATTTCTTTAATGTTTCCCTTCTTTTATTTTTTGAAGAGATCAGTTTAAAAAATTTAAACTTATAATAATAAATAAAATAAATACTAATTTTAGAGTGAAATTGACATGAAAATTTCAAGATGGCGCCCAACAGTCATTTTGGAGTTTTTATCTTTCAACTTTAAAACATAGCATGTATGCATTAATTGTATATCCCAACGTTTTAATTTTTTAACTGGATCCGTTAAAATAATAAAGGCGGGAGTATATAAAAGAAATGCACTATATAAAAATATAAAGTCAGTGTGACGTCATTTGCCTAAATTTGGGGACGTCAATTTGTTGTCATTTTGGAAACGACATTATGACGTCATTAAAGGGACGTCTTTAGTCTGTGACTTAGGGAGGTCATTTTAACGTCATTTTGTCGTCATTTTATAACGTCTTTGGTGACCAAAAATGACTTAAAAGAGACGTCAATATGACGTCAGCTTGCTGCTTGGGTATTTACTAATAAAATCTCTAAACCACTTTTATCATGTATACCAAAAAATATTTAAATTAAAAGGCAAAACAGTCACTAAAAAAATTATAACAAATTTGTAAAACAAGGTCAAGTAGAAAATAAATTTAAGGATAAACATAAAAAGTTTCTGTCACCTAACCTGTCAAATAACGTAAATATTGATACATCGGATTATGGTTGTCGAATTGTTTACTTAAAAACACTCTGAAAAATCATGTTTTTCTAATTTTTGCGTATATTTCTTATCACTCATTGGATCTTGTAACCGAAAAACGTATTGGACTGGCATGTCAGTCACATAGCATATTATTTCAATTATTTATTAATTACTCCTATCACAAGCTCTAAAAGTCTCTCTCTCTCTGTCTCTATTTTTTTTCTTGGTTTTGGTCCCTTTAGGTCCAATCCACCACTCTCCCCCTTCCGGACTATGCTTTCCAGGGCTTCGTCGGCGGAAAATCTGGATAATCGAGCTCGTAGCTCCCAGAAATTCCAAAAAGAAAACAAACAATTCAACAATCGATGCAATGCATAAATTGCCGGCTGTCAAACCAAGATCTGCTACTGGTGTTACGTATAACCTTCATTTTCACTACTGACAGTTCCCATGGCACACCCATCTATTTCCCGCCATTTGAGAAATACCTCGTGTTCACCACCAAACAGGATACCATCAGCTTATAGGAATCTTTGCTCACTGCGCTTAGATCCAGAAGAAAGATGCCGTCAATTTAGCGTGAATCTTTCCTTAATCCCCAAAGGTAAAAAACGTTCGTACGACACCTCTAGCCGCCACTCCGGGAAGAACTTTGTAGTCCTCTACGCACGTCCGCACTGTCCGGAGGTCAAACAAAGAGTCAAGCTCTAAAAGTCGGAATTTAATTAACCAAAATGTTCAGAATTGTATTTTCTTCTGTTAATACAACTTTCATTGAAATTTGAACATCAGTTTTTGTAAAGTAAAATAAAATCTGCCGTTCCCATAAGGATCAATGTAAAAAGCAATTATTTTATAATATTTATAACTTTTTTTTAGTTCTTTGTAGAAATTTGAAATTTAAACTGGTGGATATTCTTATTATAAAGTAGCAGGATGCTAAGTTTCATAATTTTCTGAACAATAATTCTTACACCGATAGTACTACCTTAAATGGTTTTGAGTGTCCAGAATCAGCTCTGTTTCGTTTTTAAATGGCCACTCTGTGTATTATTAGGAAAACCACCGAAAAAGCACCAGGTATACTTACCGATTGAAAAAATCCCTATCTGGAAAGTAGAGGTTACAATGCGGCATGAATTTTTCATTAAATACTTTCGGATCTTGAAGTTTTAAAGCTATACCTGCTGCATGAAGTTTTGCTAATGCATTTAATACTAATTTTGAGGCCTCTAAGTCAAGACCATCTTGTTTTTGACCTGTGTTATAACCTATAAAAATGAAAAACAATGTTTTTTAAATATAAACAACAATAACAAACACAAAGGTATAAGCTAAGATGATATAAACAATATGCAGTTAATAGAAAATGTCGTACATCGCAAATTAGGAGCCGCGTTTTATGATCAAACAGAGCTCACCATGGAAAAAATTAAAACCCGAATGCCACAAAATGGCGGATACCATATTTTCCACAACTACCTTAGTATGGGTGTCTAATCAAAGGGCTTGGTTAGTAGAATAGAGGTAATTTTGGAATAAATGAACTTAATATAATTGGAAATATCAATAAATAACAAAACTAAAAACTTTAAATTATCTAATTTATATAAAAAAATATGGTAAACCCTTTTATTACACTAAAAATGATATAGGTTATGTACTAAAAGCTAAAAAAATTTGGTAAGTCCTACCTACCAGATCACACCAATCTCCTTATTAATATGGGGTATTGATCAGACAAATAATAAAATCGTGAGGCACATAACCTATACCTGTTCACTTAAATAACATAACACATAGGCAATGGGAGGAAAAGAGACCATCTAACTAAATGTTGTAATCTGCCATAAAAGGGGCCTCGCAAAAGTGTATTATGTTAGTATGGAAATGACACATAGGATTGTGTGCTTTTTTTGCTCATCAAGTTTTTTTTTCCTGGGGACAAAACGGGTCCTCGCTGATAACTTCGCCTACGCCTAAAGCGTATTTTTTCCCACGATCATTGTCAAAGGGAGCCCCGCGGATACGACTTCGCCTACGTCTGATTTTGGTCACGCAGCGCCACTGATTTAAATCGCTTCAGAATGATACAGCGGTATAAATACAGAAATGGGTATTGTAAAAGAACAAACTGTAAAAGCATAACTTTGTTATTATAAACTTTAGGACGCTATAACTTAAACTGTCATAGGCTTGATCTTTCGGTATCATTGCGTAGATTTAAGAAAACTTCTTACCAATCATAGAATGTTAGACTAGATAATTACTTGTCTATTGGTCCTTGTCTTTTTGAACCTTTTTAAGAAATGTTTTATTTTATATATTTTATATATGGGCGAGTCCACTGTCTGCCATTTTTTGTACTGATTAGTATAATATTATTAAGCTTATTTTTTCAATATGAAAATGGTGTTATGGTTGGCCAATACATGTGCGCTTAGCAAGCATAGCAAACGCTTAAAAAATTGTTTGCTATAAATGCATTGCTTAGCCCTTTCTTTATGTAGCTACTTAAAGGTTAATTATACAGGAAGTCTCTAAAAGATGCGAAAAAAGCTACCACTAATTTCCGAGACTATAATATGTCGATACAAAGTGTCAAAAATTTAATCTGGACTTAGATATGCTGCTAATATATGGTCACAATTTTTGGGAAGAGGGGATTTTGGGGTGCGAAATTAAAATATCCCTTATTTTTAATGTAAAATTTTGGGTATTTTGCAGGCCTTTAAAAACAAATAACTTTTTTGAACCACTTTCTATTTACCTTTTATATAAAATGTTTATTTTTTTTTAATTTATATTTTACCTAATAAAGGTATAGGTAATAAAAATTGATTAAACCAGCAGTTTTTAAGATATCTGGATTAAATTTTTTTATATATCTTGTATGGCCAGGTCTATGCTATACACTGTGTATCAAAATAATATGATCTCTAAAAATGTAAATTCATGTATAATAAGAAAAAAAACAAAAAACTTATATACTAAATGTCTTAATTTTTACGATACAAAGTGGTAAAAAAATTAAAATATTATATTTTTTTAACTTTATCGTCCTGCATCTTAAAAATAAATCCATTTACAATTTTCTTTTTATGATTTAGACCTTTATACAGAAAATAGTTTTTTTAATCCAGATATTTTAAAAACGGCTTCTTAAATCAACTTTTTCACGTATACCTTTTTGGATCAAATATGACGAAGTAAAGGAACAGTTATTTTGAAGTTAAATACAGGGTAACAAAGTTATTTCTAAATGTTACAGTCAAAATAAGAGCATATTTTAATGTTTCACCCCCTCCCTTTTTCTGCAAAATATTTTAAGTTTTCACAATATATTAACAGTTAATATTAACAAAACTATTTTTAAAACAATCAAAACCGAATTAATCTTATGACACTCTCACTTTCGGAGATTGTGAAGTTGGGCTGGATTGTCATATTATTTGCCTAGGAAATGTCTAATGATTTTTTTCTCACTTTTTAAAGACGCCGTTTACAACGAACCTATATTTAACCTCTTAATATAACGGGGTAGGTTTTATATAAAGGTAACATAAATTTAGATTTGTAAGAAGTTAAAGTTGGCTCTTTGTTATAAAAAGTTGCTATAAACCCAAATTTTAAGGATATCCAATTTTGGTTAATAGTTATATAGATTTACAAGGCCTGCAAAATGAAAAATTGTCTTTCTAACAAATATACAGGGTGTTTCATTTAAATATAAAAAACAACATTGGTCAATGTTTTTAAAAATAATAATATTTAGAAATATTCTGACTCCGTCACTGTATTTTAAGTAAATAGTTATTTAACAATCCGATTTTACCTTTTTAATAAGTTGAAAGTCAACTGAGATACAAGGTGTACCTAAAAATTCAATATTTATTTCGCCTTGTAGCTTTAAAACCAAAATGGGATGGCTTTATTTACGACATCTTATGTTTGACAAAAAGTAGCTCGGGTTTGTAAAAACTGCAAGGCTCTATCTTTTTTATTTACTGAGATACCCACTTGCAACCAAAATGGGACATCCTGTCCTTTACCTACCTTCGGTTTTTAAATTTTGTAGTAAAATTACTGCATCCGAGTCGACAACATCACCACCATTTAAATTAAGTCTTCCCCATAGAAAGGTGCTACAAAGTCAGCCCCACCCTCAACTCCTTTACTTTTGAGCAACTTGTCTAAAATCGGCGCCATTTCTTTGTAAAATGTGTATTCAGTGCTAAAAATATTTTAATGTAGGATAAAATGCTGGAAAATAATAATTTATATACAAAATTCAATTAAGTTTTATATAGTTTAGCCGCTACTTCAGATATGTTTTACTTTTCTTAAAGTAATTTAAATATCAAAACAAAAAACCTCAAAACATAATACAAATCTGCTTGGTGTTTCGGAAACCACATAAATAAAACTATACTTTCCCCCTCTTTTTTTATTTTTGAACTGATCAGTTAAATAATTAAAACCTTAGAATATGAAATAAATGTGTAACTACTATATTTTAGAGTAAAATTGACAGATCAAATTATCAAGATGGCTGCTGGGTGTTATCTTGAAAAAAAAAAGTATATAAAGGAAGGTCTTGTAACACATCATTTTCAAGCTCCTGTCAGGCACTTTATAGCCCTGAAATATGAAGTTATTTAAAACTCCTACAAAAATGGCGGTACTTTAGTAAATGTAAAAATACATTATTTGATGGCCATATTTCAAAAATAATAAATTTATTTTTAATTTTATTTTTAGGTTTAAATTATTATTTAAATAAATGAGTTAAAAAAATATAAGAAGAAATTAAAAAATGCTCTGTATAAGCTTGAATATGCAGCAGGAAAATGCCAACGATTTAAAAACTTGTTTTCTTTACAGAGTGTCTTTAAAAGTTGCGAAAAAATACAAATTCAATAGGCCCATGATTTCGAAAATATACAGTGTCAGAAATTTAATCTGATTTTGATTTTCAATATTATTTTTTTTACAATTGGTATAGCGTTATAACATTTGCAAGAGATAACTATCTGGTGTCAATTTTATTGTTAACTCCGTTTAAAACGAATACACTTTTTAATCCACTTTGTACCTAACTCCTAAATAAAAATTTATTTTTTATATAGGGTATTTCTTAACACATGCGAAAACTTTAAGAATGTGATTCCTTGTTTAGAATAAAAAGTAGTTTGCTTTATAAATATGCGGTCAAAAAGTCAACCATTAGGGAGATATCGCAAGAAAATTGAAAAAAAAATCTTTATTTTTAATTTTAAAAACAAAAAGATAGTTGTGTTTAAATCACAGAGTGATGTCAAATAAAAAAAAATAACAAACGCCCTAATAGGTGGCCAGCTGATAATTAATTTTATTTTTTTTTTTTATAAATTTTCTGTCCTGAGAAGTTATGATTTTCATTTTATTTTTTTATTTAAAATTGGTAAAAATACATAAGTTAAAAAGTTGTTTTATAAAGGAGGCTATTTAAAATTAATATTTTTTGTGTAAGTATGTCTTTAGATTTGCTTAGTATGAACGATAGAGGTACTTCATTTCCATCACTTTCAATAATTCTAAAAAAGAAAAAAAAACTTAAAATGTGTATTGTTATAATAGCAATATTTTCGTAAAATTTCATTATTCTAGCGCTTTTTGTTTGTGGTAAAAAATAGAAACTTTATTTTTTCGTTATTTTGTTCCGCAATGTCTCCCTAATGGTTGACTTTTGACCCCACGTTTAT
The DNA here is from genome assembly GCA_014170235.1 of Listronotus bonariensis. NCBI lineage: Eukaryota > Metazoa > Arthropoda > Insecta > Coleoptera > Curculionidae > Listronotus > Listronotus bonariensis. Next base: position 77,564 of record JACEGR010000947.1, on the reverse strand, counting down.
TAAACAAACTACTTTTGACTTTAATCAAGAAATCACCTTCTAAAATTTTTGCATTTTCATAATGGGTTTAAATCCTTTGATAATTTTATGACAAAAGTTCAAATAAACCAATTTTATAAATATATTCATTTTTAAAGTCCAGAGCTTATTTTTTAACTTAAGACCGTCAGGTGTCCTAAAAATTAAAACATTTAGAAAATGTTCACCTAAACTGTTTTTCTTAAAATAACCTAAATATCTCAACAAAGGTTACGCAAATCGGGTTTTACCATCTTTTTTTTAAATAAAAGGCGGAAAATAATAAAAACTGTTATTCATTTAAAAGATACAGAGTTGCGTTATTGCTATATATGCTATTTTGTTTTATATGTGTGAAAAATACCGCAGGGGCGCCTTCTATAGTTTAAATAAAATGAAAGGCAAATTTTGATAAAAAATATATATCTAGCTAAATATTGTAACAATACCTAAAATGTTGATTAAATAATAATTTTTAAAAACGAAAATTAAATTTAATTGCTAACACTTTGAAATAATCCATATCTGTACAGAGGTATGTAAGTTGGGTTAGATTATCATATTTAAGCCTCAGAAATTTCTGGTGCGTACCATTTTATCTGCACGGTTTAGAGACACCCTGTATAAGTAAGATACTTACTTGAAAGTTACCGGTGTATTAAATACTTCTTGGATCTTTTTATTTTGTGGAATGAACTTGCCAACGGCATGAAGAACTCTTTTTCATGGGTACTTTTATTTTCAATGTTTATGTCAAGTCTAAAAATAAAACTTTTATGTGGTAAACATTTACTAAGGTACAAATAAAATTCCTTTTATATAAGTTTAACTATTTCAGGGTGTTTCCTTATTTATAATCTAATTTTAAGCTGTCGCCACAAATTGGGCAAACTTGTGCCCGAACTATTTGTCAAAACATTTAGCAAACTATTTGTAAGAAGAGCGGACTCTGGCCAATTAAGACGAATGTAGACGAACTACCCGTCCACACAAATGGTTAGTTAGCCAAAGATTGTCGTGCTTGGCCCAATGTCTGGCGGCGGCATTAGAGGCTTATTTAGGAGCTATGTGGCACGGTAAAATTTAAAATTGTAAATGGTAATAGAATAAAAGTATTATTAAATATGTTCATAAAAATCCCATTAACCTTTATTTTTATGGGTTCATCTATTGTAGGGTGTTTCTTAATTACTGTAAAAAATGTAGGGCTTATTTATAATCTAATTTTAGAGGATTATTAAGAAGATCTAGAAGCTATGTGGCACTTACGGTAAAACTTAAAATTTTAAATGGCAATAGAATAAAACTATAATGAAACATGTTCATAAAAATCGCATTAACTCCTCATTTATTGTAGGTTGTTTCCTAATTGCTGTAAAAAAATTAAGGACTTATTTATAAGCTATATTTTATATATATATATATATATATATATATATATATATATATATATAATATATATATATATATATATATATATATATATATATATATATATATATATATATATATCTTGAGCCTTAATATAAAACTACATTAATAAAAGTTATAGTTCTTTGGGCATATGGCTCATTAATGACAGTAAAAATAAATAAATAAATAATAACCTGTAAGAATTCGGCTACCATGGTTAGTTGTTTAAAAATTAATTATTATTATTAAGGCTCAAGAACCATTTCATGTTTATATTATATCGCAGTTTGGGTGAAAAATACTGCTTTCTATATGATTTTTATCATATATTCAGTCACTGCTGTACGCCACCTACCTGGATTTGGCAAAACTACTCATCCGAATTCTGCAAACCCGCAGACTGATGGGCGGCCAGTTTCCTTATGGTTTGTTGGCATGACAGTATGTTGCATACCTAACTTTTGCCATGTACAACTAGATGGCGCACTTTTACCTATCACCTTTAACCTCTCGATGCCATGGCTGGTTGTTTTTAAATTTCTTGGTGAGATGGCACCGGTTGTCTATATTTGTTAATTCTGGGAATCAGAAAGGATATTTATAGTCAATCGGGCATCATGAAGGTGTCTACGACCTGAAGCGGCTATGACAAGTCTTAACGAAGACGAAACACGTGTCGCCGTCTTGGTCGGGCCCGGGGTAAATTTTTGAAACAACCAACCATGGTAGCCTAATTCTTAGAGGTTATTATTTATTTATTTATTTTACCTCATTAATGAGCCATATGCCCAAAGAACTCTTACCTTTGTATATGTATAAATTTGCGGCGTCCGATATACGACGCCGTAAATATTTTGACGCTGGCTAATAGATATATATATATATATATATATATATATATATATATGTGTATATATATATATATATATACATGTACATTCTGTGTGTATATAGTGAAAATTTGTCTTACTTCTTCGACTCCTTCCTGTTCTTTTTCGCCCTCGTCCTGGCCTAATAGCTAAAGAGCCATTCGTTAAATTTAAATGCCGTAAAAAGTAGCTAACTGTGCTAATGCGCCAATTACGATTCGGAAACATTTTAACTATTTTCTTGGAACCATAATTTTTTTCACGTAAAGCTTTTATCAAAATTTTATCTGCACTTGACAATGCCATATTTTAAAAATAGAAATTTACTGATTAAACAAAACATCGCAGTTTCAAGATACATTTTGTCTTTTGTTTCATGTCTAGAGTGATTAAATTGAAATTTACTGGCAGTATAACTGACGCTTTGCAATTAAAATTGCGTTATGCAGCCTCTTCCGAAAATAAAAAAAAACGATTAAAAAAAAGAAAAAATTATTATTATTTTATTGTTATTTTGTTTTCCGATGTTTAATGCTTAGATTAAACGGACAATATGTTTTCTAATCAAGGTCACATACTATTGCAACGACAACAAATGCACTGTTTTAAAAAGTAGCCCCTAGATCCGGCCCTGCATTATTCTTTTTGCGAGTAATGACAACAATCACTCAAGAATTGATGAGTCGTCACCGTGTCCAAATTTGAATGAAATCGGCTTGACATACAAAAAAACTACAATAAGTTATAATAATTTTTTAAAAGTATAATGTTTATATATATATATATATATATATATATATATATATAAGATATATATATATATATATATAATACATATATATATATATATATATATATATATATATAATTAAAAGGTAAAGTTCTTTGGGCATATGGCTCATCAATGACTATAAAAATTAATAAATAAAAATACCCTGTAAGAATTCGGCTACTATGGTTGGTTGTTTAAAAATTACGGAGTCTCCAAAAGAAAATGGAATACCCCGGGCCCGACCATGACGGTGACACGTGTTTCGTCTTCGTTAAGACTTGTCAAACCGCTTCAGGTCGCTAGACGCCTTGATGAAGACCCGACTGACTGTAAATATTCTTTCCGTCGATCAGAACTAATAAATACAGACAGCAGTGCCATCTCACCAAGAAATTTAAAAACAACCAGCCATAGCATCGAGAGGTTAAAGGTGGTAGGTAAAAGTGCGCCATCTAGTTGTATATGGCGAAAGTTAAAAATGCAAAACATACTGTCATGCCAACAAACCATATGGAAACTGGCCGCCCATCAGTCTGCGGGTTTGCAGAATTCGGATGAGTAGTTTTGCCAAAACCAGGTAGGTGGCGTACAGCAGTGACTGAAAATATGATAAAAATCATATTAAAAGCAGTATTTTTCACCCAAACTGCGATATATATATAAGAATTCGGCTACCATGGTTGATTGTTTAAAAATTAATTATTATTATTAAGGCTCAAGAACCATTTTATGTTTATATTATATCGCAGTTTGGGTGAAAATACTGCTTTTAATATGATTTTTATCATATTTTCAGTCACTGCTGTACGCCACCTACCTGGTATATGGTTTGTTGGCATGACAGTATGTTTTGCATTTTTAACTTTCGCCATATACAACTAGATGGCGCACTTTTTACCTACCACCTTTAACCTCTCGATGCTATGGCTGGTTGTTTTAAATTTCTTGGTGAGATGGCACTGCTGTCTGTATTTTTTAGTTCTGATCGACGGAAAGAATATTTACAGTCAGTCGGGTCTTCATCAAGGCGTCTAGCGACCTGAAGCGGTTTGACAAGTCTTAACGAAGACGAAACACGTGTCACCGTCTTGGTCGGGCCCGGGGTATTCCATTTTCTTTGGAGACTCCGTAATTTTTAAACAACCAACCATAGTAGCCGAATTCTTACAGGGTATTTTTATTTATTAATTTTTATAGTCATTGATGAGCTATATGCCCAAAGAACTTTACCTTTTAATAATGTATTTATATCAAGGCTCAAGAACCTTTCACTTTATAATAATATATATATTATATATAATAATATATATACTATATATAATAGTAATAATAATATACTTTTCTTGTCTTGATTTATCAAAGCAGCATTTGATTGTGTTCAACATGATATCCTACTGGAAAACTGCCCTTCTACAACATCAGTAATTGCACAATAAATCTTATCAAGTCCTACCTCTCAAACCGGTTCCAGTATGTCTTCATATGGGCGTGAGGCCTCCAGTCTAAAATTGATAAGGCATGGCGTTCCGCAGGGGGTCAGTTTTGGGCCCAATCTTGTTTCTTATTTTCTTGAACGACCTGCCAAACTTCCAGCAATTTATTGAGATAAGACTGTTTGCGGATGACAACACGACCCTGGAAAGCTACCATCCGACAAACTCTTAAAAGTATAAATATCCTTGAAACGCAAAAACAGTATTCAACAATGGTTTCTATCGAACAAGCTTTCCTCAACCTAACAAAATCATAAAAACATGAACTTTTCTCTAAGACATGGGCAAAACCACCTCCAAGCAGACCTGTGTAACGAGGTTGTTTTTCTGGGGTGACACTGGTTGAAAACCTCACCAAAAGATTAACTCAAGCCATCTACTTAATAAGGAACCTGTCCAATTCTGTGACCATAGATACATTATTATGTGCATATCATGCCTGCTTTGAATCCAGAATATCTTATGCCTTGATTGCCTGGGGTCATTCGGCCCACAGCACAAGGATTTTCTCTTACAAAGAAAATGCATTCGAATAATGTCCGAAATCGGTTACAGGGATGATTGTAGGGAGAACTTTGTCCATCTGAAAATCCTTACTTTCCCTGCCTGTACATTTTACAATGTATATATATATATATATATATATATATATATATATATATATATATATATATATATATATATATATATATATATATATATATATATATATATATATATACATATATATAGTATATATATATATATAAACATAGGTTCGTTTTTTTTCGTAAGGTACAGGTTGTTCTACTTTTGAAAAAAATTTAAAACTTTGAAAATCCCTTTTTGGTAAAATTTGTTGGGTTAGTTCTGGTTAGTCTAGCCCTCTACTGGTAATAACTAAAGGCGAAATGGAAAGAAAATTAAAGAATTGTTAATTTTATTTTGATAAACTAATAATTTAAGGAATATTGAATATATAAGTATGTCATATTTGGTCAAATGAATTAATAACACTTGAATATTTTAACATTTAACAAAGCATATTATTATATATGCGCATATTTTTGATGAACTTGAGTGCAGTATATTCCCGCCCTCTAGTAATGACACTGCCAATTTCATCCAAATTAAATAAGAAATGCTTGTTATGGTTATAAAGCTAAACAACTTGTATCTTGGAGACAATTCTATTTTCAAACCAATAGTTATAAAACTTTTTTATGTACGGATGAGAATCATGAAGAGGAAAATGAACCAAAAATTTGATTTTTTGAAAAAATCATTCTTGATGAAGAAACAAAAATCTGTAAAATAATGTACGATTTAAATTTACGAAGAGAAAATATTTATTTGTTTATACAGGGTATGCAAAAACTTTAAAAACATGAATTTTTTCCAAGAGTAAACTTCCTTTCTTCAATTTTCTAGCTGTAAACGAATGTTATCAAGGCATATTCACCAAATTCTGGAGTTTAATAAAATGTTAAATTATTGTTTTTATCGATTACAACCTAAATTCTAATTAATTTTTCTTTTAACATTTTGCCAAAAAATAAAAATAAAGGTAGTTTACTTTTAGAGAAAAATCAAGTTTTTGCAAAATTTGTATACAAAATTATCATTTTCTATATCCTATTTTTTTAAGTAAATAGTATTAAAAATCACATTTTTTAAATATAAAATTTTCGGTCCATTTGTCCTCTTGTAAACCCATTCATGAACACTCTGTAGAAGCCCTTTAGTTTATTTATTGCAATTAAGAAACACAGTACTAAAGTACTTAGCTTTAAAAGATGATTTTTGAAGTCGTTTTATAAACAGAGTGTTGGGAATTGTTTAATTTCTAAAAAGTCAATAAAATTGCATTGTAGCAGACTAAACGTTGCTCGCACCATTTTAACGACGCGTTTTAGACAGCGATAGTTGATTGCCATCCTTACTTGTATAACGCTTGTGGCTTTTTACTACTTAATTGATCTTTAGTAGTAGTTTAGAAAAAAAATTGTTTTTAAAAAGTTGTATAATTCTTTATTTAAATAAAATATACTTGATTTTGGTCCATAAGCTTTAATACAAAAATGATTTATTTTTATTGGTCATATTTCTGTTAATAATTAAGTAATCAAGACAATAAAAAAATGTAAAGAAACGGTGAGGCGATAACTTATACCTGTTGTTATTTACTGTTAACAATACATTCTACGGGGTGATTACAATTTTTTGAAATATTGAATATTATTAATCGCCCTATATAATTTTACATTTAAAGTACAAACGCTGTAAGTTTAACACAGCTACGTCGTCAACAACTAAATGTTTGCATACAAAGGCACCGACTTGCCATGTATTTTTTTTTACCATGGGCATCGGATAATTGTAGCATACAATAACTCAGCTACCGCAAATTGTAGATATAGGGTTTCTGTGGTCGATAAGGCGTGTGTTAGGGGCATTTTGCTGCTATATACCAAAAGTATGACGTAGCGGTGTGTGACTAACAGCATTTGAATTTTGCCATGAAATAGGCCTATCTGCGACCGGCTTATTTGCGACCGATCATTGAAAAGCAATAAAACCGACCTATAAGCGACCTATGGATTTAAGTAAGATTGAACCATAAGCATTGTTGTCAAGTTGTTCAAAAACATCCCATCGATTTGTTTTCTTTTTGTAAAATATTTTAAAAGAAAAAAATTGAAGATACATTTATAATAATATTTATTAATTGCATATAGAGGCCTACACATTTACGTAAATAATAAATACAAGAATATACGTATTGCAATATATGTATGTGTGTATTCGTCTTGCGTTTAATTAGGGAATTAAAAAAAGGCTTTGCTTACCGGAACTTACCATTCGTAAGTGTGTACAAGAATATACGTATTGCAATATTATTACACTTTTATAATATAATATAACAAAATATATAAGTTCGGTATACAATTACATTTGATATATGTAAATAAAACTCGTACACTTGAATTATTTTAATTTTTTCACTGCATTTTATAAAAATTCCTACTAGTTCTTATCTTTCTCTGGCTCATACAGCAACAAAAAAACTTTCAGTTAAAAAAAAATGTATAATGTAATGAAATATCTCAAATAGTCCACCTACATTTTGGCAACAGTACGTCTTAAATTTAATGTGTAGAAAAAGGGGTTTGCAAAAATTCAGGCGCTAATGCGCCGATTTTATTATCGGTCGAGATGAGCCGGTCGTAGATAGGCCGACACCTTTACAATAACGTTACTGTAACGAAAATATTATAATAAATAGCTTTTTAGTAACATTACATTGAAACAATAAAACTATTAGGTTTTATTTCAGATTTTTTATTTGTTTAGTAGGTTAATAGCTAATATGCTATATATATAAAGTTATATTTTACCTAAGAAAAATTACAAATATAAAAGATAATGTACGCATACTAACCTTAGCATGATAGATCCATAATTATCACCCGGTGCGGTCAATGGGGTCACTTCCGTTTTTAAAATTGTTTCTTCATTTTTAAGTGGGATTAAAATTTGTTCCAAATTTCGAATGGCTATCGGTTCACTCATTTTCCTAATGGTACCACGTTAGGGATTTTTGAAAACTAACAAATTAGATTATTTTCCAAATTTATATCTTATTTTTATTTCTCTATAGATATGATTTTGTAATTTATTTACATTAATTATTTTCATAACGATGTAACCATTAGGAGATTAGATTAATATTTAATTGTCATTGTTAATAAAACAGTACACGAACTGATCTTAAAAATGAATTTAGTAATTAAAGATAAATTTTAAAAAAATTCTGCTAATTGTTACATATCGGATTTTGTTATTATGTGTACATAAACTCTCGAGTTTTTTATTAAACAAATATACCAGATGTCCCCGATTTAACACTTGGTAAGTCGCGTCTAAAATTCAATAAAGGTAGGCGCTGTTACAGTTACCACAACAAAACTTGTAAAATATTTATATTTTTTGGACATTTCACGAAGGCTAAAATCCTAAATACTAACATACCGTCGGTGTCTTAAGCAAGGAAAGAGGGAGTATGTTGACACAGGACTTAAATATTTGAAGATTTGGGAAGAAGGAAAGACTTCCGCGGGCAGCAGGTTCCACATTCTAGAAACTGTAGGGATAAAATAACGGACAAAGGGGAAGTTCAGGTCCTGTCCAGTTGGACTATATAGGGATGCATACGCCTGGCACCATGAGTTTCTCTGTTGGGAACCGTGAGTGGAGGAATTATACTGGACAATTCTTTAGAGCAGAAGCCATAGAAGTACCTATAAAAAGCAATCAATCCCCCACAACCCGACGATGTGCAAGAAAGTGAAGCCTTTCTATAAAGAAAGGATAATAAATAAGACGAATAGCGCTTCTTTAAATGAAGTCAAGAATGCTTAGGGTTGCCATGCCCCAGATATGTGAACAATATTTTAAGAGAGGTCGGATTTGGGACACATATAAAGTGTATAAATTAGAAGTGGAAAAGTACTTTTGGCTTGAAAGAGAAATCCAAGCTTTTTGAAGCTGCCGAGGCTATAATGTGTTTATGCCAGTTAAGGTTACTTTCCAATATGACGCCCACAAGATTGACGGTGTCTTTGCTCTGTAAAACTTGGCCGCCCATAAGTAGAGGATAAATATAAATGTGTTTTGGATACATTAAAATGGACGATATTTTTGGCGCCCCAATCCAATATTACCTTAAGATCCTGCGAAAGAGATATCTGCATCGCTCTGCGTTTGTTTTCAGAAACGGGTTTAGTGATGGGTTTGGGAACCTGATAACAAGACTGAAGAGTACTATCGTCGACGAAACTATGAATGGAATTAGTTGTGGACGAAAGAAGGTCGTTGATGTGAAGAAGAAACAATGTTGGTGCCAGTACTGAGCCCTGAGCCACTCCAGCATTTACTTGGTGAAAGCTTGAAGAATGACCATTTACAATAACTGATATACGTCGATTGGATAAATAACTAGAGAGCCAAGTACTGAGTTTAATTGAAAGACCATAGGAGGAAAGTTTATTAAAAAGTGCGACATGCCAGACCTAATTAATAGCTTTGGATATATCAAGAACAACAATTTGGGACTCACCTAGAAACTCAAGTGACTTATTCCAGCAGTATGATACAAAGGAAAAAAGATCTGCTATAGATCTTTTGTGGATCCATACTGCTTGTTATGCAAAATTTTGATAGATTGTACACGTGCAGCTTTCCAGCTCTCCGAAAAATACCTGTGTCGTAAGAAATTCGAAAGAGCCAAGTTAAGATTGGTACAAGTTCTGGAGCACACTTGAGCAAGAAATAACTTGTTTTTAATACGATTGTCGAAGAAGTCTTTGGCTTTAGAAATTGTTTGATTATAGTAGTTTTTTGCTTTAATGGCCTGTCGGTTTTCTGGACTAGGATTCTGTAGTTTGAAGTTGAGTCTGAAGTTTTAAAATTCTAGCTTTATTACAAGATTTGGAAAACCAGGGTTTGTTATTGGAATGTTTGGGGTTCTTGATGGTAGGTGGAATATGGATTTTAATGCCCAATTAAATTATTACAGTTAGTTGATTTCAAATTTAAGAAGAATCACGAAAAAAAAGCAAATGGAATCCCAGGGGTAAGTGGCAAAGAAGTCCCTCAGGCAATCTCAGTCGACTGAGTTGTAGTGCCATACGGTGCGTGGTGGCATACATTCAAATGTATAAATTTCATTGTTAAAATTTTGTGAATTGTGGCAATATAATTTTCGTTTACCAGTTCACTTTTGTCGTAAACAGAAACTTAATAAAAAATTCCACAAAAAAAAATTATTATATAAAGTACTCTAGAAGTATTCCTCAGAGACACACGACTTAGTGCTTAGAACTAGGAAGGTACTGGGGGACGCATTTTATTATAATTTGGTTTCTCGGTTTGACATAGACTCCCTCTCATTTTATGCATTCAACAAAATTATAAAACGCTTTAATTTATTGACATCTTATAGAAGTACCTTTTTTAAGCTAAGGATTTAAGCTACCCAAAAATACTTATTTCATTTCTTTATTATACAGGGTGTAAAAATAATTAACACTTTTGTGTAAGGGTTAGTAAACTAATTAATGCAAATGTTTTACAAGGATACCATTTTGAATTTATTATATGTATTATCAAAATATTTTGATATACCAAGTACAATAAAAGTAATTTAAGAAAAACCGATTTCCAGGGGCTTTCTTTAAGGGCACATATCTCTATAAAGAGGGGTTTAGAAAAAAATATAGAAACTTGTCACATTACTTTTTACGTATTCTATATGAATCCGAGAGAGTGTGGGCAATCTTTGCTCGGTGTTCTTCGATATCTTTAGCCCAAGAAGTATTAACACAGTTCTACCTTCGGATAATTTAACATTATTTTTATATCAGGTATTTACATATATGTCTTGATGTTTATCTCATATCCTACTTCTTCAATTACAGACTGTGTCGACAAAAATGTTTTAATTTTTTTATTTATATATGTTGACCATTAGTCGATTTGGTTTGTAAAGCTATAGATTTCATCTTTTGCAGTAATGGCATTTTTATTCCTTCCTGGGAGACTTTTATTCAAAATATTTAAATGCTCAAAAGGTCAAACAGAAAAGCTAATTTTAAAAAGAGTTTCGGGTCAAAAATGAATATTCTGAGTTGGCTTTTTATATCAATATTAAAAAAAAAGAAAGGAGTTCCATGACTCTGGCCAGAACGTTGCCTTCTGACAACCACACATAACCACACCGAGTCCTGCACCGTAGCACGGCCGTGTCTCGGTTTTGAAATGTACCGTTGTAATCAAATGCCGTAGGCTTATCACCGATCCGTGCCCGACCACATACCCGCACCGCATTTTAACAAGTAGACAAACATTAGTATATTTGATTTAAAATATTAATTTAAAATTACCTATAAGACAAAAAATAACAATGTATTCGTAAGTTTTACTTACATATTATTTACAAGATGTAACAATAAAATTAATATTACATTTTTTAATACTTTTTAAATCACTTTTTCTTGTATTTTTGTTTACAACAAGTAACCTTTTACCAGTAACTATTAATTTTTAAACATAATGAACAGAAATAGAAGGTAATGCCCGTAAACTCAAAGCTTGGCTCGGGCAACATCGGCGCTATCGGAACAACGTATGATTTCATTTGCTGGGCATGTTACAGACCGTACAAGACACGGTTGTGCTATGATACGGGTCTTGGGGGACATCATTGCAGTTATGTGTGGCCAGAATTTTACCTATACTACACTCAAAGTTTGGAAAAAAATAGACATAAGTAGGAATATACATACATAAAGCAATAGACTTAGCATAACAATAATGCTTTGTATATTTTTGAGTGCATATAAAGTGCTTTTGAATTTTTCCAAATTAATTTGCCCCACTTTCCTCTATCACCGTGAAATCGGGCTCGGGCTCACCTAAACACTTTTATCCAACACTTACATATAATATCTACATAATTGATCAGATTTTGAGGATATAAAGTATACTATAAGTCACTAGTGAGCTAAAGTACCATTTAGCTCACTAGTGAATTATAGACATTACAACCAAACAAGCTTGCTTTCCAAAAATACAAAATTTTGTTGCTGGTGTTGACAATGACAAGTAACAAATAATGGATGACGTTTTCAAATTATTTTCGATATTAAAAACGATTTAAACGAAAGTGTTGGATAAAATTTTGTATTAGACACGTGAGTTATTACATATAAGTCACTTAAGAAAATTACCTCTCTCGCCCTTCGGGCTCGAGAGTTAAACTTTTCTTGCGTGACTTATATGTAATATAACTCACTTATCTAATAAATAACTATTACGTGGAATTAAAAACTATGAAATATTTTTCTAAAGTTTGCAACAGTTTATCATTAAATAATTGGACCCTCATCGTTTTTAATTAACGAATAGATTTTTCAGAGTGTACATACTATATTTTTTAAAAAGAAGAATTTCGGACTTGTCTTTATTAATTTATTCACACACAAATTCAGACAGATATTTTTAAAAGTTTTTGTTATAAATTAGTTTTAGTATTTTCCTTGTAATATGTAATTTATGGTCCCATTTAAATACAATGGCACACATAAATCAGTAAATTTAAATTCGTTAAAAATTCCTTTTGAAAACGTATTTGCCTTTTAGTAGATTGACTCTACTACTCTCTTACAAATTCTGGACTCCCTGTATACATATATTAGAACATTTTTGACATTGGTGTTTTTTTTGCGTAATTTCGTAATACTGACCAACTATAGCGTAGTTATTTACTGTAACTATTAACATCATTAAACAATACAGGTAGACAGTCTCTCGGATTCATATAGAATACATTAAAATATTGTGACAAGTTAGTATACAATATTTTCATAAAGTCCATCTTTACAGAGATATGCGTCCTTAAACGACGCAATTGGAAATTGGTTTTTCTGGAATAACTTTTATATTACTAGGTGAAATAAAATAATTTTTTAATGTGATAAATACTAGTTGGGTCTCTTTAAAATGGTATCCTTGTAAAACATTTGCCTTCATTAGTTTGCAAGGGGCGGACTAACCCTTACACAATGGTACTTGTTATTTTTACACCCTGTATAATAAAGGAATAAAAAAATCATTTTTAAATAGCATAAACCCTTAGCTAAATAAAAACGGGTTTCTTGTCCAATATCGATAAGGTAAAACGTTTGATTTTGATTAAATGGGGTTGTATTTATTAATTTTGTTTGTCGGTTGGACATGGGCTCCCTCTTTTTAGCTTAATTATTTAAGCAAAAATAATGGGTCAACTTATGAATAGAAGATAATAAGCTGAAAAGTTGTATACGCCTTCCTTTGGGCGTTCCTTAAGTTGTGTCAAAAGTCTCATTAAACCTCGTGTATGCGTCGTTAGTTCTTGAAGATCAAATGTCAAAAAAAAAAAGGTTTTTTTGCGATTATCTCGGTTTTTATCATCCTAATGATGTTAACATTTAAAACTAAAGTTGTAGAGCGTAAAATTTGGTACAATTTTTGTTTGAAACATTTTTTATGCGCTACCTCCTGTTTGAGATAGGGAGCCAATACAAAGCCATTGGTGAATTCCGGCGAATAATACCTTGCATAAACAGATTATTATAATAATATAAAAAATAAATATAGTATAATATTTAATAATAAATGCACAGTACTCACGGTTCCCAACAGAGAAACTCGTGGTTCCGCGAGTATGTATCCCTATACAGTCCAACTGGACAGGCTCCGAACTTCCCACTTTGTTCGTTCTTTTATTCCTAGAGTTTCTAGAATGTGAAACCTGTCCGCGGAGGATTTTTCTTCCCCTCCAAATTTCAAGTAAGTCCCGTGTCAACAAACTCCCTCTTACCTCGATTAAAACACCCACGGTACGTTACCCATATAACATTTGCACTATTTGCCGGCAATGTACATTTTTCATATTGGCATTGAGGGTAAAGCATTGGCAATTGGTAGCAATATTATGCCAACATCTTATACGCATTAAAAACTCAACCCTAAATAAACACTTAATTGCCAATAAATATTACATGCAGGCGAATTGCCGGCAAGCATACAAAAATGGCGGCATACCAATCCTGATTAAATAAAACACGCGTTTTTGTTGCAGGCAAATAAATATTGGATTTTTGAAGGCAAACGTTCAACGCATATTCATACTTTTTAAACCATATTATTAACATTGGTATTTAACTAACATTAAAGCAATTTTTTTGATCTGTTTTATTTATATTGGCAGCTAAACAACATTATTTTATGTTTTTTTACATAATTTAAAGGAAATGGCGTTTTCATAACATTTTATTGTTAAAAATTATGCAAATAAAAATTAGGTCAAACAAAATGTTTATTATGTATTTTGGAGCGAATAAAACTAAAATGATGGTCTTTTTAAAGAAAAGAGTTTTTTAATAGACATAATTAAATGTATTCATTACCTAATAAGTGTGTGTTGTGTGATTAATTGGTGATGGCTAGTCGGGAAGGCAAGATATTCAAGTAGACTGTTAGGAGCTGTAAACATTTTGTTTAAAACTTTATTAAAAGTTTTAAAGACGTGTTAATAAAAATATTATATATATTTAATAGTTTTTTGACATACCGATAGATGGCGTAATGGACAATAAACTACTACGTTTCTGCAATATCTTCGCTTTTTATAGTCTAAACCCATTAGACAAAAATAATTCGAGAGCGGTCTGCGGTAGGTGATCTCACTTAGCTTTGAAAGAAATATCTTCGGCTAGTGTAAAAATCTGCATCTCCAAGTTGGACAGTGTTCCGAGAGATGGTACTTTTCATTGCAAGGAAATTGCATGCAGTAAGGAGTTTTTTCCTATTTTAATTTTCAAATAAAATATCATATCATTTTAGCTTTTAAAAAAGTATATGCGACAATTTTCATCAATAAGACGTCAGCTTGCTGCTTGTATCTGCATTTGCCCACTTTCGTGTCTTTTGTTATCTTTTTGCCAATAACTTATTAATAATGGATGCCATCATCTTAAACGCATTTTTTTGCCAATAACTTATTAATGATGGATGCCATCACTTTATCTGCAACACGTGGCCTAATAACGGCCAATTGCCCACTTTCGCGTCTTTTTGATACCTTTTTGCCAATGCCTTGCCATTAAAGAGTGTTGGCAATGCCAGTAAATTAAATGTACAACGCCGGCAAAAATGTTATATGGGTACATTTCACATATACATATAGATTTAAATAAATGATTAGTTGGCTTTTCTCCAAGATATACTTACTTATTTAATAACATGAAGATTTTTAAGCTATATCATAAAATATTTAAAATGGTACCCCCTCATCTGAAGATAACCAACTAGCCCTGCCGTAATTTTATTTTGAAAAAATAAATAAGTACTATTCTTTTCAAAAATAATTTACTTTTATATTATTTTTGTTATAATATTGCAAGACCACACTAGCTTCTTAAAATGTGTAAAAGGTATTTTTTTCTTAACATTAACATCTATAGTTTTAATAAAAGCCAAATAATCTTTTATTAAAGGTAATATTTTCAGAAAACATAATAACCTATATAAACTTACTATATGGATAAAAAAATTTATTAACAATTTTAATTTTTTTTAAATTAGTGAAGGAATCTAAAGTGTATCTTTAACTCGTCAACGGCAGTCCTCTCAGGTTTATATTCTTGGATAACTGTTTCTACGATAAGAACATCGGCGTCATATTGCCCTTCTTTGGTTAGTATATTTATATGTTTTTGTTTTTTAATAGGCCTATTAATAAGTTTAGTTTTTTTATTTCGTTTTAAGAAATATTTTTCCTTGCTTATTGTCACAATCATTGTTTCATCGAAAGAAATTTTATAAGATTTAAAAAGTTGCAGTTCTAAGTTTGTGCTTTTATGTTTTTACCAAAGTTCGAGTATTCATTAAATACGACAAATGTTTTTGACCCATGATGTGTTTGTAAATACCTACATAACGTATTTATCTAATACTACGGAATAAGTATTGTCCTTATTTCATATGATGCGATGCAGAAGAAATCTACTATCAACTTCAACAGTAGTTTTAAAAATTAGTTGACAGGAAAAAATACACAAATTTTAACACCCCGTAGTTCAAAAACTAAGACGTTTAGGACATATGTTTATATGAAGTTTTTTTCTTATTTTTTGTTGTAGAATTGTTCGGTTAAGTTTGATGGTTGAGTTACTGGACACCCTGTATGTATGTAGGTAATTTGATTGAAATTGATGAAAACTTTGATGTGTGCCTAAACGGTGAGGTTTATCGACTTTAATAAAGAGTACCTTATCTTTAAAGTTATTGATTGTCTATAAAATGGCGCCCCCAGCTTTGCAAGATCTGTCAAAATAAAAAGTTATGATGTAAATAAATTTTAAGTTTTAGGTAAAGTGCCCTCTTGCGGTATTTATGTGTATGCTAAATATCAACTGGATTGGTTAAAAAATAAATGCAATATGGCGAAAAAACCGATATAAAAATTGAACTTTGACTGCTTGTAACTCGGAAACGAATTACATTTTAAAAAAATATATATACGAAGTTCTACCCTTATTTTGTCAAGTAGAATCACTCCCTTAAGTTTTGTGATCGATTTTTAAATCACCTTGTATTAATCGATTTTTATCTGATATTAGATATATAGAATTTCTACTTGTACTAAAAATATATATTTTTTCTACCAACTTTAGTGAGTACAAAAATGATTAAATTATTACAAAACAGACTTCTTATTACATTTTTAAATATTTTGTTTAACTAAAGTTGGTAATTTCTATTTTATTTAAACCTATATCCAACGTTACCTATTTAATACCATTTAGAAACTACTTGTAAAATATATTTTTCTACCAACATTAGTAAATGAAATTTATTATATTACTATAAAACAGACTTATTGTTACATTTTCAAAATATTCTGTTTTACTAAATTTGGTAATTTCTATTTAATTTGGACCTATCTAGCATTACCTATTTAATACTGTTTAGGAGCTACAACTAATATAATATTTTTTTATTAATATGACAGTGACAAACGAAGAATAATCATAGTTACCTATGATATGGAGAACAAGGCTGTTACCTACGTAATTTAAGTGAAATAATTTGAAACTAACAACATGTTCTCTTAAAATTTCATAAAAGATATTTATTCATTAAGTTACATAAAGACAGTATAAAATAAAATATTATACGATACAGGTCCGTTAGGTGTTATTACAGTACTCGTTTATATTCCAGACTCGTACTGTAATTAAGTCACCTACCGGACTTACAACGTAATAGTATTTTATTCTCTAGTTTTAATTTTAATCCGATAATTATCAAAGAATATGGGCCCTCTTCAATGCTGTAACATTATTTTTTAGTTTAGTAAAAATAAAAAAATATATTTTATAGGTTTTCTAGTACCATTTGCAACTGAATAACCTAATGTTTTTTGAATGTTCCTACTAAACAAGAGCGTGCTTTTGTCGAAAACGATTTGTTTTATCCACGTATAACAAAAGTACCTTTTTTAGCTAAGGATTTAAGCTACCTAAAAATACGTATTTTATTTCTTTATTATACAGGCTGTAAAAATAATTACCAGTATTGTGTAAGAGTTAGACCGCTCCTGGCGAATTAATGAAGGCAAATATTTTACTAAGATACCATTTAAAAAGGTCCTTTTTTTTCACCCTTTCGGGGTCATCCCACCCAGGTCCGACGACCGCCCCCTAGGTGGTGCACTGCAGCCTGAAGGCTTATTGTACCTTGACCCCTACTCCTTCTCATTCACACACCATTCATTCCATAACTTGGATGGTTGTTGCTCGGTCCGCATCCCCGAGCAGAACACTGTGTGCCGTTGCCGAAAACAAAAAGGTCCTTACTTGTAATTACCATATAAAAATGAATTTCGTTATACCAAGTACCTACTACAAAAGTTATTTAAGACCTTTAGGAATAAAAATATGTGATCTTAACCTAGGTTAGGTTCTAACTTTATTTTCACATTTTTGCAGTGGTACCTTGCCCTATTTTTGCAATATTAAAAAGTGAATTGCCGACTGTAAAACGAATCTGCAATAAACTTGCAGCAAGTTTATTGTTGAAAGAAAGTTGCTGCAACCAAATTGCAGAAAGAACTTGCCGACTTAAAATTCGGGGAGAATATAAACTACGTATTTTTCAAAACACCTCTATTTAACCCTTAAGTTGCACCCCCAGTCACTTTTTAAAATCTTAAATGGCAATACTCCTTATGTGGCACCTCTCTGGAAAACTTATGAAAAATGCTTGTCGTTGGTCATAAAAAGTTGGGGTAAAATTAAATACTACCCTTAAATTTTAGAGAAATCATACTTTATTATTTATAAAGAATACGAGAAAAGGTCCAATTAATTTAATATAAAAGTAAATTAAAAATAAAAATACTATAAAATAATACTTTCTGCTGAGCTAATCCGCTCCTCTTTGAATTTGGTCGAGAAAAAAAGTAATAGCACCGGACTTTGTTATTGAGCACATATGTATTAGAACATAGGGCGGATTAGCTTTACAGAAAGTATTATTTAAATAATAATTTAGCGGCTCTTGAAGGCTTAAAAAGGCGATTTTTTGAGGATTCAATGTAAGTCTGTGTTTTAAATAATTTTATTTATATTATTTGTACATAATTACGGTACTTTTTAAAAGTATTCAGAAAAAAATTCATGGAGAAAAATTTAAAAATGGCAGTTGTGGCATCAGTTTAAAAAAATATTACACGATTACTCGTCGTAGAATCATCCGACATAAAAATAACAAAATTTAAAATTTATATCTTTATATAGACCGTAATCAAAATTTTTTTTTTTGTATATGTGGCGGAAGGTAAAAAAAAAATCGATTTTTATGCAAAACATTAACCGTTTTTGTAAATATCTTTTTTTTAAATTTTGCAAACATCCCTCGATCACGGTCAAGATAATACAACTAAAAACGACTGGTTAAAATTTAGTGCAAATCGAATAAATACTTTTTAAGAAATCATGTCCACCGTAGAAGACATTTTTTTCGAGGGGTCCTCTTCAAACTTTTGCCACGGCCACCATTTTTAAATGTTTCTTCATGATTTTTCTTTCTGAATAGGTACTCCCTAAAAGTACCTTTATAATGTACAAATAATTTTATTAAAATAATTTTACAACACGCTTAAATTAAATGCTCGAAAAATCGCCCTTTTTAAGCCTCCAAGACCCGCTTACCCCCTTAATGTAGGATATTACGTAAATATCTTAGATAAACGGAAAAAAGCAACCCAAACGGAAAAAACCAGCGTATTTGTTATACCAAAATCCATAGGATTAACAAAGGCTGTTTATGCAGATTAGCCTTAAGCATAATAAGTAACTATTAGCAATATAAATAAATAACTACCGCCAGAATAAAGATAGTAGTTTACACGAATTTGTAATATCTGTATGTAGAGGGTTGGTCAAATTTGCCGCTCTTTATAAAAAACCCATGTTTCTGTATCTTGACACAAAATCAATTCTAAGGCTTGAATTTCTAAGCTGAACTTTCTTGTGAAACTTGCAATTTGCAAAATATAAACTTATAAAAATCGTCAAATTTTATCCACTTGTATGTATGTCAGTTTTATTTTTTACTAACATACAGGTGCTGCCAGAACGTCGGTAAAACGTACCCATTCCCAAGCATCACGCCCGCAACGCACATCGCGCCACGAAGCATGTCGACTGGAGAATCGAGAGAAAAGACGGACAAGTTGTCTATGTTGTCTTCGCGTCGCCTCATGCCTTGCCAGCCGACATGTTTTGCGACCAATGGCGATGCTGTGTGCGATGCGGGCGCGATGCTAGGGAATGGGTAAGTTTTCACGTTCTGGCAGCACTGCTAACATAGCCACTTATAAATTTATAATGCTTAATTTATAATTTATAACTATATCCAATTATTTTTAAGGCTTAATCTAGTAATCTGGACAATTTTTCTGTACATGTTTCTCATCCCACTTCATTTTGTTTTCCTTTTCTCCTTTATTATCTAACTCATCCATTGAATTTAGACCTTCGTGCATAATTGGAATCAACATCCAAATACTGTGGCAGTACTCGTAGTACTTTACCGCTGTTTTGACCTCATTTTCAAAACTTTCTTTGGTGTATTTTTTGGTATCAATATCCAAATCTCTTAGGTTCTGTACAAACAATTTAAAATAGTACTGTAGTAAGTCTTCTAAATTATTTTCCAAAACAAGAGGTTGGACACTAGTAAATAGGAAAAACATTAGATCGTTTAATGGAGATCCGTAGCTAAAATCTTGAAAATCCAGTATCAAACTGTGAACTGGCTTGCCTTCTTTACATCTGATCATAATATTGTTTGTCTAAAATACAAAAATAAATGTTGAAATAATTATAACAGTGGAAGTTTAATCTAAAGGAAATAATATATAATAAAATATATTTCTAAGCCCGCAAAGACTTTGTTTAGCACATTTAGAATTTAACTATTTTAAATAAAAATGTCAATTTTTTTGTATTTTTCTAAAAATATGAACTTAACTTTACTTTAAAAAAATATAATAAATACTTCTTTTAAATCACTTAGGTATCAGCTCATGCCTAAGATCTAACTAAAAATTAATCACAACTAAATTTGGTATCAAATTATTTATTTTTACTCAATAGTGGGTGTTTTCAAGGATTTAAATTATTATACTAAAATCAATTATTAAAAATTGTTTTAATTCTTTGAGTTAGGTCACGAATGCTTATACAAGATTTTTAGGAATAAGAAGCTGATCTTTTAAGATGTAAATCCTTAAATGATTAAAAAAAAGTCCAAACGAACCTATAGCCCAAATGTTTAAACTCCTAAAATATATCTAGCTAAAGGTGCTTTAAGGCAGATTTACACGATGCCAGTAACTGGCGCTATAGTCTCACTAGCACGCCAGCACTGGTATCGTATAAACACCATTCGGTGCCAGTCCAGCGCTGGCCGACTGCACTGGCTAGAATAGGAGGCTCGCCTATTTTTTATGCCAGTCGTTTTCACCTTCGTACTCCGCAACACCTGCGCCAGTATTTTAAGCAGCGAGCGTCTAAACAAGTTGCTGCCAGTCAGTAGCATACTTAGGAAGGTTGTCTAAAATTATTTAGTTCGTTTGTGAGTGTGGTTGGTTTAGTTAGTAATAATTTGTGAGTATTTTTTAATGGCCCAAAAGTTTAGTGTACATGAGAGCCTCCTGTATCTCTCACTGATCCATTTTTGTCACCAATAGTCGTTTTTTTGTAATGCTTCATCCAACATATTTATACAATTCATCTTTTAGTGACATATGTAATTATGGTTCTTAATGTTCGTTTTCTTGAACAATTCTATTTCTCTTAAACTTATTTTTGAAAACAATACAAAAAAATTTACAACTGACTTGAAATAACTAGTATCGTGTAAACAAATTAGGTACAGAAGTGTGTCAGTACAAAAATGACATATCAGCAAGACTTGCGCCAATTACTGGCATCGTATAAATCTGCCTTTATTCATATATTTAATATTTATAAAGCGTATTTCATTCTTTTGCATTAAGGCCGGTTTACATGATGCTAGTAACTGGCGCCAGTCTTACTGGCATGCCAATTTCTTACTAGCCAAGTTCTGTATCTTAGTTGTTTACACCATATCAGTTGGTACAATGTCAGTTGTGAATTTGTACTGTGTTGTTTTTAAAAATAAATTCAAGAAAAAATAACTTTTTTAATAATCAACTATAAGGACCATAGTTATGTCGCTAAAAAATAAATTGTATTTCTTTGATAAAGCATTTAAAAAAAAGAAGCGTCTTTTGGTAAGAAAATGGATCAGTAAGGGATCAATAACAGAAGGCTCCCATCTGCACTAATCTTTCGGACCATTAAAAAACTCACAAATAATTACAAACTAACCAAACAACACTCACGAACAAACTAAATAATTTAAAACAGCCTTTTTAAGTATGCTACTGACTGGCGGCAACCTATTTAGATGCTACCTGAAAATCTGGCGCGGGTGTTGAGGGGTACGAAGGTGAAAATGACTGACATGAAAAAAGGGCGAGCACTCTATTCCCGCCAGTGCAATCGGCCAGCGCTCAACTGGCACAGAACAGTGTTCATACGATACTTGCCAGTGAGACTGGCTCCAGTAACTGGCATCGTGTAAATCAGCCTTTAGTTAAAGAAAAAAATGCCCATTACAATTGTTTTCTTAAATAAAAAAATGGTTTTATGTTTAAGTTCATACCCATGTATCGTAATGTATCATTGTTCCCCACAATTCACTGATGTTCTTTTTATGGGCATCTCTATTCATTGCAGCCGAGGCTTTGGCGATTTCTTCTTCTGTAAAACCATTATTTTGCAGGGCATCAACTAAATTTGACTTTACCTTAAACAAAATAATTATATCATACATTAGGAAATAATCAAAAAACAATCAGAGTTTAAGATTGGATATGGATTTTCAAAAATACAGGGTGTCCGGAAAGGTAAGGTCATTATTGATAGGGCTAACAGAGTGAGCCAAAATACTATTAGTAATTCATATAAAGTTCTATTGCGCTTCGTTAGGGAGTTATTAACCTTTAAAGTTAGAATAAAAAAGTCTTTATTTAACTTTTAAATTCTTGCCACAGAAGATAATATTTGGGCAAGTTAATAACCCAATACTAACGCCTTTTTCCATAGGTAAATGGCAGATACGGCAATTCAGTAAGTCAGGATTATATGGGGTGAGACCATTTTTTTTATTTTATTTTTGCCTTTTTGACACAGGTGACAAATTTGACATTTTGCTTTGACTGTTTGATCCCTTTTTTTTAGAAAAAACCCATATTTTTTTAAATCGATATCTTGGACCATTGTAAATAAAATTGCATTTGAAGTCCAGATTTACCAGCAATTTGTATGTAATAAATAAATATATTTTTTAGGCATTAAAATGTGGTTAACAAAGCCACTTATTTTAGATAAAGATTAAGGAATCAAACGATTAAAACAAAATGTTAAATTTGTTACCTGTGACAAAAATGCATACATAAAATTTTAAAAATCGTCTTACCCTAGATAATCCCGACTTACTGAACTGCCGTTTACGTTATGGAAAGAAACATTAGTGTAAAAGTTATTTAGTAGTACAAATATTATTAATACTGTGGTAACAGTTTAAAAGTTATAATTAAATTAGGTTTTTATTTATTACATTTTTAAAAGTCAGTAACTAAGCCTAACGAAGCGCAATATAACTTTTTTATATATAGGAAGGGATATTAATAGATTTAATTAATAAATTTACAATACAATGAAAAAGCGTTTTTATACCATTTGAAGAAATGCCTGGTCAGGAACATAGTCTGAAAAATACGGCCTAAACATCTTATCAAAACAGGTTGAATCCTCCAATCTTAAAGCTAAGCCCACTGCGTGAAATTTTGCTAAGGAATCCAATGCAACTTTAAAGGTTTCACTATCTAGCCCAATTAACTTTTTACCAGTGTTATATCCTATAAAAAAAGATAACTATTAGTTAAAGAAAAACATATTTAAAAATGAAAACTACAAATATGTATTAATTATTTTTTATATTTATTATTGTTTTGTTACAGTAAGCGTCAACTAGATACTTGCTGCAACGGGTCTGGTTGGGCAGCATTTTTTAAAACATAATTTTTATTCTCTTTTATCTGCCCCGATGCAACGTGCTTCTAATGGACGTACCCTGACTTGTTTACAAGAGAGAAAAAAATTGCGTTGCCATGCGTCCGCCTAGTGGATAGCTGGCTTTAAAGTAAATGTCCTGTAGAAGCGAGTCCAACCAAACAGATCGGGCCGGGCCGCGTATTTACATTCTATACCATTATACAGATGAGTGCCATTCTATAGCGTAGTATAATATGTATATTTAAAACGCGCATATGGTTTCTTCAAATCATACCGCGATACAGATAAGCGTCAATCTATAACATAGTAGGATATGAACTTACAATACGCTCCTATTTCTACTCCAAATTATACCGCGGTACAAAAAAAACAAAATTTATTTTTAAAGTTACCTTTATTTTTATGGCCTATTTCTAAGCTAACAAAGTAAACATATTTCAGAAAACAAAACTTACACGTAATATAAAAAATAATGCGATTTCTGGTTAGTTTGATTCAAACCAATATTCACTTCCAGATTTCTCAAACACTTTTGTTTTTTAACGATACTGCCTTCGAATTTTGTTGGCCTACCAGCCTGAATTCTTTTTGAACCTGCAGTTAGTTTTGGTTCTTTGTCTTCTGCGACTAGTTGCTGTTGGTTGTACACCTATTATTCTACCACGTTTAACATTTTTGATTTGATGTGAAAAATTTAAAACATTACCATGTTTACTTTATTTATAGCATTGAAGGTTTCTATGGAATCATTTCCCTTTAGAATTCCGACAACTTTTGCAAAATTCTGAGAGAGGCGGTTCAGTGCAGTATCAGTAACACTACTTAGATCGTTAACAGAGGATGGTTCTTATACTTAAATAATTAATTAACTAATTATTATCTCTTACCGTAATGACGATGTTGTGTCCGCCTTTTAAATGCGGGTCATTTTTTGTAGTATTTGGATTCACTTTCTTGAAAAGAAATACGATTTTGGCACCGCATTCTTTATTTCTTATTCGAGTGGGACATTTTCTAAATTCAAATTACCATTTTAACAATGTTTTTATATTAACACAACAGAACTATTTACTACTATTGTGAAAATCCTGAACCGCGGTATAATTTGGAGTAGAAATAGGAGCAGATTGTGGGTTCAAATCCTACTATGTTATAGATTGACGCTTATCTGTATCGCGGTATGATTTGGAGAAACCATATGCGCGTTTTAAATATACATATTATACTACGTTATAGAATAGCACTCATTTGTATAATGGTATTGAATGTAAATACGCGGCCGGGCCGCATTTCTTACAACAGTCTCTGCCGCCGTGATGTGATGCGCTTCTGATGGATGTACTTAAACTTGCCTGGCTACAAATAACTACCTACCTATTATTTTTAAATTTTGCATCATGATAATAGCATCCGTATCAACTTCCTCGTTATTATTTAAATTAAGTCTTCCACCTAGAAACGGGGCAGTTACATCAAATCCTGCTGAAATTCCTTTGCTTTTTACAAACTTATCCAAAATGGGTACAATGGATGAATAAAACATGTATTCGTTTCTAAAATTAGGAAATTAAATTGTTATACATATGATAACTGCAAAAAAATAGTTTTAAAAAACTATTTCTTAAAAGTTACATTGCCTAAAAATAAATTTATTATTAGTAAACCTATGTAAACAAAAAAGAGGTGATTCCTTTTCAAAATAAAGGGTAGTTTGCTTTATAAACATGGGGTCAAAAGTCAACCATCAAGGAGTTTACACGGAAAAATGTAACCAAAGATATTATAATTTTTTTTGCTTAAACACAAAAAAGTATCCTAATAAAACTACCAAGTAATGACAAATAAATACCCATTACAGATGCTTTATAGGTGACAGCAGATAAATAGAAGTTTTTATAAAATAAATTTCTCCGTCCCGGCACGTTACGATTTTATTTTTTTATTTAAAACTGGTAATTTTAACAAAAAAATATATAAGAGGTGAAACAGTTCAAAAATGAAGAAATCTATTCTAATTTAAATTTTTTGAGGTCCTGGCATAAATGTCTCTTTAAATTTAGTTAGCAAAAGCAATAGGGGTAATTTATTTCCACCACTTCCCTTAATTTTTTAAAAGAGCAAGTATATTCAAAAAGTAAGTTTTTATTGGATTAACATTTTCTTAAAATTTAATTATTCTAGCGCTTTTCGTTTTCAAGATAAAAATATAAACTATGTTTATAAAGCAAACTACTCTTTATTTTAAACCAAGTATCACCTCCTAAAATTTTTCGCATTTCTTTAGAAACACCATTATATTCATCGGAAATATTCGAGATCGTCAGATTAGGATAGAGTAAGTTAATTACATACATGCTAAACAGTGTATATTATTTATTTTTTTATCTTTGGACAATCCACGAAGGCCTAAAGCCTAAATACTAACATACAGTGGGTGTCTTAAGCAAGGTAAGAGGAAGTTTGTTAACACGTGACTTAAAAACTTGAAGATTTGGGGGAGAAGGAAAGACCTCCGCTGGCAGTAGGTTCCACAGTCTAGAAACTCTAGGGATAAAAGAACGAACGAAATGGCAAGTTCGGAGCCTGTGCAGTTGGACCGTATAGGGATGTATGCGTGAGGCACCACCAGTTTCTCTGTTGGGAGCTGCAAAAGGAGGGACTATACTGGATAATTCGTCCGAGCAAAAGCCGTAAAAGTATCCATAAAAGAGCGATAGATCTCCCACAGCTCGGCGATGGGCAAGAGAAGGAAGTCTTTGAGTAAGTAAAGGATCATTAATAAGACGAACAGCTCTTCTTTGAATGGCATCAAGAATGCTGAAGGTTGTAGGGGATGCCATTCCCCAGACATGAGAACAATATTCCAGAGAGGGTCGAATTTGGGACACATAAAAGTAATCTAAAAACTTTCCACTAATCTGATAATTTAAGAGTGACGTAAGGAAAGCGGAGGGCTACAAAGTTATAAAAGAAAACGTCATTCTGACATTTTCAAGAGTGGCTTTTTTAAATAAATAAATAAATAAATGACTACCTTACACGCCATAGGTTTAACTTGCAAATGGGAGCTGCAAATTAAAAATAGTTTTAAACAAAAAAGTGGCTTATGCAAACCTGCAAATTTTCCATTTTGTTGAAATTGTAACACTTAGATTATCTTTTAATGACCACTGATTACCTACTAACAATGTGGTTTTATTTTGAACCAATTAAGTTATTTGTTGATCTTTCTTGGTATTAATATTAAAACACAAATGTCATTAAAAACAAACGGTATTATTCGTTTGGTATTTGTAGATCAATCAATACTTTTAAAAATATGATTTTATTAAAAGGTTCTCTTTGTCTACAAATGAACATTTTAAAATCCTGTAATTATAAAAGGTTTTTAATATCATAGTTTTAGCAACAATTATCTGGCTTTGCTATATTAAGCAGTAAACTTGTAAAACAATATGTGTATGATTTTCATTCGTAATCACTTAAAAATATTTACATTTAAAATTTAAAAATCCATACAATATTAGTTATTTTATTAATATCTCTAAGACTTTCCCAAACCTTTACCTAGCCCTATTCACAGATGATATTTGCGTAAAAAATAAGGCCAAAGAATTATGATTATGATTCACAATAACTCTAAAACCCATTAGGTCGGGTTTAAAAACTAAAAACAATAAGTTTTTCATTTTCATTTCATTTTATTTCGCGCAAATATTAATGCCACTTTATAAATCTTATTATATAACCCATACTTTAATAACACACCCACACAGTAATAAGTATATTTACGAAAAATTGTTTAACAAAACATTTTTGTTGGTTTTATATTAACCCATAAATAAATTTATAATCTGCAATTAAAAAAACTGCAATACTTTATTTACCTGGCAGGAAACTATAACTGTATAACAAACAGCATAACTTTGTCTATAAGTACCAGAATATTTTTTTAAAAAGCCAAACTTTTCCACAGCAAATGATTAAAAATCAAATTACTAAGGCCTTGGCTATCATAATAAGCGGAAGCGTCGAGCGAAAAGTATCAAATCTCTGTACGGGTAGCCGATACTGGCTACAATATTTTGTAGTAAACAGCATCTATGAAACCAGTTTACATATGTCGCATACAAATGGTTATTTTAGGCAAATGACTTCTGCCTAGGCAAATGCCTTGTAACATGTGCCATTTTAAGAAAATTTGACCTTTTCTCTCGCCTAGTGTTATTTGGTGAGGTCTAAAAGTAACCACCCTTCTCCATTCTCTATCACGTGTATTTTTTGGTACAAAAATAATATTAGGTACTTAAATTTTTTTATAATATTATCTTTAAATAAAAGTAAGTTTAATCTAATTTTATTCTAGAAAATAAAACCGTTATAAAAATATTCAGATAGACATTAAAATTGCAAGCTTAACAAAATTCACTTGTGATATCTTTCCTACATCCCCTTTCCCCAAGTGATGTTTCGTGATTTTTTACGAACTCCCCGCCCCTGTTCAAGCCTTACGTGAATAATGAACGCCCCTAATAAAAGAATTTGTATCAATTTATTTAATAAATATTTATTATAAAAGAGGTAAAAAATAAAAAACATGAACATTTAAACAAAATACAAAATTTAAACATACCAACGAAATACAAAATTGTAAAAAATAAATAAATAAACAAAATACGTTTTAAACGTTCATTAATTAAAATGTAACACCAGACATATAATAATAACAACAAACAACGCCTAATGCTGTGTTTAGTAAATATATCACAGTCATTTGCCTAAAAGGCCAACGGCAAATGCATTTACCTAGGCAAATGATTTTTAAATTGAAATTATTTTCATGAAGTTATTTGCCTAGGAAGAAGGCATTTGCCTAGGCAGAAGCCATTTGCCTAAAATAACCATTTGTATGCGACATATGTAAACTGGTTTCATAATGCTGTTTACTACAAAATATTGTAGCCAGTATCGGCTACCCGTACAGAGATTGGATACTTTTCGCTCGATGCTTCCGCTTATTATGATAGCCAACGCCTTAGTAATTTGATTTTTAATCATTTGCTGTGGAAAAGTTTGGCTTTTTAAAAAAATTCTGGTACTTATAGACAAAGTTATGCTGTTTGTTATACAGTTATAGTTTCCTGCCAGGTAAATAAAGTATTGCAGTTTTTTAATTGCAGATTGTAAATTTATTTATGGGTTAATATAAAACCAACAAAAATGTTTTGTTAAACAATTTTTCGTAAATATACTTAATTATTATCAATTATTAGTAGTTATTTATCACTGTGCCTTTGGTCGTATATATTTTGAAAGTCCTATCGACTGTTGATTTTCCGGGTATCGGTCTATTTGGATACTCAGCAGCGAACATGTCTGACACCTTTTGGTAACTATTTCCTTGATAGTACCATTTAATCATCAATACTTTTTCTTCAGTAGTATAACTCATGGTTAATCTTTTCGGCCTACGATTTTTTGATAATAATAAAGCACTAAATTTCAAAATGACAACGTTATGTCACGCTAACTGGTATTTTTATTGTTGTTCATAAATGAGGCGATAAAAATGTAACATTTTTCAAAAATATATTAGCATCTAACTAGCAAACGGGTTAACCGAAAAATCTAAAGTTTATACCATGGACGTAGATTTGCATGCTCTTCAGTAAACTTTAATAGATTTTTTCTCTAAAATAATTAGGGGAGCCAATAATTGACCCCGTTAAAAATTACATGGGATATCCAATGTCCCGGTCAGCGATGCATCACCCGGTATACATTAGAAACGCTCCGCGGATAATATTAGTTCATTTCGAGCGGCAGCGGCAGTGCTCTTTGCTCACGGATATTGCAGCCACCTGGTTTAAAAATAAAAATTCTTTTATGCTACCATAAAGATTAAAGGCAGCGCACTCACACCCTCTGGTCTATTGGCCACTGACGCTTGGTATCGTGGCCTTAGACTGATGGTAGGTTTACATCTGACATTTATTGCATGATATTTATATCAAATAAACATGTTAACATTAAAAAAAATTATCAGGCATTAATTTTTGACCGTTTACATTAGCCGGAATTGTCTACCTGGCATAAATATCATGCAATAAATGTCAGATTGTAAACCTACCATAAGAAAAAACATGTTTTGTAGTTAAAATTTTTGCGATTTTGGAAGGTTTTTCTTTATTTTGTTTCAGGCGACCGTCCAGTTCATATGGGTCAATATAGGGCTAAACAGGCTCAGCTTATATGCCCCGGGACCAGGACCGAAGTCCAAGCGTATACCCAACGAAAAGAACATCCAATAATAGTTTTTAGCCAATACTTTATTCTTTTAATAATAGATATTTATTTTTTATGATTCCAAAAACTACCTCAGTAATTATCATTAAAATTGGGATCTATTGTCTAAGGTAACAATAGTAATTCATTAAACCAATAAAAAACATATTTTTAAAGTACTAACCATCGGTTAATTATCATAATTTTAAAAGATTTTATCTAGAAAACCCATAAATGGCAAGCCCGCTAATTATTCTGGGAAAATTTTGTTCGTGATAGAAACGGTATATTATCTAACCAACTGGTGTGAGTAACTTATTTACGCCAGTCATCTTAGTCAAATTAAAGGGTCAATCTCTGAATCCCACGGAATAAGCTGAAGATCTTTAAATACCTTTATTTTGGTATAAAAAATACTATCCTAAAAATTCCCTATGATATTGTGTAAAGAACTCGAAATATGACAGGTCAAATGTCAAATAAAATCAGTGTTTTTGCGAATATCTCGTTTTCTTTACTTTTAAATGCATTTATATTTATTATAGAAATTGTAGAACACCAAATTCTTTACAAATTTGATTTTAGGCATTTTTGTCTGACCAAGGGATCCGATAATAAAGGGCGCAGAGTGTAAAGCACTTTACTGTATGTTAGCATACAATTAATCGTAATTTTTAGTCTAATATGTCATCTTTTACTTAAATATTTGCTAAATATCACGATTAATTTTGTGCTAAGATATGTACATACACTAAAGTGCTTTACACTCTGCGCCCTCTATTATCGGATCGGTTGATATGACAAAAAAATGCTTGAAATGTAAATATAAAAATTTTGTGTTCTACAACTTTTATCATAACTATAAATGCAATTAAAAGTAAAGGAAACGAGATATTTGCAAAAAAAAATTTTGACATTGGACCTGTCATTCTCCTTACACGATATTATAGGGGATTTGAAGAATAGTATTTTCTGTATCAAAATAAAGGTATGTACAGATATTAAGCTAATTCCGTGAGATTCACATCAACGACCTTCTCTCGTCCACAACTAATTCCATTTATAGTTTCGCCGACTATAGTACCCTTCACTCCAGTTTTCAGGTTCCTAAACCCATTACTAAACCTGACTTGAAAAACAAACGCAGAGCGATGCAGATATCTCTTTCGCAGGATCTCAATTTAATATTGGATTGGGGCGTCAGAAATCTTGTCCATTTTAATGCATCCAAAACACAATCAATTTCCTTGTCGCGAAAAGAGTCATCAAATACTCATCCTCTACTTATAAGCGGCCAAGTTTTACAGAACAAAGACACCTTCAATCTTGTGGGCGTCACATTTGAAAGTAACCTTAACTGGCATAAACACATTGTATCTATAGCCACGGCAGCTTTAAAAAAGCTTGGATTTCTCTTTCGAGCTAAAAAGTATTTTTCCGCTTCTAATTTATACACTTTATATGTGTCCCAAATCCGACCTCCCTTGGAATATTGTTCCCATATCTGAGGCATGGCGTCCCCCACAACCCTAAGCATTTTTGATTCTATTTAAAAAGAGCTATTCGTCTCATTAATGATCCTTCATTTACAGAAAGACTTCCCTCTCTTGCCCATCGTCGGGCTGTGGGGGATTTATCGCTTTTTTATAGGTACTTCCATTGGCTTCTGAAGAATTGTCCAGTATAGTTCCTCCACTTACGGTTCCCAACAGAGAAACTCGTGGTTCCGCGCGTATGCATCCCTATTCGGTCCAACTGGACAGGCCCCGAACTTCTCACTTTGTTCGTTCTTTTATCCCTAGAGTTTCTAGATTGTGGAACCTGCTGCCCGCGGAGGTCTTTTCTTTCTCCCCAAATCTTCAAGTATTTAAGTCCATAGTCATACAAGACTCAACTCTTACCTCGCTTAAGACACCCGCGGTACATTAGTATTTAGGCTTTTGGCCTTCGTGGTTTGTCCAAAGATTTAAAAAAAAGTCTAAGTTAACTGGGCCATATTAGTGATGATTTCGTATATTATTATAGGTCAATTAATATAAAATTCTGTTTTTGTAGTTTTTTTACTGTTGCAATTAAAATTCATTAACTATCATTATCATTACGCATTATTATTTTTTTAATAGGTCGTATTTTTTATACCGAATTAGGTTAGTAAACATAGCATGCAAAAATTCATTAAAAACAAATTAAGTTGTCATTTTTATCATTAATGTTTTCTAATATAAATTTTAGTTAATAGTACAGTTCCGGATTAACCAATAACCAAATTAAGCAACTGCTTAGGGCATCACGTTGTAAGAGCCACCATAAAAAGTACAAAATAAAAAAGGCACTGGCTAAGCGATCGCTGGCGGTTTTGATCAATTATAAGAAAAAAACCGCCGCCCGGCGGTTTTGCTTATAAAAACTATTAAAAACCGCCGAAAAATAGTTAAAGTTAATCTAACGTTAACAATTATTTATTTTGCGTACCATAAGCGTTTAGTTTTTTGTAGTTTAGTTAATAGCCCCTTTGGAAAAACAAATTGGAGCGGGATAGGGACAGGCAAATAAAACCACTATTGTATTTAACCTAACGTTTTGTGGCTGAATTACCACTGTATAAAGGGCCTATAATTAAAAAGACACATTACAAAACTATTTTGTTACATGGACTCAATAATTTAGAACACTAAAAACAATTTAAAAAATATTATTAGACAGGAAAGGCGAAGAAATAACCTTCAGGAAGTAATCGTCAGCATTGAAGTCAGCAATTAGAACACTTAGAATTCTTAAAAAGTGGAAAATTATTTATCTGAAAATTAAATTGCGAACAATAAAAACTAGAAAAATTTATAAAAAATTATCAAGAAAATAAAATAAAAAAGAAAAAAGTTATTTATCTATCCGTGACCCTGTCGCTATGGGAGAACTTGATTATATATGTATGTTAAATCTTTATAATATGCTTAAAGATATAAGTCGTATTTATGAACTATTTATCTTGTAATTTTTTTTTCTTTTCTTGATAATTTTAGAGTCTGTTCCACCCATAGATAACCTACATTTAGATCCGCAGTGGCAAGAAGCATTTTTCGGATTTTTACGATCTCGTGCAGTAAACCAATCAAAGGTGGACGAACATGCACACTTAAAAGCCGCGGCAAAATACAAACACCAGCACCCCGTACCGTCCGTCCGCGGGCTGACCGAGACGCTCATTAGCTATCGTACTTCGAACAGAAAACCAGGACGCCGTCGACAAATTCTTTCCGATAAAGCGGATAGTCTGTTTGGCACCACGCGCGTTTAGCCTTGATTTACTTGCGCACAAACCCGTTTTTTCGCCCATGAAATGTAACTTTTGTTTCGCGCAGGTAATAACATTGGCAATCCATCAAGATCAGTGGTTCCACCCTCAATACATGCACTCTTTAATTGGTAATACTTTAGTATTATTTCAATAAAACGATCAGTTTTTTTACAAATACTGTTAGCTTTTCTTTTCCTAAAAGATGTACAAACATATTTTTGACGTGACAACGTCTTATAATTCGATGGACCCGGCTGCACAAACCAAAACACATGACTCATAAGGCGTTAACAGGCGCGTTCCATTTAAGGGTTGAAGTGCAAGCGAGAGCGCGGAACAAGCGACAAAGAGGCACAATCTCCGCGACGTTCGACATCTGTTTCTCTCCTACTTGAGTGAGCGTGTAATGAAAAGTGAATGTGGTGTAAATTGTTTATAGCAACGATAATTGTGTTGATAGCAACGGTAATGATTTTTTCGACGTTGTCTCGTTCAACTATCGTCAGTAAACCGAATTTGCAGACAACCGATTTTTGAACTTATGAAGAGTATTGACAAAATTTTCGTAGGTGTCAAACGTGTCTCCCAGTTTAAATTTTGTTTGTTGTTCAATAATAAAAATAATATTAAACAATAAAACAAATAATTATTAAATATAGGTTAATTTTAACTATAATTCGGCGGTTTTAAATAGTTTTTATAAGCAAAACCATCGGCCGGCGGCTTCTATCGATAAAATAAGTAAAGACCGCCGGTAATAACAAATGAATTATAATTTTCGGCTGTTTTCATATACGTAGATATAAAAAACCGCTGGATGGCGGTTTTATTCTTAAAATTGAACAGAACCGCCGGCGATCGTTTAGCCAGTGCCACAAATCTTTCACTTCGCTAGAAAACCCCATAAAATAGATTGCTTAGGGCATCAGATAGTCTTAATTTGGCACTGACAGCAGGATGTGTATAATAATAAATTAAAAATTTCCGGTCCAATTTATAGAAGGCGCCAGTTAACATCTAATGACCGGATATTTAAACAGCTTCATATTTTACTAGTTTATCTTTAAAGTTTGTAAAAAGCGAGTCAACAAAGGTTTATTATTTTATAGTTAATATAGGGGCCATTTAAGTATTACATAAGCACTATAGGGGAGGAAGGTATTTTTTTGTTTAGTTTTTATAACATGGGGGTGGGGGAGTCTAGATGGTAATTGCGTCAGCAGCAGTTATTTACTTTACCAGACCACATGTAAAAATAGTAAATAGCACACTGTTTGCATACAGGGTTAGTAAAAAGTACCGCAACTCTTTAATATCTTTAAAATCGTCAAAGCTACATTTACCAAATATGGCATCTGAGGTATTTTGGACATGTGTGGAATAAAAAGTGATATTGGCACTGTTGCCAAATTTCCTATCTTTGTGCCAAACGTATTGATTTTAGTTTTTCTTTTATTGGAATACCCCATCAGCGCAAAACTGAAAAATCTGGCAGCATTTAGCAGTGCATGCCTTGTCGACACTCTGGGTTCGTATCCCGTACTGGGTAACATTTTTTTTTCAATTTTTTATTCCCTTGTCTAGTAGCAAAATTATGTTTACCCTATTTAATTGAATAAAATCGGGTTGCTACCTAACCAACTAAGCTATTTCACCGCTGATCATTGGTTTATGCAATTAACATGTAAAGGTAACAATTATAAATAAATTAACTAATATATAATTATTATTAATTGTAGTAGACCTATGCTGGCAGATGTTGTTCACTTGCATTCACTACATTAAAATCTGCCTAGAAAATATTATTTCATTTAATTAACAGATGAGGGTATATTTTCTTAATGCCGGATCCTAGACTATATACAGGTTCAGTTAAATAACATAACATATAGGCAATGTGAGGAAAAAAGACAATCTAACTAAATCCCGGCATGTAAACATGCGTGACTAATAGTGCTTGTTTTGTTATTCTATTGCCTGCCGATGAACCAAACAGCGTTGCTCATATTGTATATTTAGCGTTTAAATAATTCCAGCAAGCAAGCCTTCAATGCCATGACCAAAAAATTTAGCATTGTTTTGTGTGCTTATAGTAAAAACTGCATTTTTCTTTAATGTATTTAAAAATATGTTAAATCTTTAATAAAATAGCAACTTTTAATATTTTTTAAATAAGGTGTTTTCGCTTCAAATTATTTTAAAATATGTGTAAATAATAATGAAGTATTTAGATGTAAGAATATAATTATTCATATAATTTAATATATTTTATTGTGTTTTTACTTATAATTTCGTCTTAATATCGTAATTTTTAAAAACGTATTATAACTTCAGGCAAGTTTTCATAAATCAATTTAATTGTTTTGAAGTAATGTGCGATTTATTTTTTAAAGCGTAAATATTAAAATAAAATTAATTCACCAACATTTATGCATTTATGAATTTCTTTTTTTTTTGTGTAACAGGTGTTTTTATTTTATTTTTATTTTTTGGGGTTTTAAAGTGAAATCAATAACGATTTAATAGTTTAATATGAGACACATTGACACTTTTTGCAAAAACACAACCCTATAATCATTTCCGGTTTAACTGGTAGTAGCATCTACTGTTTTATTATAACAAATATTCACATTTTCTCTGTATTTTAATAATAAATTAAAAAAATATATTCAAAGATATGTTTATTTTAAAGGTAGCGGCCACGCATACACATACCTATTATAGAAAAGAATAGAATAGAAAGACAATAATTTGTTTTCTTTATATAATTATTTTTGCTTGGGGTACTGAAATAAATTATAATAAAAAGTTTTTATGTTACCGGTTTTATTGCAGTAAAAGCTTAAAAATAATTTGGTAAGTCCTAGCTACCAGATCGCACCAATCTTCTTATCAATCAGGGGTATTAAAAAGGCAAATAATAAAATCATTGGGCGTAGCGTGTCCAGAGTAAATAATATAATAGAAAAATCACGTGCCCAACAATTTTCTTATTTGTCTGATCAATACCCCATATTGATGAAAAGGTTGATGCGATCTCTTAGCTAGGATTTACCGTTTAAGTGAGTGCATTTTATAAAATTTTTGGTAAACCACACAAAAGCTTTACATCTCCAAGATTAATAAGGATTTTGGCTTTAAAATAATTAGAATAGTATTTAATAACTTTCTACTCAAAATTATTGTTATATGTATAAACACATTAATGCACATCTTTTGTTTTTTTTTAATAAATACTTTTTGCACTTGACTTGTTTCTGTAATAAAATCAATTATCTTTAAAATATGCCAAAAAATGCTACTAAAAACCCAACTTACGTTTGTCCAAAAGTGAATGATTTCAAAGATACAGGGTATTAAAAATTTGTGTTTGTTTAGGTTTTTAATAAATAAGTTTGTTATTAGTATCGTCAAAATATTTGGCAATAGGGGTTTTGGTAGGTAAAAATTAAAATTTGCTAATTTTATAATAGACTCTAGACGGCGCTACCTGCGGAAACTTGCACAACTAACTAATAACTTTTATATGCCAATCTGTATAAAATTTTTGAATAAAAATTCGTATGTTTTATTATATTTTACATAAGAAGGTATATGGGATAAAAGTTGATTTAGGCATCCGTTATTAAGATATCTGGATTTAAAAAACATTTTCTGTATGGCCAGGTCTAAGCTATACAGGGTATTTTAGAAATAGATGCTTACCTTTAAAAGTTTAGGTACTTGTGTGATTTAAAAAAAAGTTTAAAAAATCTACGTATGGCATAAGTAACTTAACCTTTAAGATAAGCGGTGGTAAAAACCATATATTTTTTTTAAACTTTACCACCCTGTATATTTGGTCAGTAAAACAGCCTGTTTTACTAACTTTGAGGATTATTTTGGCATGCTTGTTACAACAAGACGTGTTTGGTAAAGTAAACACAAAGGGTTACCAAGGATCGAGCAGAAAATGTACTTCAGAGACACATTATAAACCGTCGCGTCGCTTGACGATATAGATGACTGAATTTTACACAAAACCATGAGTTTACATAATACAATTGAAAATCGCTGTAAATTTCATTTTTGTTAAAACTTTCAGTTGGCTGTTTTCAAAAATAAAGCATTTAAATAATAAATAAACTGTAAGCAAGTAAAACCGTCTAAAAAGAAAAAAATTACATAAATTTAACTTCTACAGTTAGCAATACCGGGCTCTCACAGGTGGTTCCCCCTATAACCTTTTTACCTTATAAGATGGAAAAATTAAATTTGGCATATATATAGTTATTTGACGTAATTTTGGATTGATTGTCTATCCGCTTATTTTCTATTACATCCGGTTTAACCGAAAATGACAGCTACTTTAAAATTTTAAATGGCACCATCGATATATTTTATATTTATAGAATATGACATTCAAAATACAATGACACCTCACATGTCATGTCATACCTTAAAACAGACATACATAATAAATTCATAATGCTATAATTAATCGATATTACCCTATGTAGTACAATGTTGGCTTAAGGATCATTTTATTACATGCTTTTTGAATAAAAACCTTTTCCGAAGTACCGCTTACGTGGTACCAAATTATTTTAAATAAAATGCTCTTTTAGGATATGGTAACAAGCTACCCTGGTTACACTTGAAAAAAGGAGTTATGACCATAAATAGGATTTTGCACACTTTGACTCCGCCCTAAGAACGCGTGAAAAACAAAAGACAAAACGACTAATTTTAATTTTCCATAGCTACTTGACTTTAAAATAAACCGTTTTAGCCTAATCATGGCACTCTGGATTGGAATTTAAAAAATAAATTTTTGACGCCACAGTATTTAGAATGTCCTATTCTCTCGAAATATGATAAAATACCGGCAGTGTCATTTAAAATTTTAAAGTAGCAGTCATTTTCAGTTAAACCGGAAGTAATGGAAAAGAAGTAAATAGACCAATTAATCCAAAATTATGTCAAATAAACATAGACCAAATTTTATGTTTCTATCTTAAGAAATAAAAAAGTTATAGGAGGAAACTACTTGTGAGAAACATTCGATATATCCAACGTTTTCTTTTTAAATAACATACATTACTTAACAAATAAACACTTAGATTTTAAATAAAATAGTAGCTGGTACTGGTTAAACCAAAAATAATTCTGAGAATGTGATTCTGAAAAAAGTAAATTAATTTGTTAACATGTTTCAGTTTAAATCCACGAAGTAATAATTAGTCGATATTACCATTCTGTGCTTCTCGGTATATTTTAAATAAACAGTTAATGTAGCATCTCTTGGAAAAGTAAATTAGTTTATTTGTTCGTCTTTATCTATTTTAGATATTATTTAGTAGGTCTTTTATTTTAAGAAAATATGATAAAATGATGGTAAATACTTTTAAAATTTTGTTGTTGCTTTTGGTACCGATTATTTGGTTCTAATTCGAAAAATGATAATTTTTCAAATAACAATAAATGCTTTTGTGTATATTTTATTGTTATTACTTTTAAATACTGTACCATTTATGTTTTCTTAAGGCGTAAACATTGGTTTAAAATTTAATAATTAATATTTGCAAAGTTTATATATTTTTTTTTACATCTTATGTATGTATACTTTTCTAAACTCGTTGAAATACGCGTCTATCCATATGTTAATTTAATTATTTCCAAGTAATGTGCGATTTATTTTTCTTATTGTTTTTATTAAAATGTTTTCATAATAATTTAATAAAGAGGTTAATACACTATATAGCATTTATACCCGTAAACAAATAAAATACGAATACTTAATAAAAACAAGTCAGTTAAGAAAAGTTAAGTTATTAATTGAGGAGTTAATAAGCAGTCTTCGCACTGCGAAAAATTGCTCGCTCGCTCGTTTATCGCTTGCGCGATCTTCAGTCTAAACTTTCCCTGCGAGGATTTTTTTAATTCCTAATGCGTAAATGCAAGTGCCACACCAACACTTAGCGTGCAGGAGAAAATTATCATGCAGCCTTCGAACTGCGAAAAATCGTGCCAGCCCGATACGTTCAAATTGCCTTTTAGGGGGTTAAACACTAGCAGGTCGATAATTGATCTCACTTTGTTGTTGATTTAGACCGTCTTAATTTCACACATGGGCAAAAATTCCCCATAAACCTTTTGAAGTGGCAAGACATATATTTTTTTAGTCGTACTTATTGTTGTATAAACTAAATTATAATTATATTAATTTTATTTTTTACAGTTTATGTATTTATAAATATTTTATTATTTGTATTTCAATAACAAAATACTACATAGCAAATAATAGAACCAGAAAAACATAAATCTATTTTTTTATTTTTGTTATATTCCTTAAGTTTTGGCTGTGCTTTCCA
Source organism: Listronotus bonariensis (assembly GCA_014170235.1). Taxonomy (NCBI): domain Eukaryota; kingdom Metazoa; phylum Arthropoda; class Insecta; order Coleoptera; family Curculionidae; genus Listronotus; species Listronotus bonariensis. Next base: position 37,807 of record JACEGR010000947.1, on the reverse strand, counting down.
AAATTATTTAAAAATTATTTACAATATTGACTACGTATTACTTCGCACTAAAAACATGACTATCGACAGATTTTATTACTTTATAATAAAAATTTAACCGGTTGTTCAAGTTTTTTACTAAACTGTCGACGTTAGGACATTTTATTCAATTTTTTAAAAATGTGTCATCGATATTTTAAAAATCATACAACATAGGCAAAGCATCACTTTTACCAGATCAACAAGGGGAGGGCATAAGGGGGAGGATATGGGGGCCATGTCGTCGCTCCCCTTTTATGTCATTTTTCATGGGCATTTAATGTTGATATGTCCCCCCTCGAAAAGTTAATATCACCGCCCCTAAGATTGATCAACTACAAAGAGAAAACATTTTTAAAACGTTAACAGAATTGTTAAGATAATTATGATGTTATTAATCCTAAATTTTAATCGACAAGGTTTATGAGTTCTGCATATTTTACTTTAGGCATTTTCAAAAATTGATCTTGGGTTAAGCCGATCCATGAAAACCCATTTAGAAGAGGATTGACCAATCTCTAAAGCCGGCTCTCCATGAGAGCGGTTTTTCGCTCGCGGATGATAATTCAACGTTGTGATTGGATAGTGCAAATTTTAAAACGCTTTTTCCGCCATTTTCGACGCGGATCCGCAAAAAGTTGACATGAAGATAACTTTTTGCGTTTTCCACTAGATTGTGCGGATTTTTCAAATTAATAGCCAGGAACTATAACCTTGAACTAGTTGATGAGCTTGATGAGTTGTTGCTTGAAGATAAGACAAAACGTTAAAGATCCATTTTAAATAAAAGAAGTGTTATTGACGACATTAACTACACTTATTTTAATTATTTACTTTAGTATGATATTTGGAGAAAAAAATGATATTTATCCCACTTTCAATACGACCAAAAAGACAAAAAAAGGAGGCACAGGTTTTGGGTTAGAAAAATTTTTTTAGAAAGAAAAGTTCATAGCCAATATTATACTCTATTAAAGGAGTTAAGACAACATGATGATGAAAAACACTTCAATTATTTAAGAATGTCAAAGGAAAATTTTGACAAATTGTTACAGAAAGTTGAGTCAACTATTAGCAAGTCCCACACAGTTCGTGAGCCAATAACTGCAGGCGAGCGTCTAGCTTGTACTCTGAGGTAAATAGGTAACAAAAAATTGTACGTGGTAAATAAAAGACTAAGACAAGCTATTAACCCAAAGTTGTCTAATTTGCTGGATTTATTATTATCCATTATCCAATCCATTTGCCATACCACAGACAGATAGTGATTGACATCTAGTGACCTTTACAACCGTATTATTAACTAAAGAAAATTCTAACATAAAATCGCCATATTCAAAACAAAACGCTTTAATATTTTCAGTGGACGTGCCAGCGGATTTTCTGCGCGTAATTTTAATACGCCGGCGAAGAACCGTTTTTATGAACAGCCGGCTTAACAGTGGTTATAAATTGGCCGGATCCTTAACTCGGGTTGGATTGTGCTGACCCAGGTGAAAGCCAGAGTTTGTCGAGGTTAAACAGAAGTGTTAAAATCGGCTGTATAATTTTTTCAGGTTTTAATAATTTATGTTGTGTTTATTACAAGAGAAAAAAGTATTTAAAAAATTAATATATATTAACTTATTTACAGCTTAAACATTTTTAAAATTTTAAAAATAACTGCACGACCAACAACAACGCAAAAGCGATTTCACGCGAAGTCGATAAAAGAAAAGGGACAAATGGAACATACGTGTTCGAAAAATAGCGGAAATCCCAGTGAATCTTAAAAACAGCTAATTAGATCTATTGCAACCCATCGGATCAATATTTTAAAATGCCTTTTATTTAACCATAAAACAATGAAAATGAAGAGCACAGACAAGTTCTTGTTTTAATTTAAATTCATTAAAATAGTTTACTTTACTAAAGTAAACAGAATAATCAAACTTACCTAAATGTAACTTGAGTATTAAAAAGTTCCTGGACTCTTTTGCTCTCTGGAATAATTTTACCAACAGCATCCAAAATTCTGTACTTTCCATTTTTTTATTCTCAATTTTAATTGTCAACCTAAAAAATAATGGTTTTAATATTGCAGAAATAATAAATAAGGGTGTCAAGTTATTTTACACCTCCTTAAACTTCTTTATTGTTTATCGTACAAAATTAACAAGAATATTAGTGTATTAAGTTAATTCTGTAGTTTTTAAATTTGTAATCAGATTTTTATTATGTCTTAATATATACAGAGTACGACTTAAAGTATTATTTTTTTAATAAAACACCCTCTTTGTTATATTACCAATAAAAAAATTATTTAAAAGGTTTAAAAAAAAATCAACATTTTTAAAATCTATTAAAATAAGTTTTGGAAACATAGCCATCTAAATATAAAGAATAATTTAAAATTTAAAAAGTTAAAGGGGTTGAGTAGTTCACAAGAATTTGCGAAAAATGACTCCGCATTATAATAAAAAACATTATTTGCAATATATGGAATAATATGTGTAAAATTTCTAGTAAAGGTGGGTCCACATTTAATTCATTCTCAAAGCGATGCCGCCAAGTACACAAAAATAATAAAGTAAAGAAACCCTTTTGTGAACAATGATTTATTGCAGCAAAAAATATTAAACCCGACGAGTTTCTAGTTCCACGCCACGTGCCACCGGTTTTATAGTAGGACAGAGGCGAAATAAGAGAATGTTTTTTAAGTAGGTAATACGTGTTTTAGGAATGTATTTTTTATTATTTATCTAAATATATGTAATCAGGCTTTGTCCGAGGCTATGTGCATTCGAGAAGGTTTGTTTACTTTATCATTTTTTGTGTACTTTGCGGTATCGTGGTATCGTGCGTAGATGTGGACCCATCTTTACACAACTAGCTCACCTCAGCTTACTACGTGGTCCCCAGATTTTCTCAATTTAAATGAAAATAAAATGGTGATAAAAAAATCAATTATGAAAATGTAGAAATTCGTTTTGAAAATATTAAAACTGGAGTTATTATTATAAATAAAGTTTACTTAAATAAATTTATCATCAATCAGAATATAATTTGAGACTAGGTATGACTAGTTTTTGTAAGGTTATGTTTTATTTTAGCATTCCCTTATAAATTCTCATTCCCTCATTAATAGAAAAGCGGGGGAATGATAGAGAGGGAATGATAAAATCAAACATAACCCAAGGTTAGTTTATATTTATAAGGTTGCGACATATCCTCAACTTTTAGGCGGTTCGAGGTAGAGGACGCAAGGAAGGGCACTCCACGGAGAAAAGTTGGCAAGACTGGGTAAAATCAAAGCTGATGATCAATCCAGTGGCGTCTAGAATTTGCGTATTTTATTTTGCATTGTTTCCGAAGTGATATTTGTTAAAAGATGTAATTCTTAATGTTTTTATTTAAAGTAAAAGAATTTACAACTTAATAATAATTAAAAACTGTTGTGTAAACGGTTGTTCTACTAATACAATAAACTGTATATCTCCGGCACTGAACAACATGGCCGAAAAATGGGAGATGAAATGTCATAACACGTAAAAGCAATATGACCGAATGTCGCGACCCTATATAGACCGACTTTGACATAACCTACAAAAACTAACCGAGCATAACCTCAAATCAATTTTTAATTGGAGGTTTTTATTATAAATGAAATAAATACCTTTAATTTAAATGATGTGAGGGAATGAGACATAAAAATGTAACATTTAAATATTTAATTAGAAACCTCTTGACAACATCTTTTCGCGCCTTGCAATAATGATAGTATGGCTTTATTAGCAATGCTACCAACTGCAAAAAAATTTAAGCGTGGAAATTTACGAGCCGATTCAAAAGTATAATGCAGATTTTAGGGGATGGGGGAATGATTTTTTGGGACACATATAAAATTTAATTTTCAAATAGTTTCTTACTCGGCACCTAATAAAAAGGGTATTAACTGTTAAATGCACTATTTTTAATATAAGTTCTAGTCAAAACTAGTCAAATTCATAGAACAAAATAGGTTAATACCTAGTATAATATTATTAAAATATTAAGTTTGGGACACGGTAAGAAAATGATATTTGGAATATTCTGTTACCTCTTATTTATTATTGTGAGATTAAAAAGCTTAAATGAAGTATGGCTCAAGCAGCTTTGATGGTATGGTTTTCATGAAAAATACTAAGTCTACGATACACCATTAATAGTATATAAAACTGAGCATAGACACGATTTTTGCAAATTTCTAAGAAGTACTCGGGTATAAATTTATAATTTAAAACCCGGTATAAATTTTGACATAAGCTAACTTTTTAATTCTTGCATCTAACTACGCATTATTTTGCTAAACCGCTGCAATTTCAATTGCAAACATATGCATTTTTTTTAATTTCCAGTTATATATTTTTTTAATACCTTGTGATAAAAATGGGTAAAAAAAACTCGAGATATATTGTTACAGTTTTGTAAATATAAGAAAAATGATATTATTTTCAATCATAAATATTTCGCTACATTACTAAATTTTTATAAATCGAATACATCTTTAAATGGGCGTTGTAAAACATTAATATCAAAGTATAAAAATCGAATTTGTTCATGGTAAATTTACTGGTTTTTTCCTATATTTACAGACACGTTTAGCTACATAAAAAGCATAAAGGCTAGTTAGGCAACAATAGAGCTGGAATGATGCATCATATTGTTTATATGCTGGCATTCTTTGTCCAATATCTACCTGATAGTGTTCTACACTCGATAGACCGTTTTCTTTCCACGCATTTCCTGTGTACTTGTTTATTTACCTGAACGTGTGTAATAAAAGCAATGATAATGATTATTATATCAATTTAACAGAACCTAACTGAATTCCACTTAGCTATTAATGTAGGAGGTTTACCTGATCGACGTTTTCTGTTATTTAGGGATTAAGTATTGTAATTAGTAAAAGGTAAAAAGTTTAAAAGTAAAACAGACTAATACATCGAAAAAAACGTAAAAGCACATATTAAAAATAGTAAAAGTTAAACAACCGTAGGCAAGTTAAAAATAATATTTGATTAGAAAAAAGTAAAAAAGGAATTACTACGAAATACAGGGTGTTTTCTAAGTAAGGTACAAAACTTAAGAAGGTGAATTCTTATCTCTTTTTATAAAAAAACTTTCTTATAAACAAACATATGTCCGAACTTGCTTTCCTACTGAGATTCAGAGCGTTAAAGTTTTTAAAAATTTTATTTTTTTTAATATTCCAAAACTCTCTTACTGACTTAAATAAAGTTTTGTTTCCTTATGTAATGTAATAAATACCCATAAACAACATGATATAAAAAAAATAATAATAAATATTATTTGCCTGAAAAAAAATTATATTCGTGTATTTTATTAAAAATCGTGAAATTCGTTATTTACTAAGGTAAAAACTATTAATTTCTTTAACCTAAGTCATTCTTCAGAGTATTACTAAACAACCCAAATAAAATTCTAAATTAAAGTGGCTACGTATACTTAATTTCTTTTAAATTGGTTAAAGGGTTTTTAAGAGATTTAAAAAAATGGACTTTTTTAAAAACTTTAATGCCCTGTATCTCAGAAATAGAGCAAGTCTGGACATATGCTTATGGATTCTTTTTTTATAAAAAGACATAAGAAATAACCCCTTAAAGTATTGTACCTTAGTAAGAAAACACCCTGTATATTTCTGGGCTTTAAAAAGTTATAATTAAATAAATTTAGGATAATTTAAGTTTTATTAATTGCGGTGCAATACATGTTGTACGTCTTTCTTAAAATATTTTTAACTGGACATGTCCCTTAAAAAGACATATTCCTCACTTTATTTTAAAAAAATTTCATAAATTTTATAATGATAACTTTTTATGTTTTTTTTTCGCAAAAAATTATTTAAATTTAACTTAGTTAAACTAAAATTATAATAGAACATATTAATTTTAAATATCATTTTAATAATAATTTGCTGCACAAATATATATATATATATTTCTGCCTCTTTTTAAATTTAAAAATAAAATCCCAATATTTTAAATTTTATACCATTTTATGAACCTTAAAAGTTTAAGCAATAGACCTAAATCCAAATTAAATAATTCATAAAAACACAATAATATAAAAATTTATACATACGTACTTTAAAACAATGGACCCAAAATTTTCCCCGGGTTCCGTTAAAACAGATACATCACAACTTTTAATTTTTTCTCCATCTCCTAAACTAGAAGATAAAAGTCCTTCCAAATTTTTAATTTCTCTAACACCGTTCATGGTTCTCGACGAACTGTTTGTTTAACTGGCCATTTATTAATTGATGAATATATTTTTTACTTATTATTATTATTAAACAGACTTTCCCATAAAAATTGTTATTAGTGTAAAAGCTAATAGAGATTTTTCGCACATCCAACACGTAACGGTACAATTATTGGTACTTTGCAACGGCAATGTTAAGATAAATATGGTACTGACAAAGAAAATGCACTTCCAGCGCTTAAGTAGTTAAAGAGAGTGTTTGGGTATTTCTAAAGGTAGAGATTACAGAAAAATTACCAGTAATCTGCTCTGTTTAGGGCTTGACCCCAATTATTCTTTAGTCAGGGCCGGCTCCAACAGAATTTCGATAATATAAAAAAATTGCTTGTGGAATCGCTCTTTAAATAAAAAAAAAAATTTTTAGATTAATATAGTAAGTAAGAATTTTTTTACAAGCTAAAATAAAACTTTTGTTTATGCTTTACATAAACAGGGTGTCAAGTTATAAATTTACATCTAACTTACCTTAACTTTTTTATTTTTATTGTACAAAATAAATAATTATATCAGTTTGCTGGGTTAATTTTGTAGTTCCCAAATCAATAAGTAGATTTTTAATATCTCCTAAAATATACAAGGTAGGACAAGAAGTAGGATTTTTTAAACGGATCACCCTGTATATTATATCACTAATAAAAAGGTATTTTATTAGTTTTGGAAATATGATCATCTAAATTTAAGTATAAAGTGTAAATTTCAATAATGTAGGTAGGTTATGGTATGGCAATAATTGCCCAATGCTTTTATCTATGGCCATATTTCCAAAACAATTAAAGGTAGAACCATAAAATATGATATTGTTAAAACGCTCTTTAAATTATCTTTTAAATGGAGATTCACTATACAGGGTGAATTATTTAAAAATCATACCTTTTGTCGTATCTTGTCCTTGTATATCTTAAGGGAAAAAAGAATTCTGATTAAAGATACAAATACGATAGAAACATCCTAGGAAAATGATGTCTTTTTTTTCTGTTATAAGTAAAAAAGTAAAAACTTAGGATATGTAAGTTTCTTACGTTTCTATAGGGAATTAAAAAATATTTTTCAGACTTGCATGGCCATATTTCGAAAATTAATTGAGATAGGTATATGAAATGTGGTATTTTTTTAAAGGTCTTTAAAAGGTTTCTTTAATGGTTAAATAATATATAGTGTGGTTTATTAAGTGTGCAACAAATAAAAAACTTTTTATTTGCAATTTGTCAGAAAATTTTATTCTTCATAAAAGTTGGTGCATGGTCTCGAACTCAATAGGCAGTAGTTAGTTTTATAAAAAGTTCGATGGTATACAGAGTAGGTCAAAAAGATTTTAAAATGCTTAGGAGTAAAGTACCCTTATTTCTAAAAACACAAAGAAATGTTAAATACAAAAGTTATTAAAAAAAAGGTATGCCTGAATATCATCATGGCCTCCTATTCAAGTTTTATCTATTTATTTTTAAATTTCAAGTTATCTGTTCCACATTTTCATAAAAATTATGAACAAAATTTTACAAAGTAAACAAGGAATTTTTATACCCATTTTATTATTAATATTATATTTGCCTTAATTAAAAGCATATTTTTTTAATTTTAGGGCCCTAGTATATATCCTTACAACAAACTTAAAGTTAGCGGTTAGCTGAAAATATAAATGCAGTTCAATATTAGTTGATTGAAACTGCTTTAAAGAAATATTGAATCAGAGTTAAACAAATCTGTATCATGCACGGTAAATTCAAAATTATTCAAAAAACTTAGGAATTTGAATAGAAGGCCAGGATTTGGTACTTAGGCATAACTTTTATTCAACAAACCTTTTTATCTAACATTTTGTTATATTTTTAAAAATAAGGGTAAAATTAAGGAGTTTTTGCTTTTTTACCTACGCTGTACATTATTTAACTTTTAATGGGACTAATTACTGCTAATACAGTTTCGGACCATGCACCAACTTTTATAAAGAAGAAACTTTTTGAGAAATTACAAATAAAAAGTTTTTCATTTGTTGCACACTTAATGGACCACACTGTATAGGGCGTTTCATTTTAAGAAAATCATGTTTTTTGTCGTACCCTGTATATCTTAAAAGATAATGAAAGAGCTTACAACCAATTCGAAAACTACAAAATTAACCCAACAAACTAATATTTTAAATAATTTTTTACGATACAAAATAAAAGAGTTAACAGAGGTGTAAAATTATAACTTGATACTCGGTACCTATTGTGGAAGATTTAATTTTTATAGAAATGCGATTTTTATTAAGTTAAAGATGTACCATCGTGCCCAAAAAAACTAGGACATTAAGTTACAAGTCGGCAAGTGTCTCCTGGTCTATAAGAATCGCTTTACTTATATTTGGAAATTTTTTGACATGGCTGTCACAAAATTACATTGACAACATCAAAACATAATTATTCTAATAGATCAGGAGATAAAACTAAAATTGACCCAGTTTTTATGGGCACGATGGGACATAGCTTTTTAATTTTTTGTATCTAAAATCTAAGACGTAGGACTCACACATATAATATATCAGATGCTTTTGGCCTAAACAAAAACATTGTTGAAAATAATTTTTATATTTTAAATTTTGCAAAAAAAAATATGGACAAATCTTAAATCTTGGCAAAGTATTTAGATTTAAAAGAAAAACTATAGCCACTTGCTTACTTTTATTTTTTTATGCAATTGTTTCAGTAGTTAACAGAAAAAGTATGTATGTCAATTTACTGTCAAAATATGTAATTTAACAATAAAATTTGACCAACTACCGATAAAGGATTTCCTTATAAAACACCAAGCTTTTTTTTTTTTAATCGTTAACTGTAATGAATTTATACAATTTAAAATTTTCTCGCAGAATTAACAAACTTGTTTTGTTACTACGAACATAATGGTTTCTTTAAAAATCTGGGCATGATTTCCCATTAAAGGTCTTACTCGTCCTTTTTTCCTATGTCTTTTTGTTTTTTTTTTTTTTTTTCAGCTGAGAATTTTACCCATTTTAATAATCAGTTTTACTTAGCTTGACCTGTTTATTTATTTGTTTTTTTGTTATTTGGGACAAATTTAGTAATCGGAATTTGGCCCCCTACCTGAATATAGATCGATCTGAAATTTTGGTACACACTCTGAATCTTGATGACAATACAATATAAAACTTACATGCTTTATAAATGGCGGATTACATATTACTTCACTACAACCCCTGTATCAAAGGAAAGGGGTTGATTGGTAGAATAAGCTCATTTTGAAAAAAATAAATTCAATATTGCCGCCGCCACAAAATGGCAAACACAACTACCTCAATATGAGTATCAAATGAAAGGGCTTGATTGGTAGAATAGAGCTCACTATGAAAAAAACCAAGATGGCCGCCGCCAAAATCGCGAATTACGTAATTTCCACAACTACCAGATCGTACCAATCTTCTCATCAATCTGGGGTATTAATCAGACAAATATCTTTGGTTAGTGCTGGTTAGCAAAAAAATGTACTCAGTAGAATGAGAAGTATTAACTAACAGCAAAACTAAAAACTTTAAAATAAATTATATTTAAAAAAATGTGAAACGGTTTTATTGTACTAAAAGCTAAAAATAATTCGGTAAGTAGTAGCTAATAGATAGCGCCAATCTTTCATAATTTAAAATGCTTTAAGAAGACTACAGACGCTATGCCAACAATGCATAAGACATCATGGTTACCAATTCGAACAGTATTTATAAAATTAGTGGTTAAGTTTGTATTTTAAGGGGATGCCGTAGCACGTTAAATGAGCTAAAACGCGATTCGATGCCGTTTTTTAAATATTTGTTTGAGAAAAACTTATATATTGAAAAGTTTCTTAAAATGATCCAAAGATTATCGGAAAGTTGGTTATTTTTACTGTTTTGTAATTTTGGGAAATTTAATGTGTTAATTATTACCATTACCAAAAATCAATTAACTTTCCGATAATCTTTGGATCATTTTAAAAACTTTTTCTTAAAACAAATATTTAAAAACGGCAGCGAATCGCGTTTTAGCTAATTTAACGTGCTACGGCATCCTCTTAAGGCTAAGAGCAATTCTAGCGTAAAACTGTTATTTTTATCCATGAGGTTGTCTTGTTAATAAATGTTTATATTACTAGACTATTTTTGGGTGCGAGAAGGCATTTGACGTTGATTAATTTGACTGTCATTAATTTAAACCAAAGTCGCCTATGTTAAAAAGTTAATAATTACGTCATGTTTTCATTTATAAAAATAAGTTTTGACTATATTATATTTTTAGAAAGCTCTCAGCGCAGCCTGACAAATAATATGACGAAAAAATATACGGGGTGTTTCATTTAAAAAGTGCAACTTAATATCTAATATCTCAAAGAAAGTAAACCCGAGAAAAATTTCAAGTACGACACTGTATTCTGCGTAAAAAGTTCTATAAGGGCCGGTTTTTATTTTTGATAAGTTATCAGATACCTGAGATACGAGGGGAAACCGAAACTACAACATTTTAAAAATTACCCTGTAGCGAAGAAACATCCACATCGCTTTGTTCATACTTGGACACAATATCCCCAAAGATCAAATGTATTAGTGGGAATTATCGGACATCACATCATTTGACCATTTTTTAAGGGTATAATCTGACAGCAGAAACCCATTTAAACTTATTTAAAATCAAATTGGACCCGCCTTGAAAGAAGCTGTTCAAGAAGATCAAATGATCTGGTACCAAATGGATGGTGGACCGTCCATAATGCCTATATGGTTAAAGAGTACCTGAAAAATGCTTTTAACGGCAATGATATTGCAAGCAATATGCCTGATACTTTGGCCAGCCAGGTCACCTGAACTTTCACCGTCTGTGGGGTCACTTAAAAAGTGCCATTTATAAAAGTGTTAAATTTGAGAAAATAACCAAGCTATGAAAGCTATTTTGTTAGAATGAAATCAAATTTCCAAATATCAACTTAATAACGTTAGAAATAAATTTTGTTTTCAGTTGGGCTATTGTTTAGCTTTTAATGGGAGATTATTTGAACATTTAATGAATTTTTATGTAATTATCTTTAATTAGAAAAAGTTATTGTATTTTATTTCCTTTAATTTTTTCACGGCTATTGAAATATAAAGAGTTCTGTTCTCTCTTTTTTCTTAATCTATTTTTGATCTTCCGAGTTTACCATTTACAATTATTTATTGCAATAGCTTTATAAATACGCCTAATAGTTGAAATTGACCAGACAGGCTTGAAAATATTTCGGATATTGCTATTAGTTCAATTAAATTCCAGTATCATAAAATTATTTTTAAATAATCTATAGTAACAATTGTTATTGGTTAAACTAAATTGTTACATTAAAAAAAGGGGTGAAAAAATATCCTTTCCCTGTCTTTACTTTGAATGTCATGGTTGTAAAATTAATGAAAAAAAACCTTAAATTTGATGTAAGATTTGACAAAACCTAATAACAAATTGTTTGCTGGTGGCTGCTGTCTGTTTGGTTTACGTGAACCGAAAATTTGGTAATATTGCAATTACATTTACTTGAATAATTCAATATTTGCCTAATATATTTTTTTAAACTCTTTAAAAACTTACCCACACTTTTTAAATATACAGGGGAGCCAATAATTAACCCCCTAAAAAGGTACATGGGATTTCCGAAGTTTTTGCTTGCCGACGCACCACCCGGTATAGTTTTTGCTTGCACTAAACCACTTAAATGCAAATATCTCGAAAACGGTGGCTCGGAGCCATTCTTATAAAGTGCCCATACTTTTGTGTAGATAACATAAGAAAATATACTGGTTTACTTGGATGGTATATACAGAATAGCACAAAAAGTTGGGTTATTTAAGAAAAATTCAAAGTAGTATAGGTTGCGTCCTCTAGTTAACACATTAAAATCAACATCAGATATGGATACCTTATGTCAAAAAACCGCTAGATACCGAGTTTTATTACTATATTGAAAACGTGTCAAATATCAAAATTAATTAAAAATATTTTTTGAAGTGTGATACCCAGTGTCTCAATTAATATTAACTTTTAAGCTAAGGTGAGTTAAGATAAATCGAAATATTTTTACTTCACAACTTCCCAGTTGGATTTTGGTCCATTGCTTAGGGACCACCCTGTAAAATATAGTTTTTTTAACAAAGGTAGGGCTAAATCCTTTTTTTTTTAGATTCTTAACACAGTTATTCTTATTAATAGGTAATAATTTTTTAAGTTTTAAAAATATTTCGTAAATACAAATATCTTCCTTTTCATTTAATTCACCAGACATAAATGGTTAAATAACGTAAGAGTTAAAAAATATACACATACATTCTCTAATATTAAGTTGATCCAACATTTGTGCAGTAACATATAATTTCGACGATTATTTGAAATGTTATGTAAGTATATCTGGCGTTTAAAACAAGTTTTTTTATAATTAGCATGCAAAAACAAATTAGCAAGTCGTGATAATTTTTAAAAGCCTTTTGGGAAAGACTTACCGTCTGGTTAAAAAACAAATATGTATGTATGTATTTGTTTCACATAAAAATAAATAATTTAAAGTTTATGATAAAAAATTATTTTTAATTACTTATATACAGGGTTATCTTTAAGTTGGTATTTCCCTTTTAACACTGCATAAAATAAAAGAAAATAGAAACAATTTTCCAATAAAATTATGTTCAGAAATGCTTTCTTTCCGAGATACAGTTTAAATAAAAAAAAACTTTTTGTCTTAACTTTCCTAGCACTTTAGATAGTTCTACAAGATTTTGTATACTTATTCTGACCATTACATTACATTTTTCTGCTGTAAAAGTTTTAAAAAACTAACCAGTGGCGTTCGAACAAGATTTGTACTGTATTTTTTTAAATAAAAAATAGTACGCCACTGCTTTTCCTTTAAATCAGCATTATTTACTTTGGTGTTAATTTAGTTTTCTAATATTTTTCTGTAGGACAAACGATTTTCGTTTAAAAATAAAAACCATTTTCAGTAATGGCAAAATCGCCAAAACTTTGTATGGTGGGGGAGTGTGTAAACTACTGGCTTTCGACTGGTTTTTAGGGTTCATTTTCCCAGGAACTACCGAGCTGAATTAAAAAAACTAAAACTATTACAAACGCCCTTTTCTTAATCACCCTTTCCATTTAAACTTTTTGACTTTTGTGTTAGTATCGGAAAAGGAAAACCTGAACAAGTATATTTTGACACAAAAATGCGTCCAAGTAAAAATAAAAAATTACGTATTTTAGGATTTTATATAAATGTACAAATTTATACAGGGTGGCTATTTTTAACTAAAATGTACTGTGTATTTGCGTGATCTACATATCATGTAAAATTAAACTGTATTTCTTAACAAAAATTCGTTAAAAAATATAAAAACTTAAAAATAAAATAAATAAAAGTTTATAAATAAATAAAATTCGATCCTGTATGCAAAATTACTATGACAGCTGATAAGAGAGTTATTTATTGAGATTCAAACAAAAAAGGAAATTCCGAACTTTTTACTTTTGGGGAATAATGGTTATTTTATTGTTTTTTTATTATTCCGATGGTATTATGAAATTAACTATAGCAAAACAAATTTTAAAAACAAAACAAAATATATAAATGTATCTTCAGTACTTAAAGTTTAAGATCCGGAATAGAAACGAGTCAAATCACTTCAAATTTTGTCTATGGGGGTTTTTGGGGCGCTGATCACGAATCTGAACAAAATGTTTCTTTTTTGAAAACGTTTTGTTTTCGAGATATCCATCATCAAAGTGGAAAATCAAACGAATTTTATTTTTACTATATTCCTTCTTCCTTTTGCACACAATCCTTGATTTAAAGCTAAAGTGGCCCACAATATTCGATTTTACCTTTTAAAACCCCGTATTTTACACCATTTACCAAATAATACCATTACCATTACCATTACCATTTATTTTTTAATTATTTATTTCACTCATGACACAAATGTCAAACTATCTTCAGATTTTGCTATACTAAAAAGCACAACATTTGAACCCTTTTTAATTTAAATATTAAGAAATTTTTAATTTGTATTTTTTACCTTAATTTTAACTTGTCAACTTTGGCAGACTTGCCACCAAAACGTCGTTTTTAATTAAAATACTTTGGGTTTTCTGGGCGGTTATTCTTTATTTTATTTCAGGCGACCGGCCAGTTCATAGAGGTCAATATGGCTGAACAGGGTCAGCTCGTATACTCCGGGACCAGGACTAAAGCGGTCTTATTCTTCGTAGGTTTTTGGCTTGTACCCAACGGAAAGACCATCCAATAAATGAAACCGCCAAACCCATACAGGGCATATCTTCAACAGATATTTGGCAAACAGTAAAAAATTAAATACATTTTTCGGAAATTTATCATGTGTTGGCCAGTATATGGATGTGACGAATTTTAAGTTTAAATTTTTTATTATGACAATTACTTTAATATTTTTAGAACCATATACTGTATAGGCATCATTAAAAGGTATATTGACCAGTAAAGCAACAACAAAGGAAATGCGATTAGTCATCCTATCCGAAATGTTTACGTGGAAATGACGTATGAAATCCGTGCTCCCAGCTTGAACGCCAACTAAAGAGGTGTCGCACAAAACAAATAAAAAAGCACGCGTGATCTTTTGGGAACGTCGACGAATTTTTCAAATAATGCATATGTGCTCATTTTTGGGCGAGCGTCGACGCTCATAGAAATTGAACGTTTGAAATAACGCCCCCTGTATTCGCGTTTTCCACACATTGGCCACAAACGACTTCATTAAGCTGATTCTGTATAGCTTTTTCTAATATCCTAAGGATCCATGAATAGCCCAAAAGAAAAACTAACACGCAACATTGTTTAAGACAAATTGTACAACTTAAGTAGATTCAACTGTTGAAACGATAATCGCATGATAAAAAATTTTAGTGATTTAAAAATTTTGCTTATAAACTAAGACTGTTAAACAGTTTTTAATATAACTGTTTGGATATTATGTCAACTTACCTTTCTTTTAATAATTTAATTTTTTTAATTAATTCCTGACACCATGTTCAAAATGTGAATTATTAAGTTCTGAAAATTCAGGTGTAATGAATGATTTTTTAAGTATCACTATCTTATAATAAGTTTTTACATAAACGGTAGGTGTTTCGTTTTTTTTTTTTTTTTAACTAAGTATTTGTTTTTTTTTGTAGTTGAGGTCAGTATAACTCAACCTTAAAATAAGGGTTTGCGTTGGTAAGGTTGCTAGATTACATAAAATATTGTCACTTCCTAATACAATCGATTTATACCCCAATCTTTTTGTTTTTTTGCATTGCATATAGCATAAAAGATGCTTGATAAAAGAAAATAAAATATAACAAAAAAATAAATAACCTTGCGTAAAAATGCACTAATTTTTAAAAACCCTTATATTAGTTATTTTTATAAGATAATACAATTTTTCATATCTTTTAAAATCAATTAAACTAAAACTGTAAACACGAATTGATATCAAAAACCATAAAAAATAATTTTAAATTTAAGTAATAAAATTTAATCTGTTAATTGATCACTTAAGATTAAGTATGTAAGGTTTTTAATTTTCTTTTATATATATAATATATATATATATATATATATATATATATATATATATATATATATATATATATATATACAGGGTGGCCCACTATATTCGACACGGTCTGTAGCTGGATAACCATGGGGTTTTAAAAAAGTAAATACTGGAACATATACAGGTCGGCTAAGACCACAGTATAAAATTATTTTAGTCTATACAGGGTGTCTCAAAAAGTGTGACGTATCAAAGTTATATTTTTTAAATGGAACACCCTATATTTTATGACGGTTTTAGATTCTACATAAAAAAATTAATTAAGTTTGTTTATAGTACTAAGTGTCTAATTTTATTCGTTTTTGTGATATTTAATTTTTTTCAAAATGCAGGGTGCAATTAAATTAATTTTATTTTAACCATATAAATTCCTTAAACTTTAAAATTCGTTACAAGATTAGGAAAAGTCTGCCTTATCATACGTAGGTCATATCAAGATCATAGATTATACAGAGTGATCAAAAAATAATTTTAATTTTTTAGAAAGTCAAATTGCAATATCTCTCTTATTTTAAATGGAACAAACTGTATTTTTTTACACCACATGATGACAAACCAAATGCTCTTTGAAATGGTGTATAGGTTGCCTATACCTATCTTTTATACTTTTTAAGTAAATTCCGTTTTAACATATTTTTATTCCAAATGTTAATTTAAATGTAAGTAGGCTGTGATATAGCCTATGCCTATTTAATAAGCCGTTATTGCAAAATGTAAATTTGTTGGAAAAACAATCCTAATAACGCCTCTGGTCAGTTATGACGATATTCTGTGACCTATAACTCGTTTCTTCCATTATCCATAATCACTGTGTCAAATTTTTTAAAGCAACTATTAAGGTTTTTAGATGTTTTCTCCTGGAATATTTTTCAGGATTAACTCTAGACTAAAGTAAACCATTTTTTTACATCCTACCAGTATTATATCATCTTGTTGTTGTAGAAGAAGGGTTTTTATTTAAAATCATTGAAATTTTTTAAGCTGACTAAAACACTAGTAGTCAATAAATGGTCGTTGTTATTTACTTAAGAAAAATATTAATGGCTGCTATGTCACAGCCAACTTTAATTTAAATAAACATTTGGACTAAAAGTTTGTAAAAACAGATTTTACTAAAAAGCACAAAAGATAGGTATAGGCAACCTATACACCATTTGAAAGAGTATTTTATTTGTCATCATGTAACGTAAAATAATACAGGGTGTTTCATTTAAAATAAGAGGGATATGGCTATTTGATTTTCTGAAAAATTGAAATTATTTTTTGATCACCCTGTACAATATTTGATCTTGATTTGACCTACGTATAATATGGCAGACTTTTTCTAATCTTGTTACACATTTTAAAGTTTAAAGTGTTAAAAGTGTTAAAGTAAAATCAATTTAATTTTACCTCTGCATTTTTCAAAAAAAATCAAATATCACAAAAACGAATAAAATGAGACACTTAGTACTATAAACAAACTTGAGTTATTTTTTAAAGTTGAATCTAAAACCGTCATAAAATATAGGGTGTTCTATTAAAAAAACTATAAGTTTGATACGTCACACGTTTTTGAGACACCCTGTATAGACTAAAATAATTTTATACTGTGGTCTTAGCCGACCTGTATATGTTCCAGTTTTTACTTTTTTAATCGAATATGGTGAGCCACCCTGTATATATATATATATATATATATATATATATATATATATATATATATATATATATATATATATATATATATATATATATATACAGGGTAGCTTAAATATTTTATTTTCTGAAGATCAGTAGAGGCTATTACAAAATGTTGTTAAGAAATTTTAAGGGGAAATTTTTCATTGAATGAAAAATGAATAATATAAAGATGTAGATTATTTACACGTATATAGGGTAATTATTACTCTAGAGGTACGTAGAATTTTTTTTTTTTTTTGTATAAGACAAATGGTGACTAATATAGTAAAAAAACTTAAGTAACATATTTTTCTTAGGAAGATAATAGAGAATTATTGCACAGTAAAATAAGGCCAGGCACTAATAATACCGGCCTTATTTTGATATCTCAGCTTGCGCAAATGCATGGTAGGATAAGGACTCCCTTAATAAGTATAGTGCTTGGCTTTATTTATGTCGGTTTTAGGTCGTGCCTTATTTTGGTCTTATTTAAACTTCGCAACTGTTCGTCTAACCGAACCAAATGGGATTTTTTCTTAAAACTTTTTTAAATTTCTTTTCAGTGGTGATTCAATATACAGAGTATTTCAACAGGTTTGTGTTATTACTTTAAAAACAGTCAATGGAAAAAAAATATAGGAGCGCCACTAAATTCTATGTAAAAATCTCTAAACCTTTGCCACTTACATCTTATTTCCATTTCTAATAACAAGAAGGTCATAAGTGCCTGCCCAAATTGATAAAATGTAATAAACACTTTGTATATACAAAACGAACTAAGTTACCTATGACTTAGACCGCTTTCAAACCGGCGACTTTTTGCAGTCGAAGTTGACCCCAAAAAGTCGATCGTTTGTGGTTGATTGTCGCTACTTGCAGTTGTCATTTAACAACCATGGAAAAAGCTATTCCTTTTCATATGGGCGTTTTCTCGACTGCAACCGAACTTCTGCCGCTGATTG
Source organism: Listronotus bonariensis (assembly GCA_014170235.1). Classification (NCBI taxonomy): domain Eukaryota; kingdom Metazoa; phylum Arthropoda; class Insecta; order Coleoptera; family Curculionidae; genus Listronotus; species Listronotus bonariensis. Next base: position 19,246 of record JACEGR010000947.1, on the reverse strand, counting down.
TCGCCGATCCCGTCGAATGACTACACATTAGTTACATCTACAGTTGTAGTCGAAATTGGCGACAATATTTTTGTAATCAACTTCGACTGCAAAAAGTCGCCCGTCGAAAGCGGCCTTAGTTCCACCCCTAAGTTTTTTTGCCAATTAAAACGGAAAATGTGCTAATAGATATATTTTATCTCTTTTTGTTTTAGTTTAAGAAATAAATAATTTAATAAAAAACTATTTTTTTGCTTTTTCATAATTTTATTTTGCAAAAGAATCATTTTATGGACAAAGAAGCAGCAACAATAAATCGGTTTTTTTTCTCCATGCTGCAAAGGGAGACTAAGTCAACCCGCGGGTTTTTAAAATATTTATTATCTGTGGTAAACCACGCATCGTTTTTACCAACGCAGACCATCACAGATCATCGCAGACCATCGAAGACCCGTGTAACCGCACCTTAAATGTTGAATGAAATAAAATATATATATTTTTTAAATATTTTGTGTTTTATTATTTTAATAACCTAATTTATATACAGTTTTAGTAGCTCTAAAAATTATATTTTAAGTCCACTTAACCATATTTCTTTTACTGGTAATAATTGAAAACAGCAATTTCAAGTACTTATCTACTTATTTACTTTCAATAAGCTTTCTTTGTTTTAGAAATATTTACAATACATCTTATATCTACTTTACAGTACATTAATACACAGGATGTTCATTTTAAAAGTATCTGCAGAAAGAGACAAATTTAAAAAATCGAGTAAACACGTAAAACACGTAAAGATATTTATTGAGGGGGAACGTTTTTACAAAAAATGGACGGTGGTCCTTCAACCCCTTAACCACCAGGTCCACCATTCCAAAATTCTTAAATAAGAAGGGGAGTCAAGTGATACATTATTTTAAAGCTTTTGACAAATGCTTTATAACCCTAAAGTATAAAATCACTATTTTTATCTACCCAAAAAGATTTCCGAAACTAATTAAGTCAGATATACTTCATGTGGTATTTTCTTAAAGCTCTTTAAAAAATATTTATAATGGTGGTACCAGTAATAATATACAGGGTAGGATAAAAGTGTATATTTATTTAATGAAGCACCCTGTATATTATATTACCAATAAAAAGATCTTTGAAAGAGCTTTAAAAAAATATACATTAGGTACATCTTACTTTATTTGTTTCAGAAATAAGGCCATTTAAATCGGGTATTTGGGTATTTTTTAAATACCGCCGCGCCGCACAGTGCGGACTTCTGTGGACAAAAATCAAAAAACAAACTGGGACAAATAATTTTTTTATTGATGTAAAATTATAGATAAAAGACCAGGTTAGCAATATCTAAACCTATTTGTTTAATTTTATTGTTAGAAATGCGCAAAAATATATATAAACAAAGCTATTTATTAGTCCTCTAAACACCTATTGTTTAAATTGGTTTTGTGGTTAGGTCTTCAAAGTATTTTTTTTCTCTTGGATGTTAGGAAGATAATTATGTACTGTTTATATTAAAGAAAATTAACATATAAACTGGGGGTTTTAAAATATTTTAAATAAATACTTTGGGGGTTTAGGATGGCACATTTTTAATCATTCTATATTTTGATTAGGCCTATAAAATATCGCACAGGTTTGCACCGTTTGATACTATTATGGGTAGTTAGGTAATTCATTCAGAAAAATGACGCAATATATTTTTTTGATAGCCAACTGCTACTAAGGGCACTATTCATTTTTTTGTACAGCAAGTTCTGACAATTAAAATTTAGGTTTTCCTGCATAAATAATTATCGTTTTACGAAATTCAAAAAGCAAATTCATGTTTTTAGAAAAATTAAATAATTTCTACAAACCAAATAATACTTTGTAAAAAAACAAAATTTGATCAGATATCCTTAAGTTATTTCAAAATTCTAGAAAAAAAATGAAAACAATGAAGCCGGAACGAAATGTACTTTCAAAAGCGCTTTACGAAAGAGCCAAGTCGTGAAAGGATCCAAGCAAATTATTTCACTGCATTTTTTGAAACAAAAAAACAGAAAGGGTCAAATATTTGCTGACAAGTAAACCGAAAGAACTGGCGTTATTTTGCAGTTTGCAGTCAAAAATCTTGCACCAAAAAATGATGGCTTGATAGGCGCGTGCCTTTTTATAACGTAAGTAGGCGCGTGGGGGTCAAACTGACCCTCAACTGTAAACATCCAATAATCACTTCTTTCTTTTTAACTGCTAAATTATATTTTTAGTTGGAAGCATTTTCTTTTAATGTATGAATAATTAAATAAAAAAGTTGCCCAGAAAAAAATACTCATATTAAAATATTTAAATGTTATTTAAATTGAGGCCACTGTCATTATTTTAAAAATCTGATTATGGGACAGCAATGCGAGAAAGACAAAAAAATGAATTTTATTATTTTTAGTACACTTCACACTTTGCTTAAGATAACATAAATTAATTAAAATAAATTATATTAGCCCCAAAATGGTTATCCCTTCTTATTAAAATAATAATAAAAAAAACATAATCTTTTTTATTACATTCATTTCTAACAAAATTTTCACATTTTGTCTAGAAAACATAAAATGAAACTAAAAAACGCAATTCTCCTTAAGTAAAAAACATAGAACATAGTTCAAATCCCCTTGATCTCTTTCTTACTACCAACCCCGAACTCTATCAAACATCTGTCACAGCTCCCCTAGGTCGCTCTTATCATGGCTTAGTTACTATGTCTTACCCTGCACATGCCGAGGTAAATGAATACATGCCACCACGCACCGTATGGCACTACAACTCAGCCGACTGGGATGGCCTGAGGGACTTCTTCGCCACTTACCCCTGGAATTCCATCTGCTTTTCTTCTGGTGATTCTTCTGAAATTTGCAATCAACTGACGGAATCAATTCAATTGGGCATTGAAACCTATATTCCACACACCATCAAGAACCCCAAACAATCCAATAACAAACCCTAGTTTTCCAAATCTTGTGATAAAGCTAGAATTTTAAAAGTTCATGCTCACAAAAAGTTTCTACAGGATCCTAGTCCAGAAAACCGATAGGCCAGCATTGAAACAAGAAACTACTACAATCAAACAATTTCTAAAGCCAAAGACTCCTTCGACAATCGTATTAAAAACAAAGTTCTTTCTTGCTCAAATGGCAGCAAATCTTGCTGGTCCTTTGCGAAAAACATAAGTAGGAATTTTTGTACCAGTTCTTTTCCGCCACTAGCTTTGGAAGATGAAATTGTTTTTACCGCTAAAGGAAAGGCAGTATTATTTGCCAAACAATTTGCTGCCAATTCAACCCTTGACCCTCCCGTATATCATCCAATTCCAGCGGTTGCCCCAGTTCCTCATAAAATGCCCGATATTATTTTTAAGGTAAAACACATTAAGCGTATTCTTTCTTCCCTTAACACCAAGAAATCGTCTGGGCTGGATGGCATACCAGCAATCGTTTTAAAAGAATGTGCTCCAGAACTTGCACCAATCTTAACTCGGCTCTTTCGAATTTCTTACAACACAGGTATCTTTCTGGAAAGCTACACGTGTTCAACCTATTCCCAAGAAAGGATCTAAATCTCTTCCATCTAACTATAGACCAATTTCAATTCTCTCAGTTCTTTGTAAAGTAATGGAAAAACTAATTAATTCACAAATTCTTAAGTACTTAGAAAAACACAAAATTTTGCATGACAGGCAGTATGGATTTCGCCACAAAAGATCTACAGCAGATCTACTTTCCTTCGTATCAAACTGCTGGAATAAGTCTCTTGAGTTTCTAGGTGAGTCCCAGATCGTTGCTCTTGATATATCCAAGACTTTTGACCAGGTTTGGCATGCCGCACTTCTTAATAAACTTCCCTCATATGGTCTTTCAACTAAACTCTTTACTTGGCTCTCTAGTTATCTATCTGATCGTCGTATATCAGTTATTGTGGACGACCATTCTTCAAGCTTTCACCAAGTAAATGCTGGTGTCCCTCAGGGCTCAGTTCTGGCACCAACATTGTTTCTTCTTCACATCAACGACCTTCTCTCGTCCACAACTAATTCCATGCATAGTTTCGCCGACGATAGTACCCTTCACTCCAGTTTTCAGGTTCCTAAACCCATTACTAAACCTGACTTGGAAAACAAACGCAGAGCGATGCAGATATCTCTTTCGCAGGATCTTAATTTAATATTGGATTGGGGCGCTAAAAATCTCGTCCATTTTAATGCATCCAAAACACAATCATGTTCCTTGTCGCGAAAAGAGTCATCAAATACTTATCCTCTACTTATGAGCGGCCAAGTTTTACAGAGCAAAGACACCTTTAATCTTGTGGGCGTCACATTTGAAAGTAACCTTAACTGGCATAAACACATTGTATCTATAGCCACAGCAGCTTCAAAAAAGCTTGGATTTCTCTTTCGAGCCAAAAAGTATTTTCCCCCTTCTAATTTATACACTTTATATGTGTCCCAAATCCGACCTCCCTTGAAATATTGTTCTCATATCTGGGGCATGGCGTCCCCCACAACCCTAAGCATTCTTGATTCTATTCAAAGAAGAGCTATTCGTCTCATTAATGATCCTTCACTTACAGAAAAGCTTCCCTCTCTTGCCCATCGTCGGGCTGTGGGGGATTTATCGCTTTTTTATAGGTACTTCCATGGCTGCTGCTCTGAAGAATTGTCCAGTATAGTTCCTCCACTTACGGTTCCCAACAGAGAAACTCGTGGTTCCGCGCGTATGCATTCCTATACGGTCCAACTAGACAGGCCCCGAACTTCCCACTTTATTCGTTCTTTTATCCCTAGAGCTTCTAGGTTGTGGAACCTGCTGCCCGCGGAGGTCTTTCCTTCCCCCAAATCTTCAAGTATTTAAATCCCGTGTCAACAAACTCCCTGTTACCTCCCTTAAGACACCCACGGTACGTTAGTATTTTGGCTTTTAGCCTTCGTGGATTGTCCAAAGATAAAAAAAATTAAAATATTTATAATACCAAATGGAGTAGGAGTTTATTTTGAATCTGTTCCTTCTTGTTATCTTAAAGCTAGGTACTGCTTACAAATTGTTTTCATATTATTGACATATTATGGTGGTTTGTATTTCACACAAAAGTTTGATGTCTTATTGTTTTTTGTCAGGAACAAACAATACATCTCTTTCGACTCTGAACCTCCCGCAACTCGATAAACCTATATATTGCTTGAAACTATAACATTAGTAGGTGCGTGGGGTTCGCGAAAAAAACATGAATTTTTTGAGTGAATGGTGTTGTTTTGTGTTTTTTTGTTATTAGCATATACCTAACGAGGTTTCAGGAAGGTACCCAAAGATTTTTTTCTAATTGTAAAACTCCCCCAGAGTAATTACAAAAATGACAACCCCCGCGCACCCACTTACGGGTTAAATAAATTAAATGAGAGTTTATGCACCTTAATATGTACAAAAAAAAAAATATATATATATATATATATATATATATATATATATATATATATATATAACATGAGTACAGAAACGTAAATTTTTTACGATTTGGCATGTTAGGTATTTTTGCCCCTAAAACTTTATTTTGCATTTATCAAAATCCTTTTAAAGTAGTAGATGAGTTTTGGCTCCTGTAGTGTATAGGTAAAATTCATATTTAAACTAACCAGCGAAAAAAAACACACTTTAAGCATTTAATTTTAATTTTTTTTTTTTTAAGAAAATGCTGCCTGAAAAATTGCTACAAATCCAATAAAATTAAAATAAGTCACTAATAAATAAACAATTTTTTTACAAACAGTAAGTCAGAACTTAACCCTTGTAAGGCCTTTTAAGGTCCTCCTAAGGTTCTTTAAACCAAAATCAATCTGGCTCTTAAAAAGCTACTTTACTTTCTCAATATCCAGTGGCTCCCAGGTGGTTTTGCTAAACATAAAGACTTAACGGCACGAACATCACTGATTTAGGGTGCAGAGGAGCGGGAAGAGAGTACAAACCAGTGGTACGACCGAGGTTTTTTCCGGACCGCGACGGTCATGTTATTTGGAAAAAGGACCCTAATAAAAGTAGTTGGTGGTTTTAACCATTTATAATAGATTTGAGTGTACCATGGTAATTGCAAGTCTTATCTTAATATTAAAATCAATTTAAAAAATGAAAAATAAACTATTTACGATGCAATGGATAAAACACCCTGTGTCATGGAAACGCAGAATATCCTGAGGTTTTGTATTTTTAAGATGTGCAAATACATTACAAAATATACCTACATATGTGGGCTTCGATTGCCTTTTCAGGCCTTAAAGACAAGACAGCAGCCGGGAGAAGCTGGGGCTGGTGTTAATCCTTGGTAAAAAGGATGTATAGGTGATAACGAACGCTATAGGGCAAATATTTTACACAATATGTGAAAAAGTAATCTGTCTTCTTTGAGCTGCTGATTTTAGGATGTAATTTAAAGTTCTACTGGAAAAAGACAGGAAAACAGTTTGTTTTATTTCAGGTACAACGTAGCGAATATACCACCATTGGTCTGTTTGTCAGTCTGTAAAGTATTCTCGAATCTCTATTAGACCATATCGAACGCGAGATGTCGCATGAAAAGTCAAAAATGTATTCTGAAATCTCGAAATAGGCATTTTTTATGCGAGAAAATTATGCGAAGTCTAAACCATGCGTCATTAGTATGTCGTTTTCGAAAATCAAAAATACTTGTGTAGTTTTTTTTGAGAATCTTTAAAGGTGAATTTAAGGGTAAACTTACCACTTAAGAGGTCTTTGTCATTTGTAACAAGATCAATACGTTTTACTTTTGAATTCGGCTACAGTACTTAAGTTTCTTGCTTACTAAAAGGATAATATACAAGTTGTTTAAAACTTCTGCATTATACAGGGTGTCCAGTAACTCTATACAGGGTGTCCAGTAACTCAACCGACAAACTTTAAGGAGTGAATCTACAATGAAAATTAGGAAAAAACTTACCATAAACGTATGTCTTAGTTTCTCGAACTACACGGTGCTACTTTTTTGTTTAAATGTTGTTTTTTATATAGCTTTTATACCCGATCGAATATTTAAAAAAAAAAATTGGAAAATACAAAGAAAAATATTGGCATACAGGAAAAAATAAGTTGTACCAAGTGTCATTCATGAGGGGTTTAAAGTAAATTCTTTAAGAAAAAAAATTGTATAATACTGTATTTTTTTAATATATAATAAATATATACTTTTAATCTTTTTTTATCTTTGTACATTCCACGAAGGCTGAAAGCCCAAATACTAACGTACCGTGGGTGTCTTAAGCAGGGTAAGAGTTTAGTTTAAAACAGATTTGATCTATTGATTTTTTTGTTTGATGTACGGTTTTGGCATGGTCGGTTTGTATTCCCTATATCAAATTCTACAGTAAAAAAAAATTTTCGTAATTTATTCTTTAATTAGATAGGAATTTGATCATGCCGAGAACACCTTACACCAAACAAAATATGTTAAAAAATAAAATTTGTTTTAAACTAAACAAATATTTTAAAAATATTTTTATTTTAAAAAAATGCAGTGGCGTATCAAATTTTTAAAAATATTGACCTTAAATTTCTCGGGACGACATGATATAAAAATTTTTTCCTTGTATGCCAAAAAATGTCTTTTGGTTACTTCCATTTCTTTTTAAATATCTAATTGGGTATAAAAGCTATTAATAAAGCAATATTTTTTAAACAATGTTGACACCCAGTAGTTCAATAACTAAGACGTTTAGAATAAATATTTATATGAAGTTCTCTTTCTAATTTTCATTGTAAAATCACCCCTTAACGTTTGTCAGTTAAGTTATTGGACACCCTATATACCAACTACATGACAAATAACCATTTTTAGGCAAAAACCTTAAAAACACTTACTTTCTTAAAAGCCAAATAAACACGTAACAACAAATTAAAAAGAAAATATTTTAAATGAAGTCGCATGGTCAAATTTAAAAAAAAAATGGAAAAGCTCAGAGAACACGTATTTACTTTCTCATACAGCGTACGAGAGAAAAGGCTATAAAAAAACTTTTTTTTGCCATATTTTGGAATTATTAGATGTTTTAAAACAGATTCTTCCTCCTTTTAGACAAACAATCCGATGTTGCAACATTTCCTACAAGCGACAAATTGTCGATCGCGAGATTGAAGTCGAAAACTGTTCGAAGAATACCACCTTCCAAAAATGTTTGACATAAACGTGCGACATTTATCGCAAGCGAGATTTTTGTGCCAGATTTCAGAGTTCAGGCCCAGGAGGCTAATTCTTCAATCTCGACTAAAATGTCGCAATCAACAAATGTCACATTTAAATCTCGATTATACCTTTTGTTTCCGATTCTTAAGTGTAAGACCGACGCAAACATCAGATTTTCTACCTTGTCATTGGTTGTATTTAAAAAATAAAATGTGACAATCAATGACAATGCAGACATTTTTAAGTCAGATCGACTAATCGGATGAAAAAATCTGATGTTTGCGGCCGGCCTTAGCGACTTTTAATCTCGAAAGGTAAAACTTGTCAACAAAGTAAAAGTTGATAAGTGAACGGTAAAATATATTCTAAGGAGAGAACCAAGAAAACATAATCAACAAAAAATACAATTGACCATTCCGTCAATTCAGGGTTCAAGGTTTTTGTCGTTATAGATTTTAACAATGATTTATGACAACTCTGTATTTATTAATTGTAAAAATATTAATGCAGTCTACTAAAATAGTTCTTTCTCTACAAGAAACTCAACCCCAACTCATATTAAAGACTTTTGTTTAGAAGAAACTGATGCTTATGTAATGGCTTGCAAACGTCAAAAACATATAATATATATGATGTTCTATCTAAAATAAGGAAGTTGACATCAACTTCCGGTATGACTAGAAGTGGTAGAGCTGTCAAAATATTTTAGTCGTATGTCCCCCACTGACTTTATAAAGTAACCAAATTTTTAAAATCTTCCAAAGCGTACTTTTTGAGAAATCGATCGCGGCAGTTCTTGGTGGGACACCCTGTATATATAATATAAAAATTAATGGTTCTTGATCCTTGATATAAATACATTAATAAAAGGTAAAGTTCTTTAGGCATATGGCTCCCTTATACAAACAATTGTTTGTTGTTCCAGCAGTAGTGTTAAGATGTTGAAAACATGTTGGAAACTGTTTGAAAAGTTTGCAAACTTTCTTCAAACATTACCGACAAATTTTTAACATAACCTTTCTTGTATTGACGTATAAGCAGTATGAACGCCTTGTTTATTTTTCGTTTCAGCAGAAAACTGTTGCCAACAATTCTGCGTTTTACGATTGTTGCTAACATGTTTCCAACATTCTGTTGAAACAAACCTATTAATAAAAGATTAAGCTCTTTTGGCTCATGGCTCCTTAATGACAGTAAAAATTAATAAATTACATGTCAGATTTCGGCTACCATGATTGGTTGTTAAAAAATTACGGAGTCTTCAGAAGAAAATGGATTACCCCGGGCCCGACCAAAACGGCAGCATGCGTTTCGTCTTCGTTAACACTTGTCACAGCCGCTTCAGGTCGTCGACGCCTTGATGATGCCCCGATTGACGATAAATAGCCTTTCTATATACCAGAACTGACAAATATAGACAACCGGTGCCATCTCACCAAGAAATTTAAAAACAACCAGCCATGGCATCGATAGGTTTAAACTTTAAACGTGTTTCCATGGACCACTTTTTGAAGTTGATATGGACCACAACAAGTGGTTGGTGTGTGGTCGCACTGTCGACTACTACTTGACTCGTTTCTACACGGGCGTTTTGACAACCACAATTAAACTTCTGTCGCTGTCAGTCGCCAATTCCGTCCACTGACTACAAAACAAACGCAGCGGCAGGACAAACTACTTTTTGTGGTTGGATCGGCTACTATCAAACCAATTTTGGTGGCCCATATTAACTTTAAAAAGTAATTGGTGTGTGGTTCTACTGTCGTCAGCTTAAAGTTTTGTTTCCAACAATGCTAAAATTAATTTGTCGTCGGTATGGCTATTGTCGAACCACTTTTTGTGTGACCCATCTCAACTTCAAAAAGTGGACCGTGGGAACACAGCCTTAGGTACCACAATCACGAATGAAAAATCATTTGTCGAGACAGTAATTAAATTTTTACGTAAAAAATTATTTTTATTTACCAAGCAATCAGTAGTTAACACTTTGTTTTATTTAAATTTTTATTTTACACATGTACGAACATACATAAAAATTGTCAAAGAGATTATTTAAAAATAAAAATAAGCAATATTATAAACTCATTTTTACCGCAAACATCTACAGGATGTATACAAACGGTCTAAATATTGTATTTACCTTTAGATAGAAAATGTGTATGTATTTCTTTTGTCTTCGGACAACTCACGAAGGTTAAAAGCCTAAATACCGTGAGTGTCATAAAGAAGGTAAGAGGAAGTTTGTTAATACGGGACTTAAAACTTAAATTTGGAGATGAAGGAAAGACTCCACTGGCAGCAGGTTCCACATTCTAGAAACTTTAGGGATAAACGAGCGAAGAAAGTGAAAAATTCGGGGTCTGTCCAGTTGGACCGTATAGGGATGCATACGTGTGACACCAGTTTTCTCTCTAGGAAGTTACAAGTAAAGAGACCCCACTAAATAATTCCTTGAAGCAGAAGCCGTAAAAATACCTATAAAAGAGCAATAGATGCAGTACAGCCCGACGATGGGCAAGTGAAGAAAGTCTTTCAGTAAGTAAAGGATCAATTGTGGCGCGCTTGTGGCTGCTCCGGTTGTCTCGGCAGCGTCGATCTCCGGAGTTAAGCAGTGAAGTGCGCGCCCATAACTTGGATGGGTGACCGGCGGGTTTTGGGCAACGGCACGCGGTGTTCTGCTCGGGGGTGACGAACGGACCGAGCAACAACCATCCAAGTTATGGAATGAATGGTGTGTGAATGGGAAGGAGTAGGGGTCAAGGTACAATAAGCCTTCAGGCTGCAGTGCACCACCTAGGGGGCGGTCGTCGGGCCTGGGTGGGATGACCCCGAAAGGGCGAAAAAAAAAGGATCATCTTATAACAGCTTTTGTTTATATGGAATTAAAAATGCTAAGGTATGAAGGGGATGCCATACCCCAGATGTGAGAACAATAAAAGGGCCAAATTTGAGATACATACAAAGAATATAAATTAGAAGGAAAAAATAATTTTTGGCTCGAAAGAGAAATCCAAGCTTTTTGAAGCCGCCGCGCCATGACTTTAGATACAATATGTTTATGCCAGTTAAGGTTATTCTTAAATCTGAAGTCCACAATACAAGAATTAATAAATCGTGATTAAAAGTTTAAACCTAGGTATTAAATGTCTTGCTCATACTGTATTCCTTTACATACCAACTCATCAAAAACTTTGTTAAATTTATTTATTAACATATGTCATGTGGTTTTAAGGAGAATTTTACCATTATTTTTTTGTTTACTTGTATAACCAAGTAATACCGCTTTAAATAAATGCATTTGTTTTAGTCCATGAGTCTAAGGGTTATTTTATTTATTAGTTTTAGACCATCCGACCAGTTGTTTCAAAATTTCGTTTTAAAATTCATAAATTTTTGGTTCATTTGTCCTCTCGTAACACCTATCCTGGGACACGCAGTATAAAAAATTAGGTGAAGCACACACAATTAAAAACAAACAGCAAACGCCTCCGGTTGCTTCTAGGAATATCTGAAAAATATAAATAGGTTTGCATAGTGATTAGATACCGAATCTACAACATACATACCAACCATTCTATAGGTAATAAACACTTCATTTATTTTATAAACTCTTAAAAAAGATAATTGTGTTATTAGTTAGTATACAAGATTGTTTTAATTAGCAAACTAGTTGCATTTTTAGGTCTGCTATAGATAAAAATCCTGTTTTTAAGTTACCGAGTAAAAAGTACCAATTTAAATGAAAAAACTCGTATATTTTATTAACATTTAAAAGATCTATCAAACATACTTTAAGGAAATCCATAGGTGATAATTTGTAATTTTTATTCTATTTTTTTAAAGATTAAAGCCCGCCGCAAATTGAGCCAGCCCACGCACAGCACACGCGCAGCCCACGCGTGCCTAACTTTGTAAAACATGCTTTTAAAATCGAGTGGCGCATATTGGACCCAGCCCAGAGCTAGCCCATTCTGCTGCCAGCCACGCGTGGTTTGTTTTAAAAATCTGAAATATGGTTGATCTCGAATTGGGTCCAATATGCGGTAAACTGATCAAAAACGTGGACGTGGGAAGGATGGGTTGAGCGTGGGCTACGCATGTGCTGTGCGTGGGCTGGGTTCAATTTGCGGCGGGCCTAATAGATCTTATAATCAGTAATAAGTATACAGGATCATTTTTAAAAAAATGGTCAAAATGCTACTATTTCCTGTATTTTAACTTACAACGAAGTTACTAATGTAAGACATATAAATTGTATGAGCCAGTATGTATATTTTTTTAACTACATTTTTTTAAGCTTTAAAAATAAAGCATGAGATGACATGGATTTTGCAACTATTTTTTAAAACATTTTTTCTGTTACGGTAGTTTAAATTAAGGTTTAAGGAAGAATACTCGTGTAGTTATATGACAGTGCATTGTAAGCGGTGTGACGTCATTATAAACCCTGTCGGACCACCAACTTTTATTTTTTTGTGGGGATGTGTAATTTATTTAAGGCACCCCTACAATATAAGTATCAAATAACAGAGCTTGCTGAAAGTAACTTAAAAATAAAGTGCCTTAATTCTAAAACCAACATGGCGGAATAGCCAAGGTGGTCGACTACTTCTTTTAATGAACTTCTACAATATGGGTAAAAAATGAAGAGCTTGCTGAGAATACTAACGCGAGTTAAACTTCGTTGCTCCAATCCGTCTAGATGAATTTTTGTTGGACTAGGGGGTAATAAATAAATTAAAAACTATTTTTTATGAATATATAATCCTATTACACAAATTATATAGGGTGTTCGGCAAATGCTATATGAAATTTTAAGGGGTCATTCAGCAATCTAAAATAATATTAGTAAGTTTTTGGGGTTACAGGGGTTAAAAGTTAAATTTTAATTTTGGTTGTTTCGCCATATTGCACTTTTTTAACCAATCTAGTTGCCACCCTCGGCAAACGAATCGAGCTCTGTGAATTCTAAAATTTTGAGATAACAGTCCTTTTTTATTTGGCGCTATTTTCAGGGCTCTTAAAAGTTATAAATATTTAAGTTACAGTTTCAGGAGTTGGGACTTTTTTTAGGAAATTTCTTTCTTTATTTTAATCTCATCATAAATTTTAAATATCTTTTATAGTTTCTGAGATATTAAATAAAAACCAAACCCCACTTTATTTTTTATTTATTCTTTATAACTTTTGCAATTTTTATCGGCTTTTTTCGGCACTTTTCCTTAAACTTTCTATACAGTATTCCGAATCGAATGATACCTAGGTCGTAATTTTCGAAGAAAATACAAAAATTTCAACCAAAAGGTATATTTTGATCAGACTGTAGGTAATTTGGTTGAAATTAATAGAAAGTTTTATGTCTATTATGTTAGGTTTACATCTTACATTTATTGCATGATATTTATGTCAGACAGACATTTTGGCTAACGTAAACGGTTAAAAATTTATGTCTGATATAAATATTTTATTGTTTACACTAGCCAGAATTTCTATCTGACATAAATATTATGCAATAAATGTTAGATGTAAACGTACCTTTAGTGGCTAAACGGTGGGGTTTATTGACTTTGATAAAGAGTACATTAGTTTTGTTTTAGTTTTTATTATCTTTAAAATGACGCTCTCGGTATTTGCGATATCTGTTAAAATCGGTTTACATGATGCTAGTATCTACCACCGGTCTTAATAGCATGCCAATTTTTTACTTGCCAATTTCTGTACCTACGTTGTTTACATCATATCAGCTAGTTCAAGTCAGTTGTGAATTTGTTCTGTGTTATTTTTAAAAACGAATTTAGGAAAAATCGAACTTTTTAAATAAAATAACAATAAGAACCATAATTATGTCACCAGAAAATAAATTGTATGTGTTTGATGAAGCATTAAAAAAGAAGCGTCTTTTGGTGAGAAAATGGATCAGTAACAGGAGGCTTTTATCTATCACTAAACTTTCGGGCCATTAAAAAAAAACACACAAATAATTACTACTAACCACAGAACTAACCAGAACTAAATAATTTAAGACAGCCTTTCTAAGTATGCAACTGACTGGCAGCAACCAGTTTAGACGCTGCCTGAAAGAATGGCGCGGGTGTTGCTTGGTGCGAAGGTGAAAACGACTGGCATAAAAAATAGGCGAGCCCTCTATTCTCGCCAGTGCAATCGGCAAGCGCTGAACTGGCACAAAATAGTGTTTATATGATACCAGCGGTGGCCTGCCAGTGAGACTGGCGCCATTTACTAGCATCTTGTAAATCCGCCTTAAAGTAAATAAATTTTCTGTACTTCAGTTAAAGCGCCCTCTGGTGGTATAAAAAAAATGTACCTTAAAATTTTAGAACCTGCAGAGTTTGTGTGACGAATGTCAACTGGATTGGTTAAAAATAATGTAATCACTTTTTACCCGTTTAACTTAGGAACCAGGAATATTTTAAAATTTGTGTCAAAGGACTTTACAAAAATATTTATTAAACATTATTTTTAGATGGCAAAACGTCGCCCCAAAATTTCCTAGGGCATTTTTTGAACACCCTGTATAGTAGAAAAGCTCGTCGCAAGATTTACTTGTATAAATAGACAAATAAATAAAATAACTTAATCTCAGTAATTTTAATTTTTTAAATTTTTAACATAAGTAAATACTTAAGTCTCACGACAAGCTTTTATGTTATTTAAAGTGTGTAATAAGGTTATACATACATTATGTTAATAAATAAAAGATTTAAAGAAAAAGTTTATTTTAGTTTTTTACCTGAATTTTAATAAAATTTTGTTTCTAAAATAGTTTTTTTTTATTTTTATTTATTATATTTTACAAAAAAAAATATACTAAAATGAATTATAACTGCATTTAAAACAGCCTATTTTTGTGAAAAAATACATATTTTTCATTGTTTTAATAATGTTTTCCCGATTTACTTTTTAAATATTTAAAATGTTGTTGGAAATAATGAAAAAAATCCTTTTGATAAACCAAAAGTATTTTAGTTTATCAAAACAAAAACATTGTTATAAAATTAAATAAAATAATATTTATTTTATTTCATTTTATTAAAATAAAAGAACAAATTATTGGTAATTTGGAGAAATAAGAGTTCACTTTTACAGCGTTTAATTTACCTTATAATTTTGTGGAAAAAGATGTGAACTTTTGGCACCTTGATAAAAGTTATAATAAATGTGTAAAGTTTTTAAATAAATTGTGTGTGTCTAATAATATTGCGAAAAGTGTGGTAGCGTTGATTGAACATTACAATAGGTGTTTTACAAAAAATGAACAACAATTGCAATACTTACTTATTGCTTGTTATCTGCGAATAAAGAAAAAAATTGTCATTAAACTACTCTACTACGTCACAAAGTTAAAGAAAATAAATTAAAATAATTTTTAGTTAAAAAAGTATTTTGAATAAATTAAAAATTAAGATACGGTAGTAGTAGTAGAAATTTAACAGCAAATAAAAGCATCTGTGAAATAAAAAAAAAATAGAATACCAAAAATGTTAATTTTTTTTTAACTTGATAGTTTCCTAAGAAAATTGGAAAAAATAAAAAGTATTATTAAATCTATATATTTAAAACGCATAGCCATAATTTTCAGACACTTTAATAGAGACTTCTGCTGTACCAATTTACACGGTCTTTTTTTAAATGATCCTCTGGTTACTGAGACGTCGTATCACTACTTTTTAAATGTTTTATTTCCTTAAAAAAACAAAATCAAAATGCAACGTGTGTTGCCTATACCGCGGGGAATATTACGTCAAACGCAATATTGATACGACATAACGACATAACGACATATCGAATATTTTCAAATATCTATATATCGGAACTCAGATATCGATATTTAACTTCTAATATATCGTTATAACAATATCAAATATTTTTGATTTATGCTTTATTAAGAAAATAAAAAAAAGAATAAACTTTTTATATTAGCGGAAGACGGAAAAACGGGCGACTCACCAACGCTATCACTTTTTAAAAACACCTTTGTCTAGCGCCTATTTTTTTCATGGCGCCCTAGGCTGTAGCCTAGTCAGCCTAATGGATAATACGGCACTGCTCACCGGCTGATTTGATGCGTTTTATTTCATAATTTTGTTATTGCGTTTCTTTCTTTCTTCTAATTATATATAATAATGAAAACTCTATCTAATAAAATGGCAACAACGTCTTGTGTCGTGCTTTGGGAAAGTTAAAAGCATTTCATAGAGGCGCATAATTTAAATCACTAACAACTGTCTAAAACCCGTCGAATCTGACGGGATTCTATCTAGTTTTATTTTATAAGTTTAATAACTTGAAAACGCGTCGGCTAGTCAAAAAAAATTGTGATAGCTTTTTTGTAAAACGTTTATTTTATACAAGAGAATGATCTGTTTTAGTCTTTTAAATAAACCATTAAAAAGTTATAAACTTGTAAATGTAAAAACATTAAATGTCAAAGTTTTCAAATTTTCAGAATATCCCAAAAAAACAGAAAAATAGTGAATTTTAAAACCTAAATAATAGTAAGTTTTTATTTTTATTATTTTTATTACATTTATCTTGACAACGGTGGCAGATTTGCCACCGAAACGTCGATTTTTAATTATCTTTTTACTTGTTTAATATTTTTTGGTTTTTTAGTACTTTTAATTTTATTTTGGCGTGTACCCAAATAAATACCATCTATTAAATGAATCCGCCAAACTACAAAACATATCTTCAATATACTACCTCTTAAATATATATATTTTTTTATCTAAACATTTATTTTATACCTTAAACGAATTACATTTAGATTTGAAATTAGGTATTTTCAAATTGTATACATACTTATGACGCATACAATAAATTATTATTGATTGGATTATTAAAAATGCGTCGGTAGATAAAGCGCAATTATTTTATCTCTGATTAAAGGAACTACTATCTTTTTCCACACTGGGACTACATACTAAATGAAGTCCTTCAAATCAACAAATAAATTTATCTAATTTATTATGAAACATCGTGCCGGGAAAGTTTTGTTTTATGATGATAAACCGCATGTAGTCGATAATATTTTTATTACAAGTATAGTGCCGCGTTTTGTTTAAAAATAAGGTAAAAGTAGCGTTAAAAGCAGTAACAAATAAAGCATATATACATATATAAGAATAAATGCATTTAATAATAATTATTATTAATAAGAATGTGTTGTGGTGTCTGTAGATTAGATAGTAACAGTGGTTAACATGATTTTTGTTACACGCAAACGGGTATGTAATTTATACTAACTGACCGACCTTTTGTAAAGGATTATTAAAATTTTTGTTTAACCACACTCAGTTTTTGTAGTAGTGTTAGTAAGAAAATAAAGAACAATACAAGATATTGTTGGTACAAATATTTTAAATTAATTTATTAAAAAAAAATGTTTTTGTTATACTCTATTCTTTTGCAAGAGAGAGTAATAAATCATTTAATTTTATGGCAATTCGCTTTCTGTGTTAGTCCGAGTATAAATATTTTTCTTCAATTCTACCTGTAATGTACTGATAAGGCATTATAATTTTAGGCCGGCAGACTCCGTTCTAATATTCGTCAACCTCTTGGGTTAAATACAAAGGAATAACAGATGTTTACCTGTATTTACGTGGGAATAATGTGATAAAAACCTTCACAATGGCGGTGCGCTTGAGTTTATTTTTGGGAACTTACCCTTTTCAAACAGTTTAGGTAAAATAAAAATCTTGTTTCTTTTATATGTGTAAAAAATGATTTTAAAATTTATAGTATATCAACATTGTACAGTTGGTATAATTATAGTTAATAATAACCATTTTAATAATACACATTAAAAATGCATAGTCAAAAAATAATTATTTAAAATATAATCTATACCTAATTAAATATGCTACATAATCTACATCTAGTTATTCACATTCTTCCATATGTGACATACTATCACTACTTGAGTCATATATGAGTCTACTTGTATAATAATTAGAGGTTCAACAGTTGTATCTACTATTATATCCAAAGACCACATTTTATTTTCTACTTCTAATACATGTTCGACACATTTTTTCCAGTTTTCTGGGGAAGCATTAGATATGGCAATTTGAAATAGTTGTTTTTATATCTACTAGTTTAAACGTAGTATTATTTCTGGCTACTTCACCTTTCACTTGTGCCCATCGCTTTTTGGTGGAATTATACCTCTCTCTTTTTCTTGTTTAAAAATTCTGTAAATTGTCGCTTTTTCCACCCCAGTCATCAACGCACATTTTTGAACACAATCGTCCACACTTAAATTAGAGTTTTGATCATTTCTAATACAGGGTGCGGCAGAATGGACTCCCACATTTCATCAGGCTAGAACATCGGTAATGGTTTGTTACTAGGCGCTATGTCTTGGTCTGGTGACCAACGTGGATTTGTTATTGAGCTATTATTCGAAAATGACGAATATGTCACCGCGTCGAAAAGAGTATTTTGTACGCGCTTCCTGCCTCCGAATGCCTCTGTTCCAGACCGGAAAACAATTTTTAAATGGGTTGCTAACTTAAGGGCAACTGGTTCTTGACTTTCCTAAATCAAGACAGCGATCCGAGATGAAACTGCTGCTATTCCTTAAGACATGGTGATAAAAGTGATGCGGAACTTCTAGGAACGCCTTCGCATGTGTGTCGCTGCTAACGGCCGTCACTTACACGATATAATTTTGAAAACATAGTTAAAAAAAAACCTTAAAGTATGCTCTTTTTAAAAATAATAAAAGTTTAGCTTCATATTTTATAGTAGACTTTTTATTTGCTACCCAAATGTGGGAGTCCATTCGGCCGCACCCTGTATAATACAATACTGTAATACTTTGAACAATACTCTAACAATTTATAACCACTCAGTTGCACATACGGAAAGATACTAAAATATATATAAAATTTATAATCCTTATTTAACGCAATTCGGTGTATTTCTACCTGTTCTTTGCACAGAGACTGGTGCGCCTATGGTTTACAACCTTCTAACCGTCCCGAGACATTTTTATTACTATCTCTTGCAAAAA